>MU224422.1:1210610-1259591 GCA_018584345.1 Thuja plicata
TACGAATTTATCAAATGAAGAATGGTATCTATATCACTCAATCTAAATATATCAAAGAGATACTGAAAACTTTTGGAATGGAAGAGTCCAAACCAGTGAGTACACCCATGGCTACTAGACAGAAGCTCACAAAAGATGATGACACAAAAGAAGTGAACCAAACACTCTATAGGTCAATGATTGGAAAACTACAGTATGTTGTTCATAGTAGACCTAACATTTCTCTAGCTGTTGGGATTGTAGCAAGGTTTTCTGATAATCCTAAGGAAACTCACATGATTGCAGTCAAGAGAATTCTAAGATATTTGAAAGGAACTGAGGACAATGGTCTATACTACAAAAAGAATGACAAATTTGAACTCAGAGTTTACACTGATTTTGACTGGGCTGGAAATGTTGATGATAGGAAAAGCACTACTAGTGGAGCATTTCTTTTAGGAAAAAGATTAATCTCCTAGACAAGCAAGAAACAGAACTGCACCTCACAATCTACAGCTGAAGTTGAGTATGTGGCAACAACAGTTAACTGTTCTAACATTGTGTGGTTGAAGATACTACTGAAAGGTATGAAGGAAGAAATCACTGATCTAGTTGTCATATATTGTGATAACACAAGTGATATTAATATTTCTAAAAATCCTGTTATGCACTCAAAGACAAAGCATATAGCTATCAAGTATCATTACTTGAGGGAGCTAGTTAAGAGTAAAGAAGGGAGACTGGATTATGTGAACACTAAAGAACAATTAGTAGACATATTCAAAAAATCACTACCCAAGGATACTCATGAGTATCTACAAGGTAAATTAGGGGCGATTCCCCTAACTATGGCTAATTAAGTTCTGTATGGTACTGTTGCATCAAATATTTCATTCAGAAAATATGATACATTGATGCACAGTAAGTCACACTTTAGGATGCTGGCTAAAGTTGTGAAGGTGTACAAGGACAAAAAAGAAAAATCATACTAAAGATGATAGGATCAACATGATACTGAAGATGCACATGATAAAGATATTGACGTCTTTGGCATTGTTGTCAAAGAGGGAGAGACAACCTATAAAGAGGAAGAAGTAAAGGAAGACATTGCTGAGAAAGAGAGATTACAAAGAGGGAAATATTACATAGAGGTAGAAGTTACTATTGAAAACATTGAAGTGATTATCTACTCGGAGGGAGTCTACAGATGATTAAACACAGAAGATGATTAGACACAGATGATTACAATGTGATTATAGACACAGAGGGAGAAATGTTTTACAGATAAGAATTAGAACGAAGCTAAAGACATTAATGAAGATTTGTTCATATCAAGGAACACAGGTGAATTTTTGGATTGGTTGGTAACTATGTTTGTTAAATCATTGTTTTAATATTTTGTGTTTCCATCAATACCAAAGAGGGAGATTGTTGGAAAGTGACATTGCAAGCAATTGTTATTTTGTCATTGATGTCAAACCTTAATTGGTGAGACTATTGCTATCTGTTTGAGCACCATATCTATTGTTGGTGAAGAATATTTAACAAGAAGACCAAGTGAATGATTGAGTTAAGGAAATTCAAAGGGTACTTGATCAGTTGGCACTCTGGAAAAGTAATTTGTTGCTTATCTTTCAAAGATAATTTTTTTGGCTGTTCTGTGCCGAGCAAGTTTGGCTTGTGCCGAGCGAAGTTGCTTATGATGAGCAAAGTTGCTTGTGCTGAGTAAAGTTTCTTGTGACAAGAAAAAAGTTGCTCGATGCCAAGCACCATTGAAATTGTCAAGTGAAAATAGTGATGAAGGCCAACTTACAAAAGTTTGATTATTGGTGAGATTTGAGATCTCTGGCTAACTTAGTTGATTTTATTGGGATATGTAATGTAAATTAAAGATTGATCCATGTCATTTAATGTATGGGTAACTATAATTAATGCATGGTTTCAATATTTAATTAGAGACTACTTTGGAGAAGTAAATGTGATGCAAAGATGGAATGATCCATTGGATCTGACCTAACCTAAGATCTACGATCTTGTTTAAACGGCAAAATATGTATCTGACCTAGATAGAGAGGTATATGATAACCTGAAGGGTTAGTCATTGTGTGGGGATGAATGTATGTGTATGCAAGAGGTTTGCATAGTTGATTTACTGTTTAGCATGATCTAGCAGAAAAGGCAAAGACAAAGGCAGAGTGTTGCATGTGTGATTGCTTGATGGATTTCCAAGCAGATCATAAGGTTGAAATTAAAATGCAGGTTATCCAGTAAGTTAACATCAGAGCTATAATTGGATATGAATTGAAAAGTAAGTTGTATGTATCAGATCACAAACTGTTGATTACTTTCTTACCATTGTATCAGTTATATCCTTTAACAAGGTTGACTTAACAGTCATTTGTATAAGTCCTCTAACAAGGTGACATTCAAATTGGAATCTTCTAAGTCCTCTAACAAGGCCACTCCTGACAGGGTGATTAAATCCTTTAACCAAGTCACACCTAGCATTGTGTTATTGTAACCTTTAATAGGGTTGGCTCCTCACAGGGCATCACTTTAGAAGAGTGAAAACTTGGTAGCATGTTACTGGTAGTTTTTCCCATATTGGGTTTCCATGTTAAATACTTGTGTCAACTTGTGTGAATTCTTATGGTTTACTTTACTGTTATGTTACTACAAGCTAATTTCAATTGATAGTAAATTGCATGATTAAAGTTGTTGATTTATGCTACTGCTGCCAAGTAGATCTGAAGTACAGAAAGTTTTTATTTGCTACATCTAGACCTGAGGATAACTGATTCACCCCTCCCCTCTTAGTTATTCTAAATTCATTCTAACACTCCAAAGGTCTCATTGTTCTACCTGTCTGGGTAGGACCAATTGAGAGGAATGTCATTTGTCAAGTTTTGGATCTACCCCTAGCCTACAACATATTGATGGGGAGACCATGGATTCATGAAATGCAAGTTGTGCCATCCACTTACCACCAATGTATAAATTTCCCACATAATGGGGTGGAAGTGACGATTCCTGTAGATGCTAACTACACTTGTAACAATATCAAAGCTGGTAGTATGATCCCACATAAAAAAGAGGCCATGGATGCAATTGCTCCTAAAACTACCAAAAACATGGTTATGAAGAGTTTTGGAAAAACCTTAAAAATTGAAGAAATAGGTATGAGAGAGTATAAACGGGACCTAACCCCATCATTGATAGAGCTTCTGGTGTCACCAAGATCTTATGGAAAGCCTTCCTCAACATTCACACTTACTGCATTCAAGGAGCCAGAAGTATATAAGGCAATCAGCATGGTAAAGTTATCCATATCTTCTTTAGATAACACAAAAGAACAGGCAGTCTTGGACTGGCTTTGCAAAGGAGAACCAGTGGAAGCTGAGGTTAAACATGTAGAGATATCCTGAGAACATTATGGAAAGGGATATGATTTCCTCAAATAGATGGGATACAAGGGAAAAAGGACCTCTAAATGACACAGGATGAGGGCTTATTGAGCCTATACTCATGGAGTTCTTGAATACAAGAGACAAAACATGACTGGGTTTTAATTCTAAAACTGATGAACCCACTTCAAAAGGTAGTCCAAACTCAGATAAAGGGAGTGATGAAATAGAAAAACTAGAATAATGGTCCTATGAAAGATTAATACATGTTGGCACAGAGGATCCCAACTACCAAGGAGAATGCTATGTACCCAAATTTGAGGTACCACAAGATCTTCACACCCCTTTGTTAGCACAACCTCCCATTCAAGAGGTAGGAGACATAACATCGGCTGGTCCAAAGATATCATTGATAGAAATAGTTACTCAAGACACACCTGACAACAAGATTTACATCCTAACTGGGGGAAATTGGTCATAGTATCACATATCCTTGATCTACCCCACTTTGATCTACAGGTAGCTAACTGGGTACATCAAATAACCATTGCTAAATACTTAAACAGATCCGGTGATGAGGTCACTGACTTTCATGATTATGAATGGGAAGAGCTACATGTCGCCACTGAAGATATTGGAATAGATACAATTCATATGTTTGAGACACCCTCATCTCCTCGTAGAGAGCCTAAAACTCCTCCAAATGACACTGATAATCCTGAAGCAGAAGAAGAGTTCCTTCCCCTGATCATTGATGAAGAAACTGGTGATTACATAAGTCTAGAATAATTTCATAGGCTCCAAGAAAGAAGCCTCCTTTTACAGAGAGATGATGATGAGATTTCTACTGACGTGTCACTGGAGTTTGGTCTGCATACAATTAACAACGACCCTTTTAACAATGATCTCACTCTTATTGATCTAAACATTGAGGAAATTAACTTAACAGACCATGTCATGTTGGTTAATTGTCTTGATGCTAACGCGATGCTATCCTTCTCAAAGTCTAATTCCTTATCTTTGATACTTCTAGACCTAATTGATTGGACTAAGATAGATCCTACTCCTATCCTCAACTTTCCCAATGACTATACCCTAGCTTGATATCTCAATGCTTGTGAACCTTACCCTTCTTCCACCAATGCAAGGAGCGAGAACATGTCACATGAGGATATCAAGTTTCTTAGTCAAAAAATAAAAAATAAAAAGAAAGAGAGGTCTGATGGTGAAAACTACTTTGTGGCAGTATCATATCCCAAAATAGTAAAGAGAAAATATGCATCTGATGGTGAAAACCTCTCAGAGGCACCAAAGGATGGGATTCTTGATATCCTCCCCAAACACTTTCAAGAAAGGTCTTCAGTACCGATTGAAACAATACAGCCAGTAAATTTGGGCACCATTGAAAATCATCAAATAGTCCACCTTGCACAATCTTTGTCCAAGGAAGAAAAGGCATAGTTTACAGAGTTCCTGAGAGAAAAGAAGATCAAATTTGCATGGTATTATACCGATATGCCAGGGCTGGATCCTACTCTAATCATGCACCACTTATCTAGAGCTCTCGGGATCAAGCCCATGAAACAAAAACTTAGAAAGATGTATCCTCATGTTGCATTGCTATTAGAAGTGGAGCTAGAAAAATTGTTGAAAGCTAGATTTATCAGAGTCATTGCCTATGCAGGATGGATCTCCAATGTGGTCCCCGTATCTAAAACTGATAAATCTATCAGGATCTGTATGCATTTCAGAGACTTAGACAAAGCATGTCTAAAAGATGACTCCCTCTACCTAACATTGACATGATCATATACCTCACAGTAAGCTACTAGATGTATTCTTTAATGGATGGATTCTCGGGTTATAATCAAATCAAAATTGCCCCTAAGGATCAAGAGAAAACTGCATTTACATGCGCATGGGGAACCTTTTGCTGTAACATCATGCCATTCAGGTTAAAGAATGCCGATGCAACATATGAAAGAGCCATGACAACTATATTTCATGACATGATGCACAAGAACATGGAGGACTACGTGGACGACACATTGGCAAAATCCAAAGAAAGAGGTACTCACATTGATGACTTAAGAAAGATATGGGAATGTATGAAATAGTTCCAACTCAGGATCAACCCAAAGAAATGTGCCTTTGGGGTCCAATCAGGGAAGCTCCTAGGATTCATTGTTTCATCAAAGGGAATTGAGGTAGACCCCACTAAGGTTAAATATATACTAGAGATGGATCCTCCATGCAACATTAGTCAAATGAGGACACTACAAGGGAGACTCCGGTCCATTAGGAGATTCATTTTCCAACTTGAAGATAGGGCACAACCCTTTACTAAATTACTACATAAAGGGGTTACCTTCAAATGGGATGAACACTGTGAAGCAAACTTTAGGGAATTGAAAGAATACCTAGCTACTCCTATTCTTATTGCGCCTATTCATGGGAAGCCCTTACTCCTATACATTTTAGCTACAACTACATCATTAGGCATATTTCTAGCACAAGAGGATGAAACCAAAAAAGAAATAGCTATCTACTACATTAGTAGAACACTAGTCGCCTATGAGCTTAATTATAGCATTATTGAAAAAGCATGCTTAGCAGTCGTCTTCGCATCACAAAAGTTGAAACACTACATGCTCTCTCATACAGTGAGGCTCATTGCTAAGATAGATCCTCTAAAGTATCTCCTAAGCAGAACAACATTAACAGGACATTTGGAAAAATGGGTCCTCATTCTAAGTGAGTTTGACATTGAATATGTAGAAAGGAGAGCTATTAAAGGACAGGTCCTTGCAGATCAATTGGCTGGTTTATCACTCTAGGATGATGAACCTTTAAAGATTGAATTCCCTGATGAAACAATCACGCATCTAACTAAATATCCATGGAAGATGTACTTTGATAGTTCATTCACTCAACAAGGCTCTGGAGTAGGGAACCTGTTCATATCTCCTCAAGGTTACAAGATTCCCAAGTTGTACAAATTGATGTTTCCATGCACCAACAATATTTCAGAAAATGAAGCATTGGTAAATGGTCTTAAGATAGCTATGGAGTGGAAGATTGTAGAGTTACACATATATGGTGACTCCCAACTAATTATCAATCAGGTCAATGGGGAGTACCAAATGAAAGATGAGAAGTTGATATCCTACAGACAATTGGTTGATGACTTAAAGAAGTATTTTGTCTTCATCACCTTTCAGTAGATACCAAGATTAGAGAACAAAGCTGCGGATGCTATGGCTACTTTGGCATCCATGTTAAAACTAGAAGAACATCAATTCCTCTATGAATTATTGGTGGAAGAACTATCCTATCTTGCCTTTGATACCCCTGAATACCAAGTCATATGTGCTTTGAACACCCCAAATCAATCTCGGTATGCGATTATCATTTCCTACCTATCTGACCAAACCATTCCTGCTAATCTATCTAGAAATGAGAAGAGAGCCCTAATTAGGATAACATTGGGTTATGTCCTCATAACTAATAACTTATATTGATGAGGTATCGATAGTATGCACCTTAGATGTTTAGAACTTGGAGAGTCAGATCGCCCATTAAAAGAGGTCCACGAAGGTGTATGTGGATCACATGCAAATGGCTTTTCATTAGCAAAGAAACTACTCAGAGTAGGATATTCGTGGCCTACCATGGAAAAAGATGCTATTCAGTTTTCAAAAATGTGTCATAAATGCCAGACACATGGAAATCTTATCCATGCTCCTGCCAGAGAACTTATACCTTTCATAACACATTGGCCATTTCAGTAATGGGCCTTTGACTTGGTTGGAAAGATATATCCCAACTCTTCAAATGGACACAAATTCATCATTATAGCCACCAAATATTTCACAAAGGGGGTCGAGGCCATGCCGCTAATCAAAGCCACTGGCAAGCAGGTGGCTATGTTCATTTTGAACTACATTATTTGTAGATATGGGATACCCTCTTCAATTGTAACAAACAATGGGGGCCAATTTAAAAATCAAGACATTGATGACCTTTGTGAACATTTCCATATCACTCAACATTTCTCCTCAATCTATTACCCTCAAGGTAATGGACAAGCTGAGGCATCCAATAAAAATATTCTAAAAATCCTACACCGCACTGTTAGTAAGTCTGGCAGAGACTGGCATCTACAACTGAATCCAACACTATGGGCCTACAGAACAAGCATCAAAACAACAACTGGAGCCACACCATTTTCTCTAGACTATGGTGCTGAGGTAGTACTACCTATTGAGGTTGAAATCCCATCTTTGCAGATATCTTTAGAAGGTTTGGAACCTAATGAGAAATATCGCATTGATTAGGTTAATCCTTTAGACCTACTAGATGAGCACAACCAACAAGCGTTTGACCATCTGAAGGTGTACCAAGCACAAATTTCCAAAGGATACAATAAAAAGGTAAAGCCACTGGCCTAACAAAGAACAAAAAGGAAAATTTGAACCTAACTAGCTGAGACCTTATGTTATCATTGCTACTTTTGGGACTAGAGCTTATCAATTGGCTACACCTAAGAGAGACATCCTTCTAGATCCTATCAACACTCTACATTTTAAGAGGTTCTATGCTTGATGTTTGGCTATCAGAGCTTGTACAGTGAAATAGTTCTCACAAAATACCAAAAAAATTAAGAAAATTGATCCTGAAGAAATCCAAAAACTGTGGAAAAAGTCAAGGATAAAGGTATCCTTGGTGAAAACCTAGTAAACAGGTGCCTTGATACTACAAAAACATTCAAAAAAGAAAAAGTAGCAGAAAAATTGAAAAAGAGAAAAGTGCATTGATGAGCACTGGGTAAAATAGACATCTTGGTAGCAAAAAGAGAAAAGAGAAGATCTTTCCAAGTGGTGAAAACCTGGCAATCAGGCATCACTTGTGTTTAGTGCTCCATCTATCAATACATTGTTGACACTAGGCCTTCACAATCACACCTGTGCTCAAATGCTGACTTTGTTTCCTAAATGGCTATCTTATCCTCGCTTGGGATTTGTCTGCATTTGCATCTTAGGAATAGGTCATTCTACACTGGGGGGCATCTTTTCTAGCATGATAGGTTGCATTTGATAGGTTTCCCTATGATGGTTTTCCTCACAAACACAATGATTCTTGATACATGCAAAACAATGTCACTTTTCAAAACAAGGGTTTCTTTTCAAACAACACATATCCCAACATGACATTTACATTAATGGAATTCTTACAAGGCTATATTGGATCAAAAACATGAACAGATTATCCTATCAATACCCAAACAAGAAACACCATATTTCTTGTATTCCAACTTTTGGATTGATGAATCTTTACTGTGTTTGACAAATGAATGAACGGGTACTACTTAAGCACATGGTTTAATATTGGTTTGATTATGATGCTTTCATGTCCTGATGATGTTTTCAACTAGGGGCATCTAAGTAATCATAAATTTTGATTGCTTGATTCACAATTGATGATTTGTTATTTCTTCTTAGTTACTCAATGATGTCTGTGCAAAGACAAAGAGTCACAAGGATGGGGGGCATAATGTTTTCTTAGTTTTCTGCATATGGTGATTGTTCTCATATGAACCTATAAATTTTACCTAACATAGATTTTTATGGTCAGAGCTGCGACACACAGTGGATAGCCGCATATATCTCGATCTCTGTTACGTATAAACTATGGCAAGTTTGAGACAATCTCCTTTTTTTTTTTCTAAGTCAAATCCTCGCTAAGGTATACGAAGCATAATGTACCCAAGGTTATGAATTTTCAAGGTCATTGCGGGTTCAATATCTTACCTTACACAGAATCTGATATAAAAAAGGGAAGGTGACTATTTTTTTATCCTAGCTTCTATGCCATGATGCCTAAGTCTATTTCCAACATTTCAATAAAACATAGTATTCATATTATCATAATATCAGTGGGTATTAGTGATGGTTGTACTATCAGGAGGTATCTGTTTGTGAAAGTGCCCAATGATGATAAAAAGATATACATTTGCATATCAATGACAACGTCCTAAGAGTCTGCATATAGCTACATTTAGAGATTGCATGATGCATTTTAAAATAAAAAGCATTAAGACATTTTGAGCTCCAAATTAACTCAATTTTTCTTCTTCTAAATCCAAGTTAATTACATCATTATTACTGATATCAAATATCATTGCACATCCATAGCATACATTTTTGCATTCATATAAAGTAGAAAAGGAAAATACATAAATGAAGCATTCATACATTGCATTTATTTTTCCATCCTAAGTGCATTCATACATCTATTTTGCATAAAGAAAAAAATCAAAAACAATCATTCGCATATTCCACATAATACCATTTGAAACATATTTATATCAGTGATAAATCTAACAACATGCATAAATAATGTCATCATCTACAAAAAAAATCTAACTCATCATGAGACCAAGATAAATCCTACATCACATGTGCAAATCACATCTATCACGTCTATCAAGGAAAATAGAACTCATGAAACATATCAGAATCAGGAAGCTGCATCAGATATATATGCCATATCACAAAGGGTACAGATCAAAATATGGAGTAGTATGCATAAAGAGTATCAAAATCAGAGTCTTAGAATACCATAAAGAATCAAATATACATCGATACAATGTCATAATATAAAGAGGGGATCTCATCAGGATCAAGATATACAAGTATGATCTCAAAATACACATATGATACAGACAGTACAAAATGTCAACTCTGCCCTGCCCCCTATCCCTGATCTGGAGGAGGAGGAGGAGGTGGTACAAATGGAGCTGCTAGAGGTGGCATGGCCCCCTCTGACTACTGAGCTAACCATGAAAAGGAAGGTGCTCTCTGACCCTCTAGAACTGCTACATGAGAAAGGGCATAGTAATATGTGGCCCTTTGTCCCTGATGAACTGATGTCCGAGCATGTGCATCTCTCTCAACTCTAAGCATATCACCCTGCCTATCTCTCTCTGCCCTCAAATGCTCAAGCTGAGTATCCCTATCTGCTAGTAAGGCATATATAGTAGTGATCCAGGCCTCTAATACTGTGATCTTGGCTTAGAGTTTCTCTCTCTCCTGCTCACACCTAGAAAGAGGATCTCTATCTCTACCTGTATCCTGGCCCTAAGGCCTATCCTGTCCCCTATCTTGTGGTCTATCCTGTGAACCCTACTGCCTCTGTCTCTACTAATCCCTAGTAAGGAGCAGACCATGATCCCTCTGAGGGGCTACAAATCTGAATCTCTGGCGCCTACCCTTTCCACTATCGCTAGCACCACCTGTATCAATAGCCACCCCACCACCACCCCTATCATCTCCATCATCACCATCATTTAGAGGAGGATGCCTCCCATCTCTTCTACCATCCCGTCCTCCATCTCTCCCTCTGCCTCTCATCCCAAGCACCCTCTCCCTCTGTGAACCTCCTCGAGCTCGGGCAGGCTGATCCTCAACATCATCATAATCCAAAGGGTCCTCTATGTGAGGAATGGTCTCCTCTGATAAAGTGAATCTCAGGAATGGATACTCCTACATCTTTGTCACATAACCTTGAGTACAACCTACATCAATCACATCAAGGTGCTAGTCCCAGTATATACATACCATGTCACAGATATCCTGGTGGGCGGTCTCATATAATAACTGTGCACCCCATTACCGTACCTCATCTTTGATGTTTGCATAGATGTTAGTATCACCACTCTGGCCCTATCTCTAATCGTACTATTGCAGCACCCTCAAAGGAAAGAATCTCTCAATCACATATCAGGTATGACCGATGAGGTACCTGCTCTAAAAAATAAAGGGGATCTACCCCTATCAGTGACCCACTCCTCACACTCTAGATATGGGCGCCATACTACTATAGTAAGATCATCAAACAGGCATCTCCAGTACTCCACCTTGCCTAGATAGGGCTGTTGTATCAAACCTACATACATATATACAAAAGGGAGCTTAGGTTCCCACTACCTCACTATGATGGGTCGTGTGACTAGGATGTGCTCCCAGGTCCATGTCTACAAAATCAAGACTCCTATAGTCATGCTCCTAGTGTGTTGGTACACTATCTCGTGCAACTCCCTATACATCTAGCCAAGGATAAAGGCCCCCAAGAAAATCTATGATGGTGAACTACCATTTGTTCTAACATTTTGACCCAATCAAAAAGAAACCTATGCTGACCCCTATCTAGCATCAAAATGCTGCCAATCAGACCTGCAAGGTACACTGGTAAACAATCATAGTGATCACACATAATCCCAAGAGATGTGCCTTTGTGAAATCATATCATCCATGAAGAATCTCCGCGCTGCCCCTATGGCCACTGCAGAAGTCAAATCAAAGCGCACCTCACGCCCCATCACTGGAACACACAGGATCCTCCATACATCCTCGGGAGTCATAGTCATCTCCCTAGTCAGCAAGTGGAAGCTTTTGTGCTTCAAATTCCATCTCTCGGAAAGTGCAGTCAACAACCCTTGATTTACCCTAATGTAGGGTAAATCAATCAGATATCTCAATCCACAGTGGGCTACTGTGTCTATCTCATCATTCGTAAGTTGACTACCCAAGGCAAGGACACAGTCTGGATGCGGTCGTCTAAAGGAAACTACATCAAAAAGGATCTATGCACAAAGAAAAATACAGGTTCAAAGGATACATCAGTACTCTATCTATTTGCAAAAATATAGACAACAGAAAGCTAAGTACTCAAAGGTAGAAAAAGTGGTCAAAACTTCACAACGACAGACAAAGCTAATTCCAAAATACCAGATATGATTCTAAATGACTGGGTGCAATCCAATTTACTAGATGCGACCCTAAAAATATAGGATACAATGGGGCATGCTGGTGCGATCTAGGATTTGCTGGATGCGACCCAGAAAACTGGGTATGACCCTAACTAGCAGGGTATGACACTAGGCAAATTTCTTGCTAAAAAAGCCTAACAATTGCTAAAACCAGGTGTGATTTAGAAAATTTTGGATGCGACCTAGAATTCGGTTATCACAGGATGCAATTTAAAAAAACCTAGATGTGATACGCATTTCTGGCATGCGATCCAGAATCCCAGATTCGATCCAGTTTTCAAAGCCCAATAACTATTGCTAGAAAACATGAAAAAGTGAAATGTTGAATTGACAAGGTAGGTTTTCAAGTACTTGCCAGTGGTGCATACTCAGCTAGCCGCTTGTGTCACTGACTGAGCTATGATGTCGTCGCAATAGGAACACCATCTTCTCTGCAGAGCTATGAATTTACTATGAGTGAATGTAAAAATGAATAGTGAAAAGGTAATTTTTGACATATATGTTGGAATTTTGAACATTCCAGAGGCTCCAAAACCTCTTCCACATAGCTGCTACTCCATTTTCATTCTCCCATTGATCTATCAGGCATGAAATCAAACGTGACTACACCATTCTGCGCTATACAGTGAAATATTCTATCTAATCCCAAAAATGCAGAATTGCTCTGTGGGTCATAAAACTAAAATGCAAGCATCATATCGGCAATTTTATGAGTTCTATATCATCACAAAACACATTATTCATCATATGTCTTGGTTAGACATCATTTTCTCATATACAGAATTCACACTTTTGTGTCATTAACTTGGTAATTTTGCATTTTCTCTGAAAATGCATCCTCTTTTCTTCTACTGGATTCCTTCCCAGTTCAATCAATCGCTTCAAGTGATATATCCTTTTTCAAATGGATTTTATTCTTTTCCCATTCGATTTCATTCCTGAGGGGGCATGATCACACTATCATCAATTAATTTTTTGCTTGAAATGACATTAAAAATGACTTCATTATCAAACAAACTAGGGGCATAGCAGTTTCCTTGACTAAGTCAGAACTGTTGGATAGAAAGCTTTGGTTCTCATAAGCTAGATATCTTATGTTTTCTCATTTTTAAAAGATTTTTATTAAGCTCCTGATAGCTTCTTACTAAATTTTGAACAACAATCGTGTTCAGAATTAATATTATCAATCTGTGGACGACAACCAAGTTTAGAATTGGTATCTTTAAGATCTTCCAATGACCTTTGTATGACAATCCAGTTCAAAGTCAATTCTATCAATTTAGTTTGATCAAGTGCAATACTGATCTCATTAACATTTCATACGACAACAAAGAACGGAATTCTCAATCTTTCTAAAGTCAAAATTAAAAACTTTCTCTGAATCAATGCGCTGCTCACACATCAATTCAAAGAGGGGAAAATGTAACCACCCTAAATTGGTCTGCTACGACTATAGACCCTATTTTCCCTAAGTGTGATCATACCCTTGATTATGTCCAAATGACTCTATTACTGCTTGGCATAATTCTCTGAATCAATTTAATTTTCTAAGGTGATCAAAATCACTAAGTTAATTGCTTTAGCCAAAATTAATAATCGATTAAATACATGGCTAAAATGATTAATTTACTAGGAATTAAATAAAGTCCTAAATCCTTTGCTCACTTGCAAAAGAACCAATCCCCTAGCTTGATTAATCTAATTAATTGGCTATAGTCCTTTAATTATTAAAAAGCAATTAAGTTGTTTAAATAATTAAATTTTCTATTTTTGAATGAATTAAATAAGTTTAATTAATATTCCTCTAAACCCCCAACCTAACCCAACTCAACCACTTGGACCCTAGGTTCAAACCCATCCCAACCTATTCCCCCCATGCTAATCTAATTCTAACCCCCCTCCTAATGATGTCACATTCCATTAAGGAAGTGATTAGGGACTCAACCCACTTGAGAGAGTCAAGTTTCTCAAGCTTGACTTCTCTAAGGAACAACTTGCCAAGTTGAGCCTTACTCCCTCCCATGCCTCTTAAATGAATTTCATTAATGACCCCTTAATGAATATTCCCTCTTGCCCATCCCTCATTAATGCCCAAGGCATTAATGGCTCTTACACTTCATTAATTACCCTAGGGGCTCCATTAATGAACCTTCTCTCCCCTCTCTCTCTATCTCATTCTTCTATAAATTGAAGAGATTTGGAGCTCACAAGAGGCCTTAATTTTTGAATAGTAGTGTTGTTATGCCAATATTTGGAAGGAATATCAAAGCATTGTTATGCTACCCATTCCTTCATAGCTTCATGCACACTCCATAGTTACTTTCTTACATGGTTATAATGCTCATTTTTAGGCTAATATGCATGCTCAATAATTAAATAGTTGTTTTAAACTTGAATCTTTCATGCTAGGTTGTTTATATCACTAGTATTAGCATAATCTGAGGGCTATTATGTTATTTTCTACACTCATCCTAGTTAGAAAGCAATAGGTCGATGTTAGGGTTTTAATATGCTCACTAACCCTTGTTTCTCACTAACAGAATGACTTATTGAAGTGTTGTGTTGCAGGTAACATGTGCACAAATATACACACACAGCTAAACCTACTTTCTCACTTAACTATCCATTAATCACACTTAAAAGGTGATTCCTAACCCATTTAGTACTAATGGATTTCTCACACATGTGTGAACAATCCATCCCAAGGAAGCCACCCAAATTCCTTAAATGCAACCACCTTCTTGTCTCCTACACATTTCCCCAAGGTTTCTTAGATATGTTTGAGAAACCTTGAGCCTCACAATGCTTTAAAGGCTCTTTGATGACTTTGTGCAACCATCTCCTCTAGCCTATGTATCCATTATATGGCTCCTATGTGGATGCCACATATGTGCCACCTCATCCAACCCCTTCCCTTCCCTGCAAACATCTATAAATAGAAGGCCTTTTTCCTTGGAAATCATCTCTCATTTTTGCATTGTTATCATGGTAGAATAACTCTAGAATTTCATAGTTGTTTCATGTTTTCAAATCTTAATGCATTAGATAATACATGCTACGTTAATGAGAAATTAATCCTAGTTTTCTATCTTGCATATCATCATAAATCTTAGCTAAAATCTTCATTTTTGGAAGCTTGAGACTAGTTTCTTTACACTAGCTCTTGAGCTCTTCCTCCATCCATTAGTCTTGCATTTGTAGTTGCATCCATTATCAAGTAAGAAGTAATTTGGGGATTATGCATTTTTTTTTGAGAGAGAGCACATCCCCAATCCCTTTCATGAGAAAATTAAATAAGTTTTAATAGGGTGCAACTTGTTTTGGCTCAATTTGATGTTATGGATGATTTCTTTTTGTTTCAAGTTTATTCGTGCTTTTAATCCTTTGTATGTGCTAACCCACTAATGTTTTCATATTTAATCTTGATCCCAATAGATTGAAGATTTCCCCATACACATTCTACCCCCCCCAGTAGGACCCACGTCCCTTAAATTTATCAAGATTTCTGCCCTTTTTCCTTAAAACACGTTGAGTTCATGGATCAACATCTTTGTTTTGCGCAAAGGTGTTTGCGCATAAACTAGTTGAATCAATGTCTATGTCGTCTATCATCATTCAATGTCTATGCCTTGAACTGACATCTCCGCTTTGAACTAGCGTCTCTGATTTGGGATACTTTTGATAAATTTTGAGACTACCATCTTGTTGTTTGCAGGGTTTTCAGTGCTTTTGGTTGATGACATAAAGTTTTTCCGTTAGTATGCAAAGAGAAAATAGTTGTAATAAACCATCGGTTACACTACACTAAAAGTCAGGTTTTCAGTTTAGACTGAAATTGCTAAGCAAGGTGAAACCCAACAACATAGTTTAGAAGTGTAAACCAAAAGTGCAACCCAAATATGATAAAGTGAAACCTGATAGGAGCAAACCGATAGTAGAACCCAACGAGAAAAATGCAGTGAAAACCAAGAGAACAGACAAGAGAGAAATGCAACAAATAGTTCAACCAAGGAACACCGAAAGACAGTCAAATTGATTTCAGAGAAAACTGAGCATCAGACACCGAAAGTCAGTTATATCCCGAGAAAAGTGGATCTAACATCCACGTAAGATAAAATAGCTATATTCTATTTATAGAGTTTTGATTTTCTTTAAATCCATTTCTTGAGGAACAAGAAACATTATTGTAATTATTTTAATTATTTTAATCACTCTAACTGATTAAAAGTATGTAGACTAGGAGATCAAGATCAAGTTGTAAACCTTTGATCATAGAGTTAAGTTGTAATACGTGAAACTTAATTAGGTCAATCTATCTTATAAATAGATGTTGTAATCATTCATTTAAAAGGATGAGAGGATGAATGTGGCCAACAAGCACATCTATGGATCAGACTAAGAGTTTCAAGAAGGAGAACAACAAAAGATGAAATTGGTTATCAAGAACCAAGAGAAGAGGCTACTGAGCTATAGAGGCATTAATCAATCACATTAGGTGATACAATTATACATGTGATTTGTAATGGATCTGTAATCAGAAATTATTAGATTGCATACACTCAGGTCAATGAGCATTTTTTTCTACATTCTAACAAGTGTAGCAAATAGAAGAAATCCTTTCAAGAAAGGTGGATCTAACAATTCTATTTTAAATCTCTTAACTAAGTGCACACTAAATTTTTTTTCTAAAGCTCTTAATAGAGTAGACCTTAACCAGTTTCCACATAATACTCCTAACAGGGTAGATCATCAAAAGTGATCAAATTGTAAGCCTTAACTGACCCCTACAAATCTACAGATAGTGATGTTTTTGTGGGTGACATCCCACCATAATTTTTACCTTCTAATAGGGGTTTTCTGCGTTACCATATCTTGTGTTATGAGTCAATTACTTATATGAATGTTTACATGTTTGTTAAAACAATTATGAATTGATATATCTTACAAAAAGATAGTTCTATATGGTTGATTACACAATGGATAAAGGTTTAAATAGATAAAAGTTTTAGAGGTATTGATTCACCCCTCCCCTATCAGTACACACTTCCCATTATTTCCAATAATTGGTATAAAAGCTAGATCTCTTATTTGGAAAGTTTAAAGACTTAAGAGAAAAGATCATACAATGGAGAAGTACAGACTTGACAAGAGTATTGAGAATCAGAAGCTAGAAATTTAGATCTTCTATGAGTAGTATAAAGAAGCTAGAATCAAGATGAGACAGCTATTAGATGAAAGAAAGATTATGGCATCTCACTGTAATGAAACAGATTACCAAGAAGAAGAGATACCCGATCTATTTGAATCTTTAGAATCAACAACTAGCAAAGCATCAGACACAATAGAAGAAAGTATCACAAGCTTAAATGCAATCAATCAACATCTGGCTGGACAAGTGAAATCTCTATGAATCAGTCAAGAGACACAGATGGTAAGAATGATTGATGTCATGAACAATGCTAGACAAGTTGAGCAAGAGAGAACACTAGCTATTGATGATAGAAGGAAGATTATTGAAAAGATACAAAAACAAAAGTCAGAAATACAAAGACTTACAGAACATCATCATGAGATTACAAATCACATTATTCTTATGAGTCAAGAGGCAAGTGAAATCTCTGCAAATTAGTCAAGAGACATAGATGGTAAGAATGATTGATGTCATGAACAATGTTAGACAAGCTAAGCAAGAGAGAACACTAGCTATTGATGATAGAAGGAAGATTATTGAAAGGATACAAAAAAAAAGTCACAAATACAAAGACTTACAGAACATCATCATGAGATTACAAATCACATTATTCTTATGAGTCAAGAGGCAAATAGAATGAATGCTGAACTCAATGAAAGAATATAAGATATCAGTGAGCTAAGGGAAGCAACTGAAAAGCTGAAACAAGAAGTAAGAATTCAGCAGTAGCATAGTGAAATAATCAAGAGAGCTGAAGAAAACAATAAAAGAATGGATGATTTTCTTGATGGACAAAGGAGAGCCAATAACAACACCAAACTAGGATATACCGAGAATAGAGAATCACCCAATCAAGCTGATTCAAAGAATGTATATGCAAATCTAAGAACAAGAAAGCTAATATGCAATCACTGTGGAAAGCAAGGCCACGCATCAAATGTTTGTAGGAGAAAAATGAAAGGTATTCCTAAATCCACATCTCCATTCATAGGAATTTGTTATAAATGTAACAAGAAAGGACATAAAGCATATGAATGTAAATCTGAGGTGAAACAACTAAAGAAGGAAACCTACATGGACAAATACTATCCTACTTGAAAAATGCATGGGAATACATCTCTTGAATGCTGGAAGAAGAAAAAGCAAGCATGGAAGCCTAAAGGTCAAGAAACTACCTCTCAATCAAAAAGAGTTGGTAACCAGTATGTATGGGATTAAAACACATGGACAAATTGTACAGCATGTGGAAGATTTGGTCACAGAGCTGCAAACTATATGAGACAATGGACAAGAAAGTCTAGAGGATGGACTAACCCTAGAATGGCATGTTTACACTGTCATAAAGTTGGCCATCTGAAGAAAAACTACAAAGATTGAATGACAGAGCACATTTTCCAATGGAAACACCATTGAAGACATTAGGAAGATGAGAAACAAAATGTGGAGGAAATCCACAACCACTGATGAAGCTGGACCGAGCAATGCAATTTGTGACACCTTATCCAATGGATCTGGTGACAACACCACCCCCACCTAAGTAGAACAAGTAAGTATGGAACTGCATTATACCAAGTTATATTTTACATTAGTTCCATTACACATAGTTAATATACCAAATCAACATGAGTAAAGATGCACTATGGTATCACTTGTTCAAATTATGTGAATTCAATTTCATTGGTCAATGCATACTAAAATGCATCAGTAAACATATAAAGCTGAGTTGTCTATACTTATCGAGAATCATCAGTCAACACATAAATGCTAAAGTTGCTAGTGTAAACTGAGATCTGTTGGTAATCATGTGAGTTGAAAAAGTTGTCTTCGCCATATAGAAAAATCTATCGATGAACAAAAAAAGTTTAATGACTGCCCCGAAGCATTATGTTGTCAATGAAAGAGAAATTATTGTTTCACCCAAAGACTCCGTCTTCACACACCGAGGAGTGGTTGAAAATTATAGACTTGACTTAAGGAAAAGTCTATAAATAGATGACAGAAGGGTTTCATTTTCACCAAGTGATTAGAGCGAAGTGACAAGAGAGAAACCATAGCATGAAGAAACAACATTGCAGAGAAAGTCCAACCTGATTCACAACACTCCAAGAAGATCACTTACAACTACAGAGGTTAAAGTAAGTACCAAGCATAAAATGAGAACTCTTTTTATCATTTGTGGGAAAGCCCTAATTTCAAGAAACAATGGCAACTAAATCAAGAACCCCTAAGCTTAAGAGTGTTAAGAAGAACAAGATCAATCTTATCAAGAATAGTACCTATGAGGAACCACATTATAAGATATTCCCAAAGGTTTCCTCGCAACCTGACAATGCTGGAACATTTTCAAGAATACCAGCTAGGGTTTTGCTCATCGAAGATGTGCGAACATATATTCACTACAAGATTGCAGAAATTGGAGACCTAGAAGTTGAACAAGCTTTCAAGAAGCTATGTAACAATGATGGCACTATCAAGGATGAGCACAAGCACATTGAGGTAAAAGGGCTCACAAATACCCTATGATTCCCAAAGGAGTTCAAGATTGAATGAATTTGGTTAGTACTAAGCAAGATACATGAATGAAAGTTATGGCTGGATGAGCCAAAATTGATAACAAAGAATGTTATGCATGCTGTCACTGGTTATCCCATAACCAATAAGGTAAAGGCATTAAAGAACCCACCTGAAATTGAAATTGAGAAGAATATCGGAGCTACATGGGACGGAAGAGGACTTAAGGTATCCATCATAAATGATGATGAACTAAAATTTGGAGCATGTGTCTTAGGATACAAGTTCTTTCAGGCAAGCGGGATGAACAACATTGCATCTAGAGCAGTGGATATAGCCTACAAGATTGTCAAGAAGGGATTGCAGTTGGATCTATCAAAACTGCTACTAATAAAATTGGAAGAGAACATGAAGACTATAAGAAATGCAAAGTCAAATTCATGTAAGTTTGGTTCTCTGATAATGTGCATATTCTTTTATTTCCAAGAATCTTCCCCATTAATAGGTAATGTGCAATGGGACACTACAAGACCAATGAACATATAGATTAGTGAGTTTATAAAATCACTAGGAGATAATTTAGAGTCAGTAATGGATGAATACTTTGTTGGTTTCAAGGAGAGAATTTAGAAGAGAGTAAGAATCCTAGAACAGCTAATTGAAAAGTTCAAGACGGATATATATTTTATGGTAGACACTGACTACACATATATCAAGCCAGCTGTACCGAGGACAACATGGATATCTCCACCTGACTATGAGGTGAACATAGATAAAGCATCCAATGCAATTGAGGCATTGATAAATGAGCCATTAGAAAAAACACAACCTAAGTTTGGAACTTATGAAGAAGCCAAAGAAAGGATTAAAACTAGCTTGGTTGTAAAGAAGATTGATAGGAAGAAAGATAAGATGGTCAACAACTTAAAGAAAGGCTATCAGTAACAGAAGAAGAAACTGAAAAGATAGAAGAAACTAAGGGCCAGTCACCCATCGGTGAAGCTAAGAAGGAGAGTGAATCAGAGTAAACAAAGTCAGATACACCACTACCTCCACCAACTAAGAAGCCTAGGACTACAGCTGCAACAAGGAAAAGGAGTCAAACAGCCAAGGATGCAAGTCCTTCACCAATAAAGAAAGGTCAAGTAAGGACCTACAAGAAGAAACCTCAAACACATAAAAGATGTGCAACTAAAAGAAGAAAATTCTTGAGAACAAGCAAAGACATTGAGGACATTGAACATGATGAATATGTACAAAAGGAAAATAATAAGATTCCTGAAACAATTGATGAAATGTATGCCTCAATTATCAAATCAGGTACAATCAATGATAGAAAGATCAAGAAATGGCTAACATTGGATCCATTGGATCAAAATAAGATTGAGGAGGCAATTATCAAAATTATGTGCATATTCAAATATCTCCCAATACAACAGGTAGATAATATTCCAAAACAACTTCAAGATAGATTATCAGAAAGATGGACATTTTCCTTGTACTCTGAGAAAGAGATTAGGGAAAGAACCCTAGTATCTATCATGCCTCCCAAATAAAAAATGGAGGAGATTAAAGAAATGATGAAGAATAACTCCAAAAGGTTCTCACCAAAGTTGAGAGCTTACCAAGTGCTTCAAGGACATCTACTAGAACTAGACAAGAAGAGTGAAGCCAAATGGAGAAAGATACTTGATATTCCTAAAAATGATACAAGTCCTGAGCCACAAATAGCTCTTACCAAAAATCAAAATACCAAGGATGATCAGGCTACATAGAACCCCAAACATATTACTATCAATTAATGATGATGATGTCAAAATAGTAAAATTGGACAAAGAAGAATTGAACACAATAGGAAACAAGGATATGGATGTTGCAGATGAAACATGGACAGACAATACTATGGACAATACTATTATTGACATCACCAATGATCCATAAAATGAGGTAAATAAAGATGAAGATATTACTATTATCTATTGATGCTGCATAAATACACATACCGGGCCAAATGCTATTATTGATTCAAGCAATCAATATAATCTCACAAAAGGAAAAGACCCCCGAGCCCAATACAAGAATACTTGAGGATAAGGGTAATGATGAGAAAAAAGATACATCTGATGAAAAGAAGGATACAACTGATGAGCAGGTAGTCATCGGTGAAGAACAAAAGGATGCAGACAACAACAAAAAAGATGCACAAGTGAAAGATAAAGAAGAAGTGGAAAAATAGAAAGATGAGCAAGATAAGATAGTTGATAGCATGCTAAAGGAAACCAAAGGCAATGTTGAAGATACACCAAAGGTTGATAAGGAGACATCCTTAGAAAACTGACATGAAAATACTGAGCAGCAAGAAAAAGGTACAACTCCACAAAATCCTTCCTCTAGCACATCATACCAAGCAAAGAAGCTGGCTTTGGTTTTACATATAGGTGCATCGCAGAAGAAAAAGAAGACAAAGAATTTTTTTTTGGAAGTCACACTTGATGAGATCATAGAAATACTGAAATGTGACCCAACTACATTAGATTTTGAATCACTCCAAGAGTATGGATAAATATGTCAAAGGAAATCTTTGCTAGAGAAGCTTAAGAAGCAGCACCGAGATTCATTGGTACTAGAGAACACAAGGGACATCTTAAGCTAGATAGTTCCTGACATAGATGTTGATCGTAATGACCCCATTCTAGATCAACTTTCCATCCTCACCGAAGCCATCACAACACAAAATGTAGATGCAGAAAAGACAATTGAGGAGCGATCACAATAGAAGTTTCAATAGAAATTGACAGAAAAGATCAGCCAAGAAGTGGCATAAAATAAGGTAAAGATTTCAAAGTTATCAAATGAATTAGATCCAATAATTATTGAAGTTGTTTCCTAAATCCAAAAGCTATGCACTTTAGAGAAATTTACAAAGGATAACAATGCAATATTGCAAAGATCGATTCTGATTTGAATGCAAGTGCACAAAGTCTAACCACATATGGAAATGCAATCAAAATGCATTATGAGAAGATCATTGAAATCAAAAGGTTAAGTCAAGAATTGTGGGAAGAAGAATCTCAATTCAAAGAGGAGGTTACTAAGATATAGTCTCTACTATTACTGAACATCACACTTCTGCAACAACATATAAGTTTAGCAAGGCAACTTATTGCAACCCCTGAGATGTCTGTAGCAGACAACATCTACGAAATTGCATGCCAGGATCACATTAGAGCATATGGTTCTTGAGAATCTTAAGGAGAAATGGGAGAAGATGATGGAGGAAATGAAGTCCTCTCACTCTCATATTTTTTATAAGCTATAGGTATACACCTTTTCCCTTACTATAAAAAATTGGGAAAAGGAAATGATATGTATAGAGCATATAGTAAAATGGGAAAAGGAAGAAAAAAGGGGAAAAGGAAAATATAGAAAAAAGTGAATAGGAAGAGATAATGTAAAGACAAGTGTACATACACATATACTATACTATATCGACATATGCATAGGGGGAGTCATGAAATGACTAAGTAATATACAATGTGTTCATACTTTAAACTTTGTTAGTATTTTCCACATATTAGTTTTTGATACTAATGTCAAAGGGGGAGATTGATGACATAAATTTTTTCCATTAGTATGCAAAGAGAAAATAGTTGTAATAAACCATCGGTTACACTACATTGAAAGTTAGGTTTTCAGTTCAGACCAAAATTGCTAAGCAAGGTGAAACCCGACAAAATAGTTTTGAAGTGTATACCGAAAGTGCAACCCGAACATGATAAAGTGGAAGTCGATAGGAGAAAACTGACAGTGGAACCCGATGAGTAGAATACAGTACAAACCGATAGAATAGACAAGAGAGGAACCTGACAAATAGTTCAACCAAGGAACACCAAAAGATAGTCAAACTAATTTTGGAGTAAACCGAGCATCAGACACTGAAAGTTAGTTATATCCTGAGAAGAACCGATAGGAGAATATAGTACAAACTGATAGAATAGACAAGAGAGGAACCTGACAAATAGTTCAACCAAGGAACACCAAAAGATAGTCAAACTAATTTTGGAGTAACCCGAGCATCAGACACTGAAAGTTAGTTATATCCTGAGAAAAGTGGATCTGACTTCCACATCAAATAAAATAGCTATATTCTATTTATAGAGTTTTGATTTGTTTGAAATCCATTTCTTGAGGAACAAGAAACATTATTTTAATTGTTTTAATCAATCCAACTGATTAAAAACATGCAGACAAGGAGATCAAGGTCAAGTTGTAAACCTTTGATCATAGAGTTAAGTTGTACTATGTGAAAATTAATTAGGTCAATCTATCTTATAAATAGATGTTGTAATCATTCATTTAAAAGAATGAGAGGATGAATGTAGCCAATGAGCACATCTATGGATCAGACTGAGAGTTTCAAGAAGCAGAACAACAAAAGATGAAATTGGTTATCAAGAACCAAGAACAGAGGCTACCAAGCTACAAAGGTATTAATCAATCACATTAGGTGATACATTTATACATATGATTTTTAATGGATCTATAATTAGAAATTGTTAGATTGCATACACTCAGGTCAATGAGTATTTTTGTCTATATTCTAAAAAGTGTAGAAAATAGAAGAAATCCTTTCAAGAAAGGTGGATTTCACAATTTTATTGTAAATCTGTTAACTGAGTGCACACTAAACAGTGTTTCTAAAGCTCTTAACAGAGTAGACCTTAACCAATCTCCACATAATACTCCTAATAGGGTAGATCATCAGAAGTGATCAAATTGTAAGCCTTAACCGACCCCTTCCAATCTACAGATAGTGAAGTTTTTGTGGGTGCCATCCTCACTGTAGTTTTTAGCTTCTAACAGGGGTTTTTCGCATTACCATATCTTTAGTTATGAGTCAATTACTTCTATGAATGATTACATGTTTTTTAAAGCTTATGAATTGATATATCTTACAAAAAGATAGTATAGAACAAATGGTTGGTTATACAATTGATTACACAATGGATACAGGTTAAAATAGATACAAGTTTTAGAGGTACTGATTCACCCCTCCCCTCTCAGTAAAAACTTCCCATTATTTCCAACAATTGGTGTGTTTTGACACTTTAACATTATTTTTTTAGCATATAGTTGTTGGAATTAATGGGAAGAAGTACTGAGAGGGGAGGGGTGAATCAATACCTCTAATACTTTTAACACCTTTCACAGTTCATCATTAGTAATCATTCATTACTGCATTACCGACCATTTTTGTTGTTCTTTCTTATGGATGTAGTGTTCATTCATAATCTTTAATAGTTTGCAACATTCATAGACACATTCATGAAAATGATAAACACATAACACAAGATATGGTATTGCAGAAAACTCTTGTTAGGAAGTAAAAACTACGGTGGGGATGGCACCCACAAAACTTCACTATCTGCAGAATGGAAGGGAGCCGGTTAAGGCTTACAATTTGATCAATTTTGATGATCTACCCTGTTAGGAGAATTAAGGTGGAGACCTGTTAAGATCTACTTTGTTAAGAGCTTTAGCAATACTAATTTAAGTGTGCACTTAGTTATGAGATTTACAATAGGACGGTTAAGCCCACCTTTCTTGAAAGGATTTCTTATGTGTACTACACTTGTTAGAATGAGTACAAATGTTGACCTGACTATATGAAATCTATAATTGCTGATTACAGATCCATTAAAGCTTTCAGAAAAATAATATCACCATAAGTGATTGATGAATACCTTTTCTCTGCTTGTCAGTAGCCTGTGTTCTTGTTCTTGAAACTAACTTGATTCTTTTCTATCCTTCTGCATGAATTCTCTTGTTTGGTCTCTAGATGCTCTCCGTGGCTACAATATTCATTGAACAAATTCTATTTACAATAGATTGAGCATCTATTTATACAATTCTTTGACCTATTCTAGAATCACGCATTACAATACTAACTCTTAGATCCAAGGTTTACAACTTGACCTTGATATTTAGTTTTCATGTTTTAAATTAGTAAAACTAATTAAAAAAATATTAAATACATTGCTTCCTCCGCACATAATGGATTTAAAAGTAAATCAAGATGCTATAAATACAACTTTAGTGACTTTTAAATCAATAAGCTATAAATACAACTTCAGCGATTTATCTGACGTGGAAAGTCAGATCCACTTTTTGTGGGATGTAACTGGCTGTCGGTTCTTGGTCATTGAGTTGAACTAAAAGTCTGTCGGCATTCCTTTGTTGAACTGTTCGCCAGGTTCCCTTTGTTTTTCGGGTTCCTCTCTTTTTTGTTTCATCTGGTTGCACTGATGTTACTCGTCGGGCTCCATTTTCCTTTTTCTCATTGGATAACACTAAACAGTGTTTGGTGGGTAACCTTGGCGTCGAGTAGTGTTGTTCCCTGTCTATCAGTGTAGTGATAACCGATGGTGTAGATCATGTTTTCCCTTGTGTATACTAATGGAAAAATATAATGCCTTCAATCTCCCCCTTTGACAGTAGTATCAAAAATTGATATGTGCATAATACTAAAGTGTTTAGTATGTAAACCATGTTTATATCCTTGTCATTATATGACTCCCCCTAACTATATGCATCGATATAGTATAAGTATATGTACATGTATACTATACATTCTCTGCTCGTTGCTCTGTATGTACATATTATTTCCTTCTTTTATTTCCCCTTTCTTTTACTATACATATTATTTCCCCCTTTTAACCGAGGTGAGTGAACATATCAATTTCCCCCTTTCTTTGATACTTATTACAAAAATGTACAACTTATAATATGCCAAAATTGTGACAAAAATGTGCAACTTACAATGTGTCAAGTATATGGGAATGGGTTGTCTTGATATCTTCAAGCATTTTCTCCCATTTTTCCTTCAATTTTTCTAGTGCCATGTGTTGTAGCTATAGCCTTGCATGCATATCATAAATGTTGTCTAGGACAAACATTTTAGGGGTGGCAATTAATGTATTTTCCTCTGTCACATGTTGTTGCAAGAGTGAAAGTGTGGGTAAGAGCTAAGCTTGGAGCTCATTTACCTCATCTCTGTACTTCATCTCTACAATCTGTATGTCTTGTCTCAGTTTATGATCATGTTTGATTTTCTCATCGTGCAATTTAATTTCTTCTTCATTATTGGTGAGACTTTGTGCAGTGGACTTAAGATCAACATCAATTTGTGCTATCTGGTTGGTATACTCCTAAGTGAGTTGATCTAGAGTGCACAATTTTTGTATTAAGGTAATAGCTTCTGAGATGATTGGATCAACTATGCTCACAAATTCAGAAAGCTTTACCTTTTTCAATGCCACTTCCTAGCTTAACTTCTTGGCTAGCTTGAACTCATACTTTTGTTCAAGTCTCTCTTCCATAACCTTCTCAGCATCAATATTCTAAGATTTTATTGCATCTGTGAGTATTACCAGTTGATCAAGCATTGGATCTTTTTGATCAATATCTACATCAAGTATAATCTATTGAAGTATACCTCTTGCCACTTCTAGTACCTTTGCCTCCTTTGCAGCTCTCTTTAGTTTGTCTTGTATTTCTTTTCTCTCATAGAGTCTAGCCTACTTTGTCAATGCAGTTGGATCCAATGTCCTTAGATCACAAACTAGAATCTCAATGATTTCATCAAGAGTTACTGGATTCTTATGCTTTCCCTTCTTCTTCTTTGAGATTTTTGGGGATGCAGATGTATGTATTGGAAATATTGTTGGAAAGCTTTAAAGGAAAAAATTATTGTTTTTTCATTGATGTTAAACCTTAACTAGTGAGACTATTGCTATTTGTTTGAGTACTATATCTATTGATTGATGAAGGAGATTTAAAAAGAAGACCAAGTGGAATGGTTGAGTTATGGGAAATCACAAGGGTACTTGATCAGTTGGCACATTGGCAAAGTAATGTATTGTTTATCTTTCGATGATAGTTTACTATAAGCATTTTGTGCTAAGTGAAGTTAGTGATTACCGAGCACCAGTAAATTGCCGAGGAAACTAGTGATGACCGAGCGAAAGAACACAGTGTTGGCCGAGAAGTAGTATTTTGGTAATTGTTGAGATTTGAGATCTCTGGCCAACATAATTGATTTTATTGGGATATGTAAAGTTAATTAAGGATAATAATGATTGATCCACACTATGTAAATGCATGGGTAACCGTAATTAATGCATGGATCAAAGATTTAATTAGTGATTGCATTGGAGAAGGAAATTAAATGTAAAGATGGAAAGATCCATTGGATCTGACCTAACATAAGATCAACGATCTTGATTAAGTAGAAAAAGATGTACCTAACCTAGATGAAAGAGGTATAAGATAACCTCGGGAGGTTATTCATATAGTAAGTAGAGTATGCAAGAGGATTGCATAGTTAATTGACTGATTAGAATGATCTAAGAAGAGAAGGATGAACAGAGAAGCAAAGAGCTATAGGAGTGATTGCTTGATGAATTTCCAAGTAGATTTGAAGATTGAAATGAGAATGGAGGCCACTTAGTGAATTACAATTAGAGATGAATTGGATCTAGATTTGCAAAGTAAGTTGTATGTATCAGATCACACCTATTGATTACTTTATAACCATTGTATTGGTCAAAATCCTTTAACCAGGTTGACCTAACAGTCATTGTATAAATCATTTAGCAAGGTGACATTCAGGTGGAATGTTCTAAGTCCTCTAACAAGGCCACTCCTGACAGGGTCATTAATTCCTTTAACCAGATCACATTAAGTAGTGTGTTTTGTAACCTTTAACAGGGTTGGCTCCTAACAGAGCTCACTTCAGAAGAGTGAAAAGTTGATAGCATGTTATTGGTGGTTTTTCCCATATTGGGTTTTCATGTTAAAATTTTGGTGTCAACTTGTGTGAATGTTTATGTTCATATGCTCTTAGAAGAAAAAGGGGACACATAGACAGAAAAAGAATATACCAACAATGGTCATATGCTCTGAATTTTGGTTGCAACCTTCTCTGTAGTTGTTTCCTTTGTATTATTTGTGGTGTCTTTTGATTCTCCATCATCCTTGTCCTCGGGTGTTCTTGTGTCCTCTGTAGTATTACCCTCTAATATATTGATTGCCTTCATTAATACATGTATATTTTTTTGAGTGGTAGCTTGGGCTATATCTTGAATGGTGTCCTTCTCGTCAGTTTGATCTTTTAGAGCATTGACATCTTCATATTTTTGCATCTCCTCTACAGGGTCTGCTTCTGTTAATTCCATGACTGATGTGTCCTACATTGTCTCATCAACAACATTAATTATTGTACCATCTGATGTCTGCAATACTTGTTGTTGTCCCTAATCCTTAAGTGTAATGAATATTACTTCATCTCTCTTCTATGGATGTTTATCATAGTCATAGTTGGTGATATCTTGGATGTCAAGATCATCCATGACTTTGTCTAAGTTTATGGGTTCATTATCACTTTCAGTATTTTCCAGAGTAATGTGCTGAGGACTTGCATTGTCTTTCTCCTCCTCTCTATGAGGTGTGTTGGTGAGAAGTAATTGTTCCTCATGACTTGTTGACTCTATTGGCAGATCTAGGAGTTGTCTCCATTTTGTTTCAGTCATTGTATCTAGCTCTATGAATTTTTTTTATAGTACTTTGTATGCCCTTATCTTGGCTACATATTTTCTTGAGTGCTTCTTCAAGATCTCTTTGATTTCTTCAATCTTAGATTTGAGAGGCATTAGTGTTACTATTACCCTCTCCCTTTATTCTCTCTCTGTTTGTAGAGCATATGACCATTGTTGGTATATCTTGTTACCTATCTCTTTAGGTATTTTATTGACAAATTCATTTGGTGCATATTTGTTCTTGATCATTGAATTTATAATTGCCTCTTGTATCTTATTCTAGTCCTCTGGGTTTAGTGTATCCCATTGTTTGATTTTCTTATCAGACATGGTGCTGGATGTAGCAATAGATTCAAAAGCTTCATCAACATTTTGATTCTTTTAATTCTTCTTTACTACATCTGGCTCATCATCTTTAGTATCTTCTATGTCATCCTTTGACCTAACCAACCTTTTCCTCTTCTTTGGAGGTGTTGTTTTCACAGTTTGTTGCTTTGTTCTTTTAGTTGGCTGTTTCTTTATATAGGTCCTTACTTGACCTTTATTAAGAGGTGTGGTATCGGTTGTAGTAGTTTGAGTCCTTGTCCTCAGCTTCTTTGCAGGAGGTGGAGGTGGAGGTGTATCAGATTTAGTTTCCTCAGAATCTGAATTCTGTTCTTCTTGTCCCTCACCGATTGTGCCCTGTTCATCAGTTTCCTCTAGTTGTTCATGTTCTTCCTCTGTAACCGATAGAATCTTCTTGAGATTCTTAACCATTTTATCCTTTTTGTTGAAATTCTTCTTTATCTCTAGGCCTCTTTTTATCTTAGATCTGGCCTCTTCATAGGTTCCAAACCTTGGTTTCTTGTTGTCAACAAGCTCATTTATTAATGCATCAATTGCACTTGTAGCATGATCTATATCTATTTCATAATCTAATGGTGCTAACCAAGTTGTTCTTGGCACAACCGGTTTGATATGAGTGAAATTAGTATCCACCATAAATCATATTTCATCCTTGTATTTTTCCACAAGTTGTTCAGGAATCCTAGTCCACTCCATCATCTTTTCTTTGAACTCAAGGAACTATGCAGCCATAACAAATTCAAAATTTTCCCCTAGTGAATTAATCAGTTCACTAATATATTGTGTTACAGGTTTGGTAATGTCCCATTTTACTTTTCCTACTAAAGGAAAGTACTCTTGAAAATAGAAAAAGATACACATGATAAGTGAGTCAAGCTTACATGTGTTGGTCTTTGTAGACCTGAATGTGATCATGTTCTCATCAAGTTGTTTTAACAGGATCTCACACAGATCCATCTGAATTCCTTTGGTCACTATCTTGTAAGTTGTGCTTACTAATGTTGTAGATATGTTGTTCAATCTGCTTGCTTGAAAAATCTTGTCCCTAATTACACATGCACCAAATTTTAGTTCTTCGTTAGTGATGGTATTTACTTTTAGACCTCTGTTCTCCCATTCAGCTTTTGTGAGTTTTTCAACTTATTTCTTGGAGGGATGCTTGTGTACCCTAGGCTTGTCAGTTATTGGATAACCAGTAATAGCATGAAGGACATCCTTGGTGATTTGTTTCGGTTGATCCAACCACAACTTTTGGTCATGCAATCTGCAAAGTACCAACCTAATCCAGTTAGTCTTGAATTCCCTCAGGAAATATATAGCATTAGTAAACCCTTTTACTTCCAAGTGTTTGTGTCCTTCCATCAGGTTACCTTCGACATCACAAAGCCTTATATAAGCTTTATCAATCTCAAGATCACCTATCTCAACAATTTTGTATAGATTAAGAATAGCACAAGTAACATAATATGCATCTTTATTATGCAGATTTTGACTATCTATCAATTTGTATAATGGAAATGATGCAAAATATGACTTGGTATAGTGCAGTTCCATACTTACTTGTTTAGCTTAAGTGGGGGTGTTGATGTCACCAGATCCATTGGATGGGGTGTCACCATTTTCATTTCTTGGCCCAGCTTCATCATTGCTTGAAGCTTTTATCCACATTTTGTCTCTAGCCCTCGAGATATCTTCAATGGTGTTTCCATTCGGATATGTGCTTGTCTTTGTCAATCAGTCTTTGTAATCTTTCTTGAGGTGACCAACTTTATGACAGTGTAAGCATGCAATTTTGGGGTTTGACCAACCTCTAGACCTTTTGGTCCATGCTCTCATGCAGTTTGCAACAATGTGACCATATCTACAACATGATGTATAGTTTGTACAAGTATTATAATCCCATACATATTGATTACTGATTCTCTTTGGTTGATAAGGAGTTTCTTGTCCTTTACGCTTCCATCCTTGCCTTTTCTTTTACCAGCATCTTCAAATATGTGCCCATTCATCTTGCAGGTTGGACAATATTTTTCCATGTAGGTTTCCTTCTTTGGTTGTTACACTTATAACAAAATCCTATGAATGTAGATGTAGATTTAGGAACACCTCTCATTTTACCTCGGCATATAGTTGATGTGTGCCCTTGCTTTCCATAGTGCTTACATGTCAACTTTCTTGGTCTTTGATTTTCATAGATATTCTTTGGATTGGCTTGATTTGATGATTCTCCATTTTCAGTAAATCCTAAATTGTTGTTGTTGTTGACTCTTCATTGTCCTTCAAGAAAATCATCCATTCTCTTATTTCTTTCTTCATCCTTTCTGATAACTTCATAATGTTGTTGCTGAATTCTGATTTGTGATCTCATGGTGATGCTCAACATGTCTTTGAATTTCCAACTCCTTCTCTTGTAGCTTTTCTGTGATCTTCCTTCTATCATCAATAGCAAGTGTTCTTTCTATTTTAGCTTGTCTAGAAGAACTCATCACATCAATCATTCTTACCATCTGGATCTCTTGACCGATTTGCAACATCTGTACTTTCTCTATCAGATGTTGATTGATCTCCTTTAGATTTGTGATGTTCTCTCCTGATGTATCTGATGTATTACTTGCATTTGATCCTGAAGATTCAAAGAAATCTGGAATCTCTTCTTCTTGATAATATTTTTCATTGTTCTAGGTAGCCATACCTTTCCTCTCATTCAACAGCTCTCTCATCTTGATTCTAGCTTCTTTATATTATTCATAGAACATCTGTATCTCAAGATTTTTATTCTCAATATTCTTATCAAGTTTGTACTTCTCCATTGTATGATCTTTTCTCTTAATCCTTTAAGCTTTTTCAAGAAGAGACTTAGCCCTGATACCAATCGTTGGAATTAATGGGAAGTAGTACTGAGAGGGGAGGGGTGAATCAGTACCTCTAATACTTTTAACACCTTTCACAATTCATCATTAGTAATCATTCATTATTGCATTACCGACCATTTATTTTGTTCTTTCTTATGCATGTATTGCTCATTCATAATATTTAATAGTTTGCAAAATTCATAGAAACATTCATGAAAATGATAAACACATAACACAAGATATGGTATCACAAAAAACTCCTATTAGGAAGTAAAATTTGTGGTGGGGATGACACCCACAAAACTTCACTATCCACAGAATGGAACAGAGCTGGTTAAAGATTACAATTTGATCACTTCTGATGATCTACCCTATTAGGAGTATTAAGGTGGAGACCTGTTAAGATCTACTCTGTTAAGAGCTTTAGCAACATTGATTTAAGTGTGCACTCAGTTATGAGATTTACAATAGGATGGTTAAGCACACATTTCTTGAAAGGATTTCTTATGTTTACTACACTTTTTATAATGAGTACAAATTTTGACCTGACTCTATGCAATCTATAATTTCTAATTATAGATCCATTAAATCTCTCAGAACAATAATATCACCTTAAGTGATTGATGAATACCTTTTCTCTTCTCGTTGGTAGCCTATGTTCTTGTTCTAGAAATTGACTTGATTCTTTTATGTCCTTCTGCATGAATTCTCTTTTCTGGTCTCTAGATGCTCTCCATGGCTACAATCTTCTTTGAACAACATCTATTTACAATAGATTGAGCATCTATTTATACAATTCTTTGACCCATTCTAGAATCATGCATTACAATGTTAACTCTTAGATCCAAAGTTTACAACTTGACCTTGATCTTTAGTTTGCATGTTTTAAATCAGTAAAACCTATTAAAACAATATTAAATACATTTCTTCCTCCGCACATAATGGATTTAAAATTAAATCAAGAAGATATAAATACAAATTCAGTGATTTATCTGACGTGGAAAGTCAAATCCACTTTTTGCAGGATGTAGCTAACTGTCGGTTCTTGGTCATTGGGTTGAACTAAAAGTCTGTCGGTGTTCCTTTGTTGAACTATTCATCAGGATCCCTTTGTCTATCGGGTTCCTCTCTTTTTTGTTTCATCATTTTGCACTAATGTTACTCGTCAGATTCCATTTTACTTTTTTTCATTGGATAACACTGAACAGTGTTTGTTGGGTAACCTTGGCATCGGGTAGCATTGTTCCTTGTCTATCGGTGTAGTGATAACTGATGGTGCAGATCATGTTTTTCTTTGTGTATACTAATGGAAAAATATAATGCCTTCAATAGTGAATTTTCTAAGCAATCCTAATGCCAAAATCCTTCCTCATCAACCTTTGATCATAAAAGCACTAGAAGTAATATTTTCCTAAGGATTTTGGGGTTTTGACATTCAGGATTCTATCAGACACCTACTGGCATAAGATAAAAATTTGCTTATTTTGGGCTTTTTGTGTTTGCGGGTTAAATTGATATCTACACATACACCAATTCTACCTAAAACCGTCATTCAATGTCTCCTTCCTAAACCAACATCTCTAGAGGTATTATATTACTTTGTTGTTTCTCTCTCATTTCTACTAATCCTGTCATTTGTGTTGCTAATCAAATTGGCATCTTTACTTGTAATTAGCGTCTGCGCCCAATCTAAATAACTTTTTTTATTGCTAACAACTCTTTTTGGGAGATTTTGCATGATATAGAACACTTATCAAAGATCAAGATACTTGGGAAACTACTAATTGATTTCCTTGCATCCCACTGGTCAAACAACATCATTTGAAACTACTCACATGACATTTTTCTAGTTGCATAAGTTCACATAAACCAAACGATCATGCTTCTTAGTGTTTATCTAGGAACATAACTTAACTAGGTGATTTTCTTGTATGGGTCAAATCAAGCATTAGGGGATTATGGTCTATTCCTTTTGGGAAGATCAGAAACCTAGACATGTTTGCTTTGTCTTAAGAAAGTAATATTTCTTTGGGAATTAACCACATGTTTTGAGTGTTTGGGAGAAAACAACATTAGATAGGAGACTATGCTCTTTTCTCCTTGTGGGAATATAAAAAATCTAGGCTCCTTTCATTGTCAACCCATGTTTTTAAAGTTTATCATTTAGATGGGATTTCTAGTTGAGGTAAAAATATCTTGGGAATGACCCAAGTGAGAATGAGGTGTAAGCCACACCACTCCAACTCATGTTAATCAAATTTACTTCTTGGGGTTAAAGCCTTGGAATTCATGTACCATTTGAGCTTATACTCAACTCTTGCCTAGCACATAGTAGGGTCTTAGGATCTCAATCATGTTTACATTACTATTCGTGCTAAGGTTCTTTGTAAGGCTATATGCCTCAATCGTTCTTGTGTGGACACAAAGGATGTACTCAAATGAAGACCCTTACTAGATTCCATAGAGTAGAAGCCACTTTGTTCACCTCTGAAAGCTTGATAATCTTTGTGCAAGGAGGATAGTAACCTTCCCAAGATACTTGCATATTCATACCACCTTGAGTGTTTGGAGTCGGCTAATATGTCATCATGACTAGAGCCATTGTGTGTTTGGTGATGACCATACATGATTAGCTCTCGTATGTGTGCCTATGTTTATGAGAAAATATTTTCAAGGCTATGCCAATTTCCTTAGGTAGGTATTGCTTGGGTTTCTTCAAATTATGATAACATTGGTGACTTGAAGGAATCACTCAAACATACACATTACACTATCACAATTTACTATCAATCAAACTAGTCACATTTACTTGTATCCTTCAAGTTTTCTTTATCGCTTGTTGGATTGTCTTCAAATGTGTGTTTGTGAAAAATTGAATGTTCATGTTTGAATCAAGGTATATTTAGTGCAGTGAATGCCTTTTATGTATAATTGAAGCTCATCCTTGTCATTGAACAAATTCAACCAAGCTAACTCAGATCACTCAGACCTAGTCAAAAAATAGTGATTACTTTTGCAAAAACATCTAGTTTGACCATACAAAATCCATCTTCCTATGAAATGTCTGATTTGGGGAAACATAAGAAAGAGAAAGTCCAATTACCCGATGTATACAAAGAGCATAAGACAGTAGATCAAGAGGATAAGAAATACCAACACATTGTGAAATCAATTCAACAAGAAATCGAAGAAAGAGAAAAGTATGACAAAGTAATCTCCAACAACAAGGTCTCACATTTTATGGGAAAGTATCATTTGAACCATGACTTTGTCAACTTTGAGAGATATGACTAGTTGGCACATCACAAACCTATCCTTTCACTCTTCTCCATCACAAGCTTGCATTTTTTGCATTACATCTTAGGGTTATCCTTAGTCATTCAAGTTGTCCCCTTTAGATATCACCATCAAATAAAACCACATATATGATCTCCACTTCAGTGTTACATCATTTTGAGTTACTTAGGACCTACATCTTAATCAAACCCATCCCTTGGCTTCACTCCTTGACTAAGCATTGTCTAGGGGAGCCTATTTTTTCCTTGTAATCTCATCACCTTGATCCAAAGGTTGGTTTCCAATGACAAAAATTATGTCTTCCAAAAGACCATTAGTTTGTCTTAGGTTGACTAAACACATCCATTTAAACCTACACTAGGCAAATAAACTCACACCCATTTTAACACCAAGTCATCTCTTAGGTCCTTAGAACATCCTCATCAGTTTGTGTCATCATTGTCATTCTTAATTATCTTCCATATATTTTCATATCAAATCATAAGTCTTGCATCATCATCATCCTTAGACACATTGAATTAGTTTCATTTGTAATCACCACTCTTCATATATTTTAGGTCATTAATTTCATGCCACCTAAAATGCATTCCAAGAAGAGGAAGGATATGGATCCTAATCTTGTCACTAGCTTGTTTGACTCAACAATGGATCCTAACAATGCCATTGTCTCCTTTGACTCGTGACACCAAGTACAAATCAAACATGTATGGGCTGATCTAGATGAGGTCCCTACCACCATTTCCATGGAAGCTTTCATGAGTTATCTTGGACATGCACACATGGTCAGTGCCATCATAGGCCACAATAGCGCTACCATTATTTCTAACTTTCAACGTTAGGGTATTCTCATTCCACTTGGACTTCTGCCACTCAATTTGACACATCCCATACACATTTTACACAACATATTCCCTCCTATTATGGAATAAATCATTGATCTGAGCCTAAGAACATCCCAAATTGCCTCAAATATACTCCACTTACTCCAACTGATCACCACCCAACCCATAGTGCACACTACAGTGCACCCAACCGCCTTCGCCATTATGGGAGCTTCATCTTTTAATCCTCTGCCATGTCCAGAATCTCAACTAATCCATCATGTTTCTACCCAAGCCGCTCAACCTATATTAACCAATCAGTTGCTACTCAACATGTTTCTACCCAACCATTTTTCACACAACCACTAGCTACACAAGCCACAGACGCTTCTGCAAGAACATAATTACCTCCCCCCATTGTCCATTGTAGAAACAATAGTCAAAATTCACCATAGGCATGCCACCCATGGGATCCTTCAACCAACATTTATTTCCTCAAGGTCCTACATTCCATGCCCAACCATTAGTACTATCACAAAGTGCCTCCTCACCCCATCTACAACCTAACATCTAAACATAACCCAATGCACCCATTTCCCAACAACCCTCCCAAGCCTCTTAAAACATGAAATAAGCCTCATAATCTACTTGGAAGTATTCCTAGGCAACCTTACAATCCCTTGGAGTCCATACACATTTTCACATCACGAACCCTTCTACCTCCCAAGCACAATAGCCATTTTAAACTCCTTTACTGCCACACAATTCACGACACAACCACCCCAACCTCAATAGCCAAACTTCACCAATTACTTGGTCATGCCTCCATCTGAAACAACACAAACCATACCTCCTCCCCAAAAAACAAGTACTTCCACATGCATCAACTATCTTACTCACCCCTCCAGAGGAATGAACACACAAGGCATCTATCCATCCTATGGTAGTGCTAGTGCCCATCCAACCTATGTAGGCAAAACCTATTCTCACTCGACCTACGAAGCATCACAATAACCACAAATACTCTACCAAAAACCTTCACAACCACAACCAACCTTACCTCCACTTTTTCAATAGCATTACGCCCAACAATAGCAGCTATTAATCCCTTTAAAATAAGATTATGTGGTTGGTCAATCTCCTTACCATACTCCTCAATATCCCCTAAAAATTCCTTCATATTCCCTAGTACTATTTGACCCATATTAAGCACTAGGATCTAATGTAATGGGGGTACCCACTCCACCACATGTCAACTCAAAATAGGAAGAAATGAAGAATGCTCTTAAAGATCTCCATGCATGGACTAAAAGAAAGACCTTCAAATTTGACAAAGTGTGTCCTTATCCATCTGATCGCTCCATCACAATGACCCCCTTCCCCAGGAATTTTGAAACTCTCAAATTTGAAAAATATATGGGGAAGGGATATCTCATCAGTCATATCAAAGAATTTTACATGGATTTCCAAGAGGTTACCTATAGTGAAAACTATCCCATGCGCCTCTTCTTGAAGAGCTTGGGGGAAACCACTCTTGAATGGTTTTACAAAATCCCCTATGGAACAATCAAAACATTCACAATGTTATCCAAGAAGTTTGTATCACAATATGCACACAACATTGAGAGTGAACTATCTCTTTTTGATCTATGCAATTCCAAACAAAAAGGGGGGAGAAAGCTTGGTAGATTACCTTCAATGATGGAAAGGAATCACTACAAGACTATCATATCAACTCCCTGAAAATAACTTGACAAATATATTCATTAATAATCTGCACCCTAGGATATCCCATCACATGCACATGAATTGTGTACAAACCTACCAAGAGATTCCAACAAAGGGAATGGACCTTGAGAAGGGCCTTCTAGATGATGGTACCATCAAGAAATATAAGGAAACACAACATGATAGGTCCAATAATGATCATTCACACTACTTTAACAAGAATGAAAATGCAGTAACTAATGGTGCCACAGACACCAAGTATGTCCAAATAGTTCTAGCTAGACCAAAGCCACCACAACATCTCGTTTATCAACCAATGACCAATCAAACAAATTCTATATTAGTCTCTCAGGGATAGTCCAAACCTTGAGTCCATAATACCTAGAAGTGAATGTTCACCCCTTTAGGTGAACCCTTGGATGCCATCTTCCACAAAATGGCCAAGGCCAATTTTATTGTGTACCTACAAACTCAACCATTTGATGAGTCCACTTCCAAACCCACATGGTATAAAGACAATAAGTACTATGACTACCACCATGTTAAGGGAATTTAAAACATGGTGGTATGTAAGGGAATGTAAAGTGTATGAATCTAAAACATTACATCCAAGATCTCAAAGATTGAGAATAAATCATAGTGGATCTATCGGTACAGGCCTCTTCTAACTCAAACCTCTAGATATATTAAAATGTGTTTCCTTAACACAACACTGGAAAAGGACCTGCTAATCCCAATCCACCCATGAACCAAGAAAAAGGTAAACAAGGGGATCATACCGATAGAAAATATTAGACCACTTCCTATATCAACTATGATAAGTTCATTGGTTGCATCTCCTAGGTTGAACCTTTAGTCAATGTGATCCATGTCAAAGGTGTAGATAATCAATGCGCAATTACCATGCATTGAGGAATAATATTTGTTGCAGGTACCACTACTATTGCATCCTTTGGTGCACAATATAACCTCTTGTAACACCTTGGGAATACACTCGCACCAATATCCATTTTGGATCTCCTTTGCACCTCACCCATCCATCAGGAGATCCTCAATAAGGCCGTACAAGAATTAATTATACCAAATAACATTGACCCTACTCAATTTCAGGCCCTTGTAGGCCACTATCAACATCTAGTGGTATCTCATTCAAACCTTCTGACATGTCATTTGTTGATCTAGATCACAACCTCCCACTCTGTATCGCTTTCATGGTCAATGAATTTTCCATCAAATGGGTCATGATAGATAATGGTTAGGCCCTAAATTTGTGCACATTAAAATTTGTAAATCAGGGTACACTGAAGTAGATATAACAAATGATGTCATAACTATCAAGGCTTATGATAATCTAGAACATACCTCTAAAGGTACCGTCTCATTACCCATCTAGTTGGGCCTAGCAATACAAAATACCATATGCCATGTTCTTGATCTTGACCTCCAATTCAATATCCTCATTGGTTGTCCATGGATCCACTCCATCCAAGATGTTCCGTCTACATTTCACCTATGCATCAATTTTCCATGTAATGGAGCTAAATTCACCATCCACACTGATCACCAACCCTTTGCATACTGTCATGCACTGGAAGCCTCATTTCCACATTGAAATCATTGCCTAGGAATTGGCATTGGCACCACTATCTCTAGCTCCTCCAAAACCCTCGCTAACCTAGAAACCTTTCTCGCCTCCACACTTTCTACTATCAAGATTGAAAACAAGGGTTGTGGGGAATACAACTTATCAGATGCATTTTTAGTTCGAGCCCTACCTCTAGACCCAAATACTCAGGGACACCTATTCCACCAAGGATCGCCATAGAAAAATGAACCACAACTAAGACAAATTGGCTCCTCTACCTTCCTATCCTATGGGATCCTGAATAGCCAAGAAATGGAACCAAACATTAAGAGATGGTTATATAAGGATTCTCAAACCTCTGATGACAATCTCCTTGGTTAGTTTAAAGAGAAATACCCCAAATATCACAAGTTGGCTACAGAATGATGGAACTACCAAGGAGGCCAAATCTCCATAAACTTCATTGACCTTCCAATTGTTCACCCCAAACTCATATATTGGAACCAACAAAGAATTGCACATATCGACGAGTTCCAAAGTGAGGATGTGCTCCTAAGATTCATGGGGGAAATAGAAAAAAAACAAGACTTGGGAAGACCTTAGCACATGTCTACAAATTGGACCCAAAGGCATATTTTGGGGAAGAGGAGATCTTTACTCACAAAAAAAAGCAAAAAAGGAAAAACATGGGTCTCCTAGTGAAAACCCCTCTAGGGAACTATTTGACTAAAAAAAGTAAAAACAAAGGGTTTGTGCGCTAATGAAAATCTCTTTGAGGTTCCAAAGGATGAATACTCTCCGCTTCCTCTCATTCATGATTACAAGCCAGAACAATCATCCATTTTAAATGAAGAAACTAAGCCTGTTAATGTGGGAACTGAAGAATGTCTGAGAATCATAACATTGTAGCATCATTATCAGAGGCCGAAGAATTATCCCTCACCGAAATCGTCTAGGAAGCTACAGTTAAATTTGCATAGTGTTACTCTCACATGATCAGATTGGATCCTAACCTAGTTGTGCACCATCTTGTTGTAGATCCAAATGTCAAGCTGGTCAAGCAAAATCTTTGCAAGATGCACCCTAAGGTGGCCTTACTAGTCAAAGAAGAATTGGAAAACTCTTACTGGATAAGATCATGCACTCTATTGATTACTCAAAATGGATTTCCAACATGGTTTCTATCTCTAAGCCAAGTGGAGAAATCAAAATATGTACATATTTTCAAGACCTCAACAAGGAGTGCCCTAAATATGACTTACCCTTGCCAAATATTGACATGATCGTTTACCTCACAACATGACATGAGATGCTATCACTCGTGGATGGTTTCTTTAGCTATAATCAGATACACATCATAGAATAAAATTAGATTAAGAAAACATTCACAACCCCCTGGGATACCTTCTACTACAATATGATGCATTTTGGCTTAAAGAACATAGGTGCCACATATCAACGTTCCATGACTATCATCTTCCATGACATGATTCATAAGCTCCTTGAAGATTATGTGGACGATATCCTGGAAAAATAAAGAACAAGGGAAGATCACCTAGATGTGTTGGAATGTGTATTTGACCACCTCCATCATTATGGATTAAAGCTTAACCCAAAGAAGTGTGTCATCAATGTTACATCCAAAAAAACTCTCAGGATTCATTGTATCAAGGAGAGGCATAGAAATTGATCCAAAGAAAGTCAAGGCCATAATAGAAATGCCTCCACCCACTCAAGAAGTTGCATAGCCTTCAAGGGAAATTAAAATTTGTCTCTCATTTCATCTCACAACTTGCTGATAAATGTCAACCATTTACCCATTTGTTACACAAGGATACCACTTTATAATGGGATCCCTTATGTTAGAGAAGTTTTGAAAAGATTAAAGAATAGATTGAAAATCCTCCAATCCTGGTACTGCCTACCCCTGGAAGGCCACTCAATTTTTACATCTCTACAACTACCACAACACTTGGGCCACTTCTTTCCCAACTCGATGAAAATGAAAAGGAAAGAGCTATCTACTACATCAGTTGCATGCTTGTGGGTTATGAAATTATTTACTCACCCATGGAAAAGGAATTCCTAGCAGTTCTCTTTGCAACTTAAAAAATCTGACACTATATGCTCAGTCACACTGTAAAGCTCATATCCAAAGTAGACCCTCTCAAGTATCTACTATCTAAATCTACTCTCACATGCCGCATGGCTAAATGGGTGATGTTCCTTAGTGAATTTGATATTCAATATGTGGATAGAAAGATGATCAAAAGAAAGGTCATTGCAGATCAGTTGGATAAAGCACCATTAGTAGACGCTTATCCCTTAGTCACAAATTTCGTAGAAGAATACCTATGCATGATTGAATAAACGTGTACCTAGAAACTCTACTTAGATGGATCTTACATAGCCCATGGATTAGGGGCAGCAATTATCTTCATCACACCTCAAGGAGACTGCATTCCTAAATCATTCTAATTGGGATTTCCTTGCACCAACAACATTATAGAATATGAAGCACTCATCTCTACGTTTAAAATGGAAATTCAATGGAACATCACAAAACTACAAGTATTCAGAGATTCACAACTCATTATACAGAAATTCCTATATGAATTTCAGAGAAAAGACAATAAGCTTCTACCCTACAAAAATTTAGTAGACAAAATGAAAGAGAAATTCCTAAACTTACAGATCACACAGGTGCCCTGATTTCAAAACAACACAACAGATGCAATGGTGACTATCAGATTCCTTTCTAGAAATTCCTCAGGATGCAATGTGGTATGAATTATTGGTTGAGAAGCTCCATGCACCTTCTTATGAGAGTTCCAATTCTAAAATAGTCTTCAGTCCCCATAGTACCAAGATATCCACGCTTATCTAAAAAATGGTATGATACACCCCCACCTCACAAATAACCAATGAAAAAACCTTATTCATAGATCATCCTAATACACGCTTGTAGCGAATACCCTATATCGGTGGGGATATCAAAAAAATCCTCTCTAGATGATTAGACTCAAATGAGGCCACCTAGGAATTATAGGAGGTACATGCTAGAATTTGCGGTGCCTACATGAGTGGCATGGTCTTAGCTAAGAAAATTCTCAAAGTGGGATACTATTGGCCCACCATGGAACATGATGCTTGTGAGTTTGTGAAGAAATTCCTACCATGTTAGTAGAACGCCAATCTAATTCATGCCTAGATGCAAGATCTACATCCCATCACACCTCCGTGGTCATTCTCATGTTGGAGATTTGACCTCATTGGTAAGATCACCCCTCTATCCTTTGAGGGAAATAAGTACATAATCATTGCTATTGAGTAATTCACCAAGTGGTTGGAAGAAATTCCTCTCACCCTCACAATAGGCATCCAATATCCAAGTTTTTCCTCTACAACATCATCTGTCATTTTGGAATTCCTTCCACTATTTTCATAGATCAAGACACGCCTTTTGAAAATAAACACATGAAATATCTGTGTGACTAGTTCCACATCCACCATCTCTTTTCCAATCCATATTTCTCACATGGAAATGATGAAGCTGAGTCAACTAACAAAACCCTCCTAAAAGTCCTCAAGAAAGTTTTCAATGATTCTGGTCATGAATGACACCTTGAAATCAATCCCTCCCTCTAGGAATACCACACCTCTTACCATGATCCAATAGGAAACACCCCCTACTCACTTGTATATGGTGCAGAATCTGTCTTAGCAATTGAGGTTGAATTTCCATCATTGTGTGTTTCACTCTAGAACCTAATGACATATGAAGACTACCGCGTGAAACACCTCACACAACTCAGCCTATTAGACAGGAAGAGACAAAAAGCCTATGATCACCTCTTTGTCTACAATAATATGCTTAATGGAAGCTATAACAAGAGAATTCATCCATGAAAAATTCTAGGTGTGGGATTTAGTCCTCAAAGAGAACCAAAAAGTACAAGCAGATAAAGAAAAGAATGGGAAGTTTGAGGTCACGTGTCTGGGTACTTACATTGTCATAGAAAACTTTGGCTCAGGGGAATATTAGTTTTCTACACCAGAAGGTGAACCTTTGAATGATCCCATCAATATCATTCATCTCAAATGGTTTTATACCTAATCCATGCAATGTAACACACTTATCTAAAAAAAACCATAAAAAGTATAAAATGTCCTAAAAAAATCATTATCTTGGTGAAATCATGGTAAGAAGGCACCTTGATGATAACAAACAAATAAAAAAGAAGAAAAGTATAAAAAGTAAAGAAAATAAATCATTTAATGGTGAAAACTTGAGAATCAGATGCCTTGGACAAGTATGTGTGATGAAAATCAGGCAAACATGCATCACACATAGTGGACCATACCATTTTCTATCAAATGCTCATCTTTGTCCATTTTATCCACCTATCTTCCACTCCCAATAAAGTCTCCATCACAAGACCCATGTTCCCTGGGTGTTCCATTATTGTACGCACCCATTATAAAATTATATTATTGTCCTACTAACTTGATCTCCCCTATGACTAGTCACAGTACGCTTCACCAAAATCCAATTTCTTCCACTTTTCATCTCACTCAATGAGTTCCTTAGTTGAGGAGACATACACACACAAAAAAATAAGCCCCTCATATTCATCTCCATCCATCTAGGGTCATTTTTTCATTAAGATCATTTGGCATAATTCATCTCATTCATTTCATTCCTTTAATCTCATTAGGGAATTTGCATGTATTTAGTTTCATCTAGTTCATTTCATTTAGTCATTTAGAAGTGCATTTAATTAGTTCATCTATAGGGTCATTTTATGTATTGGGTTCACTTAAGTTTCATTTTATCTTAGTTCATTATTAGGTTCAATTAATCTATTAATCATCCAATCATCATCATTTTATATGTACGCATCATATGAACATCATATACATTCATCATAAAAAACATAAAGAACCATCTGCAAATCGTGCATCCAACATGTTAACCTACAATCATATCATAGAATAACATGATGCATCATAGAGCATTAGTCATCATGAAGCACATAGCATAACTTAATAGCTTGCATCATAATGCATCAGTAATCATATCATAGCATAACATCACATCCTACATCATAAGAGTCAGTATCCTGATATGCATATAACAAACATCATAAATTCATATCATATAGAAGCCATCATAAAATGCCAAATGCATAAATCCATGACATGTCATATAAGTTAAAATCCATTAAAAATCCATCACATGTCATATAATTCCAAATCCATCATCACTATATCAAATATCCAAAGTACATATAGTCCATCAACATAATACATCAGATGCACCTAAGTGTCGTAATGAATATACATCTCATCAAAAAATAAAAAAATGTGTGTCACCATGACCAGGGTAACTCATGTGCCTGGCTGATAAGGTCCCCCCTCTCCTCCATCTCACCTAGGCAGTCAAGGTGACATCCCCACTGATTCTTGAGATACTCTGTTGGTACTCTGTGACTATGAATTATTTGTGTATGTAGGCTATCATTGGTCTTTAGGGACTACCTCAAAGTATAGGCCTATGTAATATTTTTCCTCTCTACCTACCCTAGCTACATCTGGCACAAGGAGGGTAGGAAGAACAGGGGCCCAAGGGAACTCCCAACTATCAAGACCAACATTGCAAAACAACACGGAAGAAACAACAAAAGAAGGAGAGAAGGAACAACATATACTTTGCATTAATTCATCAAACTCAATACATTATAGGATGTAAGGCCCTCCCAATTTTGGCCATATACATTCAAATGAATTACAAAATTATCTTCATACATGCGAGGTCACAAACCTTCTAGCCAAATATCCTAACACTAAATCTTCTATCACAAGCTGATACCCAACTCCTACTAAAAAATAGCTCTCCAAATCTAAGAACATAAACCAAATATATACAAGAGTCCACCAAAGAGGTCGACACTCAAATCCTAAAGAAAGACCCATATTTAGGTCTACACATATCCCAATGAGAGACCCTAGATTAATTACACCATGGAAATTAAATGTAGAATTTGACTAGATCAGGATAAACAACTGTTATCACTGAAACCTGCACCCTGTTGAGTAAACTCAACAATCTAGTGATACATGGGAAAGCTCCCCTGATTGCGGGCTCAGATATTGGGAGCTGACCTCTAGAGTAAGCTGGTTCTTGATGGCACCTCACCTAATACTTCCTTAAACTAAGATTTTGTGCAAAGGAAAAGGGATAGAAGGAAACATAAAAATGAAATCTAACCTCCTAAAGGTGAGGCACCAAAATATTAAATCTTTGAAATCTAACAAGTATCCAGCACACAAGAGAACTAGTAAAGATAAGCTCGAATACACAACTCAATGACACAATCTCTGCATGAGAAATTTGTAAGAAGACTAAAAATATCAGTTCCTAAAAGGAGTCGGTTTTCTCACAATCTGAAACTAATTTAATACTACTTTCAACCTGCAAAGGATCATATGAATCTCTAAACAAGGCACCATGTGATACACAAAACCAAAGAATTGAATAGGCTTAAGCTATCTTTCACAGTCAAAGGTGTTACAAATCTGTATATTTCTCTGACATGGGTTACAAAATATCTCTTCTTTTGTCAAGAACTTAGAACAAGTTACAAAAACTTAACCCAAAGGGAAGAAGAACTTTTTTAACAACAAGTCTTCAACTCGTATTTATGCATTTTCAAAGCCAACTGCATTCTGAAAGCAATAACTTATGGATCGGATTTGGCCTATCCAGCCACTGTTTAACCCTTCAAAAGTCTACAAAAATACCACTTGGTGACCCAAAAGTCATACTCAAAAAATATCATCATAAATACTTCCTCGTAGAAGTAGTCTTATCCCTCTAGAAGAGTCACAAAAGTCTCTGAATTGCAATAAATTTTCTGATTGTGCTCAATGGTTCTCAAAGCTGCTATCCTTACTTCTTCCAGCTCAAACAGCTATGCCAATCTTATGGTTAATGGCTCTTCTTCTATCATATCGAGCTGATCTGCCAAGTCAAGAGCTGGAAGATCAAGTGAGATAGGTAACCGAGCCTCTTTTCCATAAACAAGTTTGAAAGGGGACTTCCTTGTTGACCTTTTCTGAGTGATTCGATCAGTCCACAAGGCTGATTTTAGTTGGGTATGGCATTCTCTCTGGTTACCCTCCAGATTCCTCTTGATGATTCTGATCAGATTTTTGTTAGTAGACTCCGCTTGGCCATTGCCTTGCGGATAATAATTTGAAGACGTATTAAAATAAATTCCATTCCTTACAGCCCAATCAGAATTTTAAAACTTACAAATGCCAAAGCATTATCTGAGATGATGGATTCAGAAACACCAAACCTGAAAACTAGTTCTTCATAGAAGTTTAGGACAGCAGTTTCATTAGCTTCTTTAAGTGCCACCGCCTTGGTCCACTTAGTGAAATAGTTCGTTGCCATTAACACCCATTTGTGACCAGCACTAGACGGTGGATTTATTACCCCAATAAAATCCAAACCCCACTTCATAAAGGGTTGTTCAACCTGTATTGGCTACAAGGGTAAAGCTACCAACTTCTGTTTATCAGCAAATAGTGCGCACTCCTTGCATCTCCTAACCCATAGGTGTGCATCTTTGAATAGATTGGGCCAATAATAGCCACCCTTGATTACCTTGAGAGCTGTTGCTCTAGGTGAGAAGTGACCTCTAGCTAGCCCATATTGAAACTAATGCAACACCTTGTCCATTTTTTCAACCTCAACACACCTTAAGAGGACGCCATTGAAGTCCCTTCTAAAAAGAATATTATTCAATAAAACATAAGGGATGGATTGCGGTCTAAAATACCTTCTTTTTTCTTTATCCAAACCTTGTGGACATTCACTAGTCTGTAGAAAATGAGTCATTTGCTATATCCAACTTGTGGCAGAATCTAAAATGGTTTGCCCCTCATCCTGCATAGCTAGGACAACTTCGTGTTCTCTGGTTTCTTTTTTGCTTATGTCATCAGCAAGATATTCACACAGCCCTTTTCCTCTAATTAGTTTGGTGACTTTGATCTCAACATCATATTCCATCACTTTAGTCACCCAACCAGCTCTCTTATCTCTTAAATCCTTACTTAAAAGGAACTCTTTCACGCTCGGATGGGCCACCATTAGAAAAATCTTGTTATTAGATAACATATGCTTAAATTTTTTCAAACTCCTAATAACAGCAAGAACATGCTTCTCCACAAATGAATACCTCAGCTCGTAGTCTTTAAGTCCTTGGCTGAAAAAAGCCACCGGTTGTTCTAGCTCTTCATCATTGCACTGAACTAACATGGCTGAGATAGAATCAATATCTCCATAGGCATATAGAACAAAATCCTTAGAAAAATTAGGATTTATGAGTGTAGGTGTTGTTGTAAGTGCCTCTTTAATCACCTTGAAACTCCTTTTCCCATCCTTAGTCCAGCTGAATGGCATATTTTTCCGTAGCATGGCTGTTAGTGGACTTAACAAATCTGCAATATCAAGGATAAACCGTCTAACAAAATTTATCCAGCCAATGAAACTTTGCAAACCTTACTTATGCGCTAGCAAGGAAGGAGACAAAATTGTTGTTATTCTGTCAGGATCAATAGTGATACCCTATTTAGACACCACATAACCAAGCAGCCTGCCTTCATGAATTGCAAAAACACATTTCTTGGGATTAAGGGATATCCTGAATTCTCTACACCTTTCAAAAATCTGCCTTAGATGCTTTAAATGATCTTTTGCTTCCTTAGAAAAAATAGTGATGTCATCCAGGTAAACCAAAACAATCTTATACATTAACTTATCAAAAGCCAT
>MU224422.1:1270054-1313123 GCA_018584345.1 Thuja plicata
GGTTATAATCAGATTTTAGTAAGGGAAGAAGACCAGTACAAGACAGCTTTTACCACCAAGTGGGGTACTATGGCATACAAAAAGATGCCCTTTGGTCTGTCCAATGCTGGAGCAACCTTTCAGAAAGTCATGGACATGGCTTTTGATAAGTTAATGTATAAGATTGTTTTGGTTTACCTGGATGACATCACTATTTTTTCTAAGGAAGCAAAAGATCATTTAAAGCATGTAAGGCAGATTTTTGAAAGGTGTAGAGAATTCAGGATATCCCTTAATCCCAAGAAATGTGTTTTTGCAATTCATGAAAGCAGACTGCTTGGTTATGTGGTGTCTAAATAGGGTATCACTATTGATCCTGACAGAATAATGACAATTTTGGCTCTTTCCTTGCCAGCGCATAAGAAAGGTTTGCAAAGTTTCATTGGCCGGATAAATTTTTTTAGACGGTTTATCCCTGATATTATAGATTTGTTAAGTCCACTAACAGCCATGCTAAGGAAAAATATGCCATTCAGCTGGACTAAGGATGGGAAAAGGAGTTTCGAGCTGATTAAAGAGGTACTTACAGCACCTACACTCATAAATCCTGATTTTTCTAAGGATTTTGTTCTATATACCTCTGGAGATATTGATTCTATCTCAGCCATGTTAGTTCAACGCAATGATGAAGAGCTGGAACAGACGGTGGCTTTTTTCAGCGAAGCACTTAAAGACTACGAGCTGAGGTATTCATTTGTGGAGAAGCATGTTCTTGCTGTTATTAGGAGTTTGAAAAAATTTAAGCATATGTTATCTAATAACAAGATTTTTCTAATGGTGGCCCATCCAAGCGTGAAACAGTTCCTTTTAAGTAAGGATTTAAGTGATAAGAGAGCTGGTTGGGTGACTAAAGTAATGGAATATGATGTCGAGATCAAAGTCACCAAACTAATCAGAGGAAAAGGGCTGTGTGAATAGCTTGTTGATGACATAAGAAGAAAAGAAACCAGAGAACACGAAGCTGTCCTGGCTATGCAGGATGAGGGGCAAACCGTTTTAGATTCTGCCACAAGTTGGATACAACAAATGACTCATTTTCTACAGACTGGTGAATGTCCACAAGGTTTGGATAAAGAAAAAAGAAGGTATTTTAGACTGCAGTCCATCCCTTATGTTTTATTGAATAATATTCTTTTTAGAAGGGACTTCAATGGCGTCCTCTTAAGGTGTGTTGAGGTTGACAAAATGGACAAGGTGTTGCATGAGTTTCATAATGGGCTAGCTGGAGGTCACTTCTCACCTAGAGAAACAGCTCTCAAGGTAATCAAGGGTGGCTATTATTGGCCCAATCTATTCAAAGATGCACACCTATGGGTTAGGAGATGCAAGGAGTGCGCACTATTTGCTGGTAAATAGAAGTTGGCAGCTTTACCCTTGCAGCCAATATAGGTTGAACAACCCTTTATGAAGTGAGGTTTGGATTTTATTGGGGTAATAAATCCACCGTCTAGTGCTGGTCACAAATGGGTGTTAATGGCAACGGACTATTTCACTAAGTGGACCGAGGCGGTGGCACTTAAAGAAGCTAATGAAACTGCTGTCCTAAACTTCTATGAAGAACTGGTTTTCAGGTTTGGTGTTCTTGAATCCATCATCTCAGATAATGCTTTGGCATTTGTAATTTTTAAAATTTCTGATTGGGCTGTAAGGAATGGAATTTATCTTAATACGTCTTCAAATTATTATCCGCAAGGCAATGGCCAAGCGGAGTCTACTAACAAAAATCTCATTAGAATCATCAAGAGAACTATGGAGGGTAACTAGAGAGCATGGCATACCCAACTAAAATCAGCCTTGTGGGCTGATTGAATCACTCAGAAAAGGTCAACAGGGCAGGCCCCTTTCAAACTTGTTTATGGAAAAGAGGCTCGGTTACCTATCTCACTTGAGCTTCCAGCTCTTGACTTGGCAGATCAGCTCGATATGATAGAAGAAGAGACATTAACCATAAGATTGGCATAGCTGGTTGAGCTGGAAGAAGTAAGGATAGCAGCTTTGAGAACCATTGAGCACAATTAGGCTCAGATGAAAAGGTCTTTTGATAAAAGGGCATCTCCAAGAGTTTTCCTGGAAGGAGATGTAGTGCTGAAATGGGATGAACGCAAAAGCAAGCCTGGAAATCACTCCAAGTTTTATGCTTTTTGGAGCAGGCGTTATATTGTCTCAGAATGTAAACAGCACAATGCCTTTTAGCTTTCAAAGTTGGATGGTAGCATGGAGCGAATCCCAGTCAACGGGATTCATCTCAAGCACTACTTTTGAGGTAGGATCTAGCCTTGTATATATTGCAGTAGTTTAGTTGTTCAATAAGTGCCTTGGCACAATAGTTTTCTTGTAGTTTTCAGCTTTCCCTAAGTGTTGTCCAGCACGGTTAGTTAGTTTGGTTTCATTTTGCTAGCTTTCAGAAGGTTTTTGGAAGGGTTCTCAGTCAATCAGAGGTTACAAGTGAAGTGACGTATTTTCCCATCGCAACCCATGCATCCATATTCAGTCAATTCAGAAAGTTTAATCAGTTTTACAAGTGGAATTCAGGTTGCCAGTACGTTTCTTAATGACTCTATGCCCAATGGATAGTTCAGGCAGCTGGTCTTAATGCTTAGTAGGCAAGCATCATGCAGATGTCGCCAAAAATGTTATCGATTTTCGGTACCAAGGCCACTGGCAGAATTCTACCTGCAAAGGTATTTTTCCGCAAAGGCTTGCGGGATTTCAAAAATCATCTTCTTCATTGGTGGATTTCTACCTAAGAAAGTAATTTTCCGCAAAGGCAAAAGGAGAAGGTTTTTCACATTGTGCGGATTTCGCACCTCTCAGGTGATTTTCTGGAAAGAGGGGTTTTTCCTTGTGCGGATTTCGCACCTGTCAAGAATTTTTCTGCAAAGGTGAAAAAGAAAGAGCACTGTGGTGGACCCCACAATGAGTTTTTGAAGCACTTTTTCATTTTTCTAGAACCAAAAAAGACTCAAGGTGGAGAATTGAATTTCTGATTCTCCGTGGCGGGTTTCTACCTGCAAAGGTAATTTTTCGCAAAGCAGAAAAGAAGAATTTTGCGCTCGTGCGGGTTTCGCCCTTAGCTTGTGATTTTCCGTAAAGAAAGGAGTTTGCTTGGAGGAGATACATCTGGAGCCTTCTCCAAAAGCAGAGTTCGCACCCTGTTTTTGTTTTTTCGCAAGTCCACGGAAAATGGAAGAATAAAAGGAAATCAGCTTGCGAGTATGCGACAAGCAAAGAACATAGGACATCGCTCAGTTGCCAGTCAATAAAGGTAATCAAGAAATAGCTCACGAGTTGGTGACTAAGGAAAGAGCATACATTGTCGCACGCTCCCAGTCAGGGGTAAGGTAAGATTTTGAGGCTCTCGAGTTGGCGACCAGTCAGAAAATGGATGTCATCGCCCACTCCCGCACGAGATGGAAACAGAGTAAAAGGTGGCGCGAGTGTGCGACTGAATAGAATATGTAATGAAGAAATGGATGTCGCTCAGTCGCTCAGAATCTAAAGGTCAGTTTAAGCAGCCAGTGAGTGTACTTTGAAGGAATAAATGAAAAGGAAGATGCAGAGGCACTCAGTCGCCAAGACTCAGGCTTTCAAACATACACAGAAATGATTTTTTCAAAGGGAATTTTAATATTTTATTGCAAATCCATGTTTTATTCCTGGAAGTTTTCATAAACAGGAAAATATCAGATTATTCTCAAACACTGGAAATTAGATATTTTTACAGATGGAAAGATCAGATTTTAAGAAAAGATCAGAGGTTGCAGTTGTTAAAGTCTGCAGAAAAGTTATTGCAATTCAGAGACTTTTGTGACTCTTCTAGAGGATAAGACTACTTCTATGAGGAAGTATTTATGATGATATTTTTGGAGTATGACTTTTGGGTCACCAAGTGGTATTTTTGTAGACTTTTGAAGGTTTAAACAGCGGCTGGATAGGCCAAATCCGTTCCAGAAGTTATTTCTTTCGGAATGCAATTGGCTTTGAAAATGCATAAATACGAGTTGAAGACTTGTTAAAAAATTTCTTCTTCCCTTTGGCTTAAGTTTTTGTAACTTGTTCTAAGTTCTTGACAAAAGCAGAGAGATTTTGTAACCCATTTCAGAGAAATATACAGATTTGTAACACCTTTGATTGTGAAAGATAGCTTATGCGTTCTCAATTCTTTGGTTTTGTGTATCACATGGTTCCTTGTTCAGAGATTCATATGATCCTTTGCAGGTTGAAAGTAGTACTAAATTAGTTTCAGATTGTGAGAAAACCGACTCCTTTTAGGAACTGATATTTTTAGTCTTCTTACAAATTTCTTATGCAGAGATTGTGTCATTGAGTTGTGTATTCGAGCTTATCTTTACTAGTTCTCTTGTGTGTTTGATACCTGTTAGATTTCAAAGATTTAATATTTTGGTGCATCACCTTTAGGAGGTTAGATTTCATTTTTATGTTTCCTTCTATCCCTTTTCCTTTGCACAAAATCTTAGTTTAAGGAAGTATTAGGTGAGGTGCCATCAAGAACCATCTTACTGTAGAGGTCAGCTCCCAATATCTGAGCCTGCAATCAGGGGAGCTTTCCCATGTATCACTAGATTGTTGAGTTTACTGAAGAGGGTGCAGGTTTCAGTGATAACAAAAACTCGGTAAGGAAATAACCAAGCAACAGGAACAACTTGGTAAGAAGATAACAGAGCAAGAAAAATGACTTGGTGAAAGAACCCATTGAGCAGCCAACATACACTGAGATCCATCAGTAAAGAAAGATAGAACAAGTAACTGAGAAACAACAGTTACTGAGCACTTTATCGAGCAACCTCCAAACAAGCTATAGAACAAAAAAAATATATTTTTGGTTGATCAGGATTGCCAAGAACCCAAGATGATCATGCATCAGACACCTGGGGTTAAAATAAATGGTTCCTCAAATCATGTGTTAGGTCCAACTTGAAATGAATCCAAATTAGATTAAGAAATCCAAGATGATTCCTCAATCGGTCTTTTCTTCCACTTTATCAGATACTCCATGTATTCCTTTCCTCTTGTACTTTTTCCAACTCTCCGCTTCAAAATTTGTTCAACTTCCTCTATCTATTTCTTAGGATAATCACTCGGTACTGTCACTTCTTCATAAAGTTCATGATATTCATACAAGTCAGAAATATTGAATATGGGTGATATATCCATGTCATTAGGTAATTCTACTTTATAAGCATTTCCACTACCAAATCTTCTCAGTATTTTGCAAGGACCAAATTTCTTAATCTTCAATTTACCATATGTTCCAACAGGAAATCTGCCTTTCTTCAAATGAACCATTACTGCATCACCAAATTCAAAATTTTTATGTCTCCTTGATTTATCTTCACTATCCTTTTATTTCTGATTACTTTTCTCCAACTTTTGTTTTACATCTTCATGCAATATCTTCATGAACTCAGCAAAATTTTCTATTTCAGCACTTCTTTTCTCTTCTCCAATAATGTCTCTCAAGTCTGATATACCTCTTAGTTATGTGCCATGAACAATCTCAAAAGGTGTCTTTCCAGTACTTATATTTACTGAACTATTGTATGCAAACTCTAGTTGTGCCAACATAAAATTCCAATTACTCGGTGTGTCTCCAACTAAACATCTCAACAAGTTACCCAAACTTTGGTTTAAAACCTTTGTTTGTCCATCAATCTATGGATGAAATGTAGAACTATACTTCAACTCAGTGTCCAACTTATTCCAAAGTGTTTTCCACAAAGAACTAACAAACTTACTCTCTCAGTTAGAGATAATACTCCTCGGTAATCCATGTAATCTGACAATCTCCTTAAAGAAAAGATCTCTTATATGTACCACATCTGATGTTTTTCTGCATGGTATAAAATGTGTCATCTTAGAAAATATATCCACAACAACAAATATGGAATCATTACCTCTTACTATTATCGGTAAGCCAAGAACAAAATCCATGTTGATATCACTCCAAGGTTTCTCAAGAACAGTAGTTGGTGTATACAAACTAGTATTCTGACTTACTCCTTTTGTAATTTGACAAAATCCATAGCTTTTCACAAATTTCTGAACATCCTTATACAACTAAGGCTATACAACTGAGGCCAAAAATACCTTTCCCTAATAAAACTCAATGTTTTATCAATACCAAAATGTCCAGCCAAACCACTACTATATTTCTGCTTTATCAAATTAATTCTCATTGATCCTCTCAGTATGCACCACTGAATACCTTTGAACAACATATCTTCCTGAATGAAATAGTCTTCATACATACTTGATTGATTTGGAATAGGTGTTCTGCACACTCTCCACTGCTCAGAAAAACCAGTATCATTTTCATACAAATTCTTCATATCATCAAAACCAAGAACTTCAATTCTCATTTCAGCCAACAAAGATCTTCTTCTACTCAATGCATCAGCAACTCAATTAGAAACTCCACTCTTATGCTTAATCACAAATATAAAACTCTGCAAATACTCTACCCATTTCATATGTCTCTGATTCAACTTATTTTGACTACCCAAATATTGTAAAGCCTTATGATCAGTATACAACACAAATTCACTCAACATAAAATAATGTCTCCATTTCTTCATAGCTTGAGCAATAGCATAGAGTTCTTGATCATAGACATGATATTTCCTTTTTGCATCATTCTAATTTTCACTAAATAAAGAAACAAGTTTACCTTCTTGAGTCAACACAACCCCTATTGCACTTCCAATTACATCACATTCAACTTCAAATACCTTATTGAAATTAGGTAAGGCTAGCATAGGTAATTTAGCAACCTTCAACTTCAAAGTCTCAAAACTTTTATCAGCTCCATGTGTTCATTTGAATTCTCTTTTGTCTCCTCTCATTGTCTCGGTCATAGCATTACAAATGGAACTGAAATTTCTGATAAACTTCCTATAAAAACTTGCCAATACATGAAATGATCTTACCTCACTGACATTCTCAGGTGTAGGCCAACTAAGTATAGCTTCAAATTTCTCAGGATCCATCTTCAAACCATCAGCTAAAATCATAAAACCTAAATACACAATTTATTCTTTCACGAAGGAACACTTTTTTAGATTTATCAGCAATTTCTCCTCTTTCAATCTTTGCAACACTTGTCTTACATGCATCAAATTCTCTTCTCTAGTTTTATTGAATATCAAAATATCATCCAAGTATACAATCACACATTTATTCAATAATTTCTTCAAAACTTCATTGATTAACCTCATAAATGCAATTGGTGCATTAGTTAAACAAAAGGGCATAACCAACCACTCATACAAACCTTCTTTCATCTTGAAAGCAGTCTTCCACTCATCACCTTCTCTAATTATAATCTAATGATATCCACTCTTCAAATCAATTTTGGTAAAATATCTTTCTCCACTCAAATAATCCATTATATCATCCATCCTTGGTATAGGAAACCTATACTTCACTATGATCTTATTGATTTCTCTTGAATCAGTGCACATTCTCCATTCTCCATTCTTCTTAGGTGCCAATATAGATGGTACTATACATGGACTCAAACTTCTTTGATCAAACCCTTGTCCAACAACTCATGAACTTGTCCGTTAAGATCTTCATTCTTAGTCGGTGTTAACTGATGTGGTTCTTTGTTCGGTAAACTAGCTCCATGAATTAGATCCATACAATGACTAATATCTCTCATTGGTGGAAAATCATTAGTTACATTATCTAAAATGATCTCCTTGTACTTGGTAAGCAATTTCTCAACTTATGCAAGAATTTCATCTTCTGTATTCTTACTTAGTTTGTTAGGAATCAAATCATAACAAATATCATCTCTTTTCAAATCCTTAACAAACTATCCACCTTCCATCAAACAAAATTTCACAGATGTAAATATCTCATCAATAGATTCCTCAACCAAGGGTAACAATATTTGTTTCTTACCATCAACCCAAATAGTATATCTATTCAATCTTCCATCATGTATAGCATGTCAATCATACTTCCAAGGTCTACCCAACAAAATATGACAATAATCCATTGGTATAATATAACACAACACCTTATCATAGTAATTTCCAATTTTCAGATTCGCAAAACATTGTTAACTCACAATTAATGTATGCTCATCCTTGATCCATGAAATCTAATAGGGTTTTGGATGCTTCATTCTTTCCAACTGCAACTTTTTGACCATTTCCTCAGATGCCATATTCTCTGAGCTTCCACTATCAAAAATTACCTTACAAACTTTGTCTACAACTCTACATCTGGTCTTGAACAAACATTTCCTGATAGGATCTTGCTTATCTTTCTCACTCCATAGTATCTTTTTTATCATTAGATTTTCTTCCTTTTTAGGTTCATTCAGCGATTCCTCTTGTACCAATGCATTTCTTCTACAACTGACTTCCTTTCTTGCATGTGTACACTCAAAATATCGATGTCCTTCTTCACAACAATTGTAACAATTTCCTTGGAACCCTCTTTTACTGTAACCACCTCCGCGGTAATTTCCTCTTCCTCAGTATGAACTTCTACCTTTCCATTTGGTCTCTCCATTATCTTGATGTGTCTCTGAAATTGACTTATCTAGTTTAGATCTACTATTTTCACCATGAGATCTACTTCTTCCTCTAGGGAATCTACCACCTCTGCCTCTTTATCTTTGTTCATATCTTTTTTTTTAATTTCTCCTCAGCTTTTGGGGAAAATGGATATGCATCTTCAATGCTCTCCATCTTAACCAAGGTGATCTCATCTTGTATAGAACTTCTTAATCCATTCAGATACCTTTCTATTCTTTCCACTTCATCTTCAACATGTCCAGATCTGATGTCTAATCTGTAGAATTCTTTAGTATAATCTTTTACCAAGCTATCTTTCTGCTTCAAACTTTGCATTCTCCTAATCAGGTTAGTCTGGTAATCACAAGGTAGAAAATTCCTTTCAATTTGTTTATCATCTTATCCCATACCTTTATCTTATCTTTACCTTTCTTCTTTCGATCCAATTGTAGATGCTCCCACCATAAGGATGCGTGACCTTTCAATTTTGTGTTTGCAGTCTTCACCTTCTTTTCCTCTGATACATTTTCATACTCAAAGTACTTTTCCATCTTAGTTATACAATCTATTAATTCATCATAATCCAATTTTCCACTATACTCAAGAGGATTAAACTGAGGTGTGGATTTCAAAATTTTCAATGCTCGTAGGAATCTCTCTTCTTCCTAATCCATCACAGGTGCAAGTGCAACTTCTCCTTGTACTTCCTCCAGTTCATCATCACTAACATCATCAAGATGTCTTCCTCTACGTTGGGCTATTTCAACAACTTCCAATCTTGTAGCCATCTATCTTAGCATATCAGCTAGACCTGGATCTACATTTCCTCTCCCACGAACCATCTTGAAACTCTCTGTAATTATAGGTCAGATCTCAATCTGCTACCCCACAACAATATCAACCAGCTAGGGTTAGGTATTAAAAGAAGGAACTTAGATCTAGCCTTTGCTCTGGTACCACCTGACACAAGGAGGGTAGGGAGAATAGGGGCCCAAGGGAACTCCCAGCTATCCAGACTAACGTTGGAGAACAACACATCTAAGCAAAAAACACAAGGAGAGAAGGAACAACATATACTTTGCATTAATTCATCAAAATCAATACATGTCAGGTTGTAAGGCCTTCTTGATTTCATCCATATACATTCAAATGAATTTAAAAATAATCTTCATACATGCAAGGTCATAGACCTTCCATCCAAATATCCTAACACTAAATCTTCTATCACAAGCTAATACCAAACTCCTAAAAAAATGCTCTCCAAATCTAAGAACATAAACCAATTATATACAAGAGTCCACCAAAGAGGTTGGCACTCAAATCCCAAAGAAAGACCCAAATATAGGTCCACACATATCCCAATGAGAGACCCCACATTAATTACGCCACAGAAATTAAATGCAGAAGTTAGCCCGATCAGGATAAACAACTCGGTAAAGAAATAACTGAGCAACAAGAACAACTTGGTAAGAAGATAACCGAGCAACAAAAATGACTCAGTGAAAGAACCCACTGAGCAGCCAACATACATCGAGACCCATTAGTAAAACAAGACAGAACAAGTAACCAAGCAATAGTAGTTACTGAGCACTTCACCGAGCAGCCTACAAACAAGCTAAAGAGCAAAAGAAAACATATTTCTGGTTTATCAGGATTGCCAAGAACCCAAGATGCTCTTGCATCAACATCCCTATGTCCTAAAAGTGCCTCAGTTAGTACATTTCTCGCAACCCCTGTCACAGGTACCTGTTGTGCTATCTCCCTCTCTCCCATGTAAGTATTGGCATGCTTGCATTCTTCGTCCCACTTTTCTCTAAGGGTGTCTACTTGCTGAGTCAAGGTGTCCACTTGTCCCCACAATGCCATTTCATCCTATGGCACTACCTCTTCTATAGTAAACTCTCCCGATTCTACTCCAGTCTATAATATGTCCAATGTTACTTGAGCATTATCTGTTTGTACCCTCTCTATCTCCATTAGTCCCTACACATGACCTACCTTAGTCTAGAATCTCTCTCTCTCTCTCACCTTGTGTGGTCACATAACCCTAGTGTTCTATCTTGAGGATTCCCCTAACCCTTTACAACTCTTCCTCAAGAGTTTCATATGCCACCTGTAATGGTTGCCCTATTTCTACTACCTTTGGCAGTTGTACTGGTGGCACCTGTACCTGGAATACTTGTACTTGGGACACCTATACCTAGGACACATGTACTTGTGGCACATGTACTAGTTTTACATGTACTTTTGGAGCCCCAACCTATGCCTCTATCCTAGCCCCACTCTCCTTTATTGTGTCAAAAAGGCTCTCGTCCATCTTTCCTCTACTCCTGATGACTTTGGGACATCCCCCAGTGTAGTGCCATCATCGATGTCCATGTCCCCTATAAAATGCTCATGTGTTGTAACCTATACTAGATCTGTCAGCCTAATAGGTATATGGGCTACCCACTATGTTGCATATCGTACAGTCATCCTTGCATCATTTGCGTTCAGCCTCCTAACCCACGTCACTAGGGCCATCATCCTCCATGTGGTCCTAACTGTCAGCATGTCTATGTATTGACCCCAAACACACACCTCTCTAGTCACATGAGGATGTAACTCATCATCTGCCACCACATCATGTTATAGGTGGAACTGCCACATCACCTGAGATGGCCTGTACCTCTCAATCTAATGAATAGTCCTCCCCAATAACCAACAATCCATCTATATGAATGAGAGCTATATAAAATACTCTCTCATTCTCCACTCCTATCTTCTAGTTTGTGGATCCCCATGGCTTGTAGGCTCTGAATAGGGTCTAATAGAAAACCTATATCTCATCAATAACCCTCCTCCAATATCTAGTCTGACCTAGTGAGGTGTAATAGTGTGACAACCTGTAACGACACACATATGACTCTCCTCACTGACGAGTCTCTCGAACAAGTAATGGTTGTAGCACCAAAATACACTCCCAGGCCCATACAAGTAGAATAGTCAAACGGGTCCCCCATGTTGCACCCCTCACGGTACACACTCATGTATAAATCATGATATAACTTACTCAACATGACATAACCCTAGCAGAAGATCATCCCTAGCTCTAGCATCTCCACTAGCACCTACACCCATCCCATGCCAAATCCATGCCCTGAGAGATCTTCTAGCATCCTCCCTCCTACTAAACCCACTAGATATTTCTAACTGATACTATGGTATTGGTCCCTTGATTGGTACTCTGAGTACCTGTTGCACGTCCAACAATGTAATAGTCACCTCTCTAGTCGATAGGTGAAATTTCATCCTTTCACTATGCCATTGCTCCACCAAGGTCGTCATCATCCCATTGTGCGCTTGTAGCCTAGGCCACCAATGCACATAGTATAGCCCTACAAATTACACTAACCCCCACTCTGCCTCCACCAACAAGTCTCCCAACTCCATCATTGGCAGTCAATTCTCCCTCGAATCTAGTAGTGAAAAATGCTCCTGCAAACCAAAAAAATATTGTTAGTCCTCATGTCTTCTATCCAAACCCTCCTAATTGGGGCATTATACCCCTAGGCCCCTTCTTGGCCCACCTCGGTGTGAGTCAGTTGCCTTTGTGTCCCCGGCCCCTTAGCATCTACCCCTTGGCATGGACGTCGGTCTGGTAGAGAAGTTGATCCCTTCATTGATGTCTTCGCTTACCCAATCCCCAACCAGAATTCTTGGAGACGTGAATTTTGAACCCATGTTTGCAAAGATGTTGATCTAGCGATCCACATCTTCGTAGATTCTGATCCATGAACTATTGTATCCGGTCTGCAATCTTTTCTACCCCATTAATTTCCCAACTACTCCACCTCCAAAACATTAAATACATCATAAATGATAAATACTAAGCTGAGGCATCAAAACATACCACCTCTGCCCACTCTCCTATTCATCCATGGATCCTAACGCATTCTCCAAGCTCCCTCCTCCTTGTCTCCTCTACCATTTTCCACTCTCAGAGTTCTGATTCTTCTCTCGGTAAATTTTTTGATTGACCTTTCCCTACCTCATGACTCATACTTATAGCCCTCGTTCTTTGACCACTCTCTCCTGATGGTCATACAACTATCCCAATTCCTAAGCTTTGTATATATTGGTCACTTAGTTTTATAATAGTGTTAGTTTCCTTGTACATTTCCCCTCTTGGTTGTGATAAAAATCTCCAACATGTCCTCCATATACAGTGAAAGTTTGAAACTTAAAAAATCCAAAAACAATAAAAGTCCAAAAAATCCAAAACAAATCATGAACTCAGAAAACACCAAAAAATAAGAGAATATTTGTCCCAATCAAAAAAGAGAAACACACAAGTTTTGACCTCTCCATTGCCTCTAACATTCATGTTTCCGCTCATCTGCATCATACATTGTTTCTCTTTCCATCAATGCAATTTCACATCATCCCAACCCATCACCACTCATATCATCTCTTTGTCCCAGTCCACTGAGCTTAACCCCATCACACTGAGCTTTCCCAGACACAGTGACTCCAAAATATTTTCACACAATCAACTTTGAGATCAAATTTCCTAGATACTTTTTCTATCCATAGCTATTGCTAGTAAATACCCACTTTGATAGACAATCCAATCTTGGCCTGTTAGGGTGCATTCTCCCTGCATCGGCTTATCAACACCTCCATCACACAATCTTGTTCATAGAAAGAACTTTGGACTGAAGGACTGCTTGGTCACAAGGCCTTTTTTTATTTTATCTTTTTGTGTCAATCAAAACCTACTCATCACCACCCTTATCTCCTATATCTTTGTGTGTCTTTAATGGTATCTATTGGTACATGTGTCATTTGTAGTATGATCTCTTTGTTGATTTTTTAGTGTTTTTTTGTCGATTACGCAGTTTTGATAATGCATGCATTCCTAGGGGCAAGGTCTAGTACAATTCCACCAAGTCCCTAAAAAATCCCTGGGTGTACTCAGTCTCCCTTTGACTGTCACTACATTAGTTCCATCCTCTTTGGGTGATCTATACTTATGTTACTAAATATCCTTAATTTGTCTATGTGCCTAGTCCACACAAAGGAACCATGTCATCTATATTTTTTAACACATGATGCATACATACTCTTACAATATCAAACTAGGGTGTGCTCTTAGACATTAACACAATTTAATCCCCAAGTCTCGTTAGCTGCATTAGATTCATGATTGCATTTTTCTTTTGGGAAAGGCTTCTATTTATTCACTATCCCCCCACCTCTCTCTCTCTCTCTCTCTCATGTATATGTATTTTTTGAGAAAACTCCACAAAGCTTTTCTTATTGTGCTCTTTTCATGGCGGGGTACAACCTCTCTTTGACATGAATATTAGGAAGCTAATTTATTATAGGGAAACTTATTTTATTTTCTTTTACACAACGCCACTTGTGGTACCACATCAAAGAGGGGAAAAATATAGACTTCTAAAAATTAATTAAGTTAATAACTCCTATAAATAATCAATAAATTATTTATATGCATCTAACTATTTAATTTAGTCAATTAAATAGTTTTCCCTTTTAGTATTTAAATGTAATTTAAATACCATCCCAATGTATTTCAATTCAATACATTTTCCTCACAAAACCCCTTCTTAATAAATTTATGTTTATTAAAATTCCCTCACACTCCTAATTCTTCTAAACTATGATTGATTCAAGTTTAATTTGAATATCAATCTTAACCCAACCTAGAAACTTACCCTACTCATACTATCCCGCTTGCTAAACATACCTTCTCACTTAACTATCCACTAATCACACTTAAAAGGTGATTCCTAACACATTTAGTGCTAATGTATTTCTCACACATGTGTGAGAAACCCATCCCAAGGAAGCCACCCCACTTCCTTAAATGCAACCACCTTCTTGTCCCCCACATTTTCCCAAGGTTTCTCACACATGTGTGAGAAACCTTGAGCCTCACAATGCCTTAAAGGCTCTTTGATAACTTTCTGCAACCATCTCCTATAGCCTATGTTTCCCTTATGTGGCTCCTATGTGGATGCCACTTAGGTGCCACCTCATCTAATCCCTTCTCTCTAAAAATCTATAAATAGGAGGTCATTTTCCTTGTAAATCATCTCTCATTTTGCATTGTTATCATGTTAGAATATCTCTAGAATTTCATAGTTGTTTCATGTTTTCAAATCTTAATGCTTTAGGTATCACATTCTAGGTTAATGGTAAATGAATCCTAGTTTTCAATCTTGCATATCATTATAAATCTTAGCTAAAATATTCATTTTGGGAAGCTTGAGACTAGTTTCTTCACACTAGTTCTTGAGATCTTCCTCCATCCATTAGTCTTTCATTTGTAGTTGCATCCATTATCAAGTAAGAAATCACTTGGGGGTTATGAATTTTTTGTTTTTGAGAGAGAGAACATCCACAATCCTTTTCATGAGAAAATCAAACAAATCTTAATAGGGTGCAACTTATTTTGGCTCAATTAGATGTTATGGATGATTTCTTGTTGTGTCACGTTTATTCATGATTTTAATTCTTTATATGTTCTAGCCCACTAATGTTTGCATGTTTAAGCTTGATCCCAATATATTTAAGATTTACCCATACACACAAGGATCGCCTATCATAATACACTTTGCTAATTTGTCTAATTCATGATTTTCTCTCTCTATCATCCATGATCCCATAAGCATAACTCACTTGTTAGTTGGGTGATCTTGGAGTCTTGTCTCATCATTGATGTATTCTCTTTCTCTTCCAATGTGACCACTTGTGTTATGAAAAAGACAAATAACTGATATAAACATGAAAGGACAAAACCATCAACATAATGAACACCAAAATTTATGTGGGAAACCAAATTGGGAAAAAAAACACGAAAAAGCTAATGCTCATGAAATTAACACTAGTTAAGGTGACACCGGTTAAGTTGATTTTTACAAGGGCTAACTATCGATTTCCTCATAAGAAAGACTCACTATCAATTACAAATAGCTCAATGCTAATACACATGGGCTCACTGCCAGAATATAATAAATGAAAGAAAGAATCAACCACTAAAATCCCTGTTACTAATACTCTTGAATACAAAAATTATATAATAATGTGCTACTGATTGGATCAAATTGCACATACATCAACACATAGATCTTTCCTTGTTATATTTGCATTCATTTCACATATTAATTACATCCCAATAACACACTAGTAATTGGGAATATCTCTCTTTATACTTCTTGATTCCATCAACCAAGTTGGCCTAAACCAATTTGAAATAGGTCACACCAAAACATTCCCATAGTGGTAAGGAATGAAATGTGCACCATCTCGGTCAATACTATTGGAAATGAGTTGAGTAACTGAGATGGGAGGGGTGAATCAGTTACCACAAAAACAAATCCAAGTCCCTTCGATGTCTTAAATAAATTAGTAATTATTTCTCAGTTAACATAGATATTTCACCTTCACTCGGTTAACATAGAAAATCTTAAGATATTAACTGTGATTATCTTTAGTAATTAATTGGAGAAACATAAACCATAAAGAAAATAAAATGTACACATATAAAACAAAGATTTAATGTGGAAATCCAATATGGGAAAAACCACCAATAGCAACTAGTCATTATTTTTCACTCTTCAAAAGTGAGCCCTGTTAGGAGCCAACCCTGTTAAAGGTTACAATAACACACTGTTAGGTGTGACCTGGTTAGAGGATTTAATCACCCTATAAGGAGTGACCTTGTGAGAGGTCTTCAAACACTTTAATGTAGAAATGTCACCTTGTTAGAGGATTTACAAAAGATTGTTAAGTCTACTTTGTTAAGAGATTTTTATCACTACTACAATTGTTAGAGAGTAACAATGGATTGACCTGTTCTGATAAGGAATTGTCTTTCCTGATTCAGATCTCTGTTCTAGATTAAATACTTGATCCTCACTAATCAGATATTCTGTTGCAGTCCTATGTGTTTTGTCCTCAATTAGAATCCCATCTGATTTCACCTTCACTCTTCATATCACACTTCACATGCAATTCCACATCACCACTATTATCTCACTTTCTTACAATTCAATCCAAACACGACCTTACATATATATGTTAATCCTTGTCAAGTCAGCCTTGATATCCTTCCAAATAAATAATAAAACTCATGTTTGTCACCTACATATAGCTAATTATCCATAAAATATAATCCACTTTTAGTCGGGTGACACTAACGATTTTTCTCAGTCAATACTGAAATCCTTAACGCCCGACCAACACTGTAATGCCCAAGCGATCTTGGTTAGAACTAAAAAACACTTTGGTCATCTTCAATGCCCAAGAGAGCTTGACAGATAGTGACTATTCTCGGATAGGATTAGACATTTGTGTAAACATCACTATACTTGTGTAAACATCAATGACAATACACAATTGAATAATTATCATCAACAATCTCCCTCTTTGGCATTGATGGAAACACAACATGTCATAATACAAAGAATTATAGAGCAAAAAACATAAGAATGAAATATTATTAATGTCCTTAGCTTCATTTTGATTCTCATCCAATTTAGCTTCATTCTAATTCTTAGCCAAAACTCCCTTAATTACTGAAATACAGATTTCTCCCTCTTACATTAATCTATGTCTCTGATAAAGTTTTCCCTCTGTTATCAATCTCTCCCTCTTTCACTGAACAATATGACATATAGTGATCTCTTCTTCCATCATGAATTATAATCACATATAATAATCTCTCCCTCTTTGAAAATCAATGCCAAAGACACCAACTGATATATCTAATGAAATTGTAATGTACCTGTCTGTACTAATTAATATGCAATAAGCTCTAAATATCTGCATCAACATGTTAAGTTTGTTCTACAGCTTGGTTGATGCATCACTAAACTATGTTTTAGTCAGCCTCAGTTAGGGGAATTACCCCTAGCTTTCCTCTAAGATACAAAAATGCATCCTTAGGTAGTGGTTTTGTGAATATGTCTAGAATTTGTTCTTTGGTATTCACATATTCCAATATTACTTCTTTGTTCTGAACCAATTCCCTCAAGAAATGATATTTTATTGCAATATGTTTAGTCTTAGTATGTATCATAGGGCTCTTTGAAATGTTAATAGCACTGGTGTTGTCACAGTAGATAATGATTGGTTCTTTAATTTTTACCTTCATACTTGACAAAAATTATTTGAACCATATGATGTTTGAACAATGCACTACTGTAGCAACATATTCTACTTCTACTATAGATTGAGAAATGCAGTTATGTTTCTTGCTTGTCCAGGAGACTAACCTCTTTCCAAGAAATAGTACTCCACCACTTGTGCTCTTTCTGTCATCAACACTTCATTCCCAATCAGCATCAGTAAATGTCTTCAAATCAAATTTTCCTCCTTTCTTATACCATAATCCATAATCTTCAGTACCCTTAAGATATCTTAGAATCCTTTTGATAGCCATCAAATGATTCTCTCTAGGATGAGCTAAAAACCTTGCAACAATAACGACTACTAATGCAATATCAGGTTTAGTGTGAACAAATTATTGAAGTTTTCTAATCATGGATATGTATGTAGTTTGATTTACCTCCTTTGAATCATCATCCTTAGATAGCTTATGTCCAGTAGGCATAGGTGTTCCAACTGGTCTAGAGTCTTCCATCCCAAATTTCTTCAGTATCTATTTTATGTACTTAGACTGAGTAATGTAGATACCATCCCTCATCCAATAAACTTGTAAGCCAACAAAGAATTGTATTTCACCAAACATAGACATCTAAAATTCCTTACTCATAGATTCTAAGAATGATTCACATAATTCATCATATCCAGTAAACAATATGTCATCAACAAATATTTCTGCTAATAGTATCTTGTTCTAAGGTCCTTCTTTGATGTACAAGCTACTATTTTCATTAGTTATCTAAAATCCAATATTTATCAAGTAACCATGTAGTCTTTCATACCAGGCTCTCAGAGCTTGCTTCAATCCATATAATTTTTTGTGCAGTTTGCAAACCATATTCCTTTTTAGGTTCTACAAAACCTCCAAGTTGTTCAATGTAGACTTCTTCTTCAATAATGCATCTTTTACATCCATTTGATATACCTAGAATCCTTTATGTGCAACATATGCCAAAAGAGTTCTAACTCCTTCAAGTCTTGCAACAGGAGAAAATTTTTCTCCATAATCAATACCCTCTTCTTGAGCATATCCTTTACATACTAGTCTGGCTTTGTTTCTGGAAACTTCACCTTTCTCATTCATCTTGTTTCTGAAAACCCACTTAGCACCAATCACATTCTTTCCTTTTGGTCTAGGTACAAGAGTCCAGGTTTTGTTCTTTTCTATCTGCTCAATTTCTTCATTCATTGCTTCAATCTAGTTCTCATCATTCAATGCATCTTTAGCAGTTCTAGGTTCAATTTCACTAAGTAAATATGTACCTTTTATTTTTCTCCTTGTCATTACATCTTCTGTCTGATCTCCAATTATTTGTTCAGGTGAATGATTCCTTCTAACATATTTAGAAATTACAATATCCTTCCTCTTTGATTTTGGGCTTACTCCACTATGCTCACCATGCTCAAATATTCTATCTTGTTCTTCTATCTGATACTCAGGTTCCACTGTCTGAGACTTGAGTGTATCTGTCTGTGACTCGGGTACCTCTATCTATGACTTGGGTGCCTCTATTTGTGACTCAGTTTCTTAAGTCCAAGACTCGATTCCCTCTGTTTGTGACTCAGTTTCTTTAGTTAACATCACTGGTTGCACAAGTTGCAACAAGGTTTGTGCTGATGAATTTAGTGGTTGACATGCTTGCTGTCCAAGCACCATTGCCTATGTCTTAGGTATAGTATTGGGTTCATAATACACAAAGTTTCTATAATCTTCAGGCTCTTTACTACTTTGTTCTTCATTTCTCTCTGCAAACTCATCGACCTTTACATGCGCACTTTCTATGACTTTATGAGTAGTAAGATTTAAACATTTATATGCTTTGCATTTGCTGGAGTAGCCTAGGAATATACCTTCATCACCTTTTACATCAAATTTTCCAGTTCTTGTTTCCTTCAAGATGTAGCATCTACTTCCAAATACTTTGAAATAATGAACATTAGGTTTATAGCCATACCATAATTCAAAAGGTGTCTTCTTAGTACCTTTCTTCAGTTGAACTCAGTTCAAGGTGTGAATTGCAGTGCTAATGGCTTCCTTCTAGTATTTGGTAGCAACATCCTTCTCAATCATCAAGGTTCTTGCACAGTCTATAATGGATTTGTTCCTTCTTTCTGCTATACCATTCTGCTGTGGTGTACCTGGGGTAGATACCTATCTTTTGATTCCTCTTTCATTGTAGAACTCATTAAATTCATTAGAAATGAACTCTCTTCCTCTGTCAGATCTTAAGCATTTAAGTTTCTTTCCTGTTTCTTTTTCAACTCTAGCTAGGTACCATTTGAAATTTTAAAAGGCTTCTAATTTTTCTTAGAGAAATATAACAGTCATCATTTTGGAATGATCATCAACAAATAGAATGAAGTATTTCTCACCTGTGTAACTTTTTCCAATTGTTCCACATAAGTCAGTATGCACCAATTCCAAGACTTCTTCTCTATTATAGTTCTTTCTCTTGAAGCTATTTTTGCCCATCTTCCCAAGTTGACATTGTTTGCATATTTCTAGTTCAAGTTTCTTTAGAATAGGAATACCTCTTACTCTTCTATTCTTACTTATGTTGATCAGGTTGTCAAATTTCACATGACACAACCTTTTATTCCATAACCAACTTTCTTCTACTTGTGCAATAAAACATGAACTTTCATTGAGATCAAGATAAAATAGATTACCATTTGTTTGCCTGCTAGTTCCAACTAGGTTTCCTCTACCATCTAGGAGGTTGGACTTACCATTCATGAATTCTACCTTGAAACCAATGTTATTCAGCTATGCCACACTTAGTAGATTACGCCTTAGTCCTTCAACCCAATAAACATTATCACATTTGATTCCTTCAGTAAGAGAAATACAACCTTTACCTTTTACATAGAAGGGTTCATCATTCCCAAAACTAACACTCCCACCATCATAGTGTTCAAGATGTTCAAATTTGGTTTTATCACCAATAATGTGGTGATAAAAACCACTATCAATTATCGAGGTGTCATTCTTGCTAATATGAGAATATAGTGTTGTCTATTCATTGTCTTCACTATCCGACTCATCCTTAATAGCAATGTAAACCATTTCATCTTCATCTCCATCACTATCAGAATCTTTAGCAATATAAAAAGATTTCTTACCTTTGTCCTTGTAGCGTTTTTAGCTTTTGTAATCTTTCTTGCCTTTATACTTGTTGAAATTTTTCTCACCTTTGTCTTCCTTGTTCAGACATTTAGCAGCAATGTGACCAACCTCATCACATGAAAATAAAATCAATGGTATTCTTCCTTTGTATTGTCCTTTCCTTTTTGTAGCTATCTTTGCAAGTAATTCTTCAATGATTTATAGATCCTCATCATTAGAATCGTCATCACTATCACTGTCAATCTATTTTCCTTTCATCTTTCCAAGGTTTAATTTAGATTTGAATGTTGAATCAAGATTGCTAGGATTAGGAAAACAATTGTCAAAGTTAGCCAACTCAAAAGCTGATAATCTTCCAATCAATCCATCTAGAGTTATGTCATTACTGCATCTCATCTCTTGAATAGCTGAAACTCTAATTGTACAGATAGGAAGTAAAGTTCTTAATACCTTGCTAACTATTGTTTTGTCTTCAATTGTTCCACCAGAAGCTTTGATTGCATTGACACTTTTCTTGATTCTTTCACTGTATTTTGTAATATTTTCTCCTTCATTCATTTTCATCATATCAAACTGACCTATGAGACTTTTTTCTTTGGCTCTCTTTACATTTGCATCTCCTCCATAGATATCATGCAGTTTGTTCCACATATCAAAGGCAGTAGGGCAATCCTTGACTTCGTCAAATTTAGAATAGCTGAGTGCGGAGGCTATATCAATCATCATTATGTTGTGATACTTAATTTCCACCATCTGATCCATAGACATAGGTATCGGTGGTTCCATATACTTGTGATCCAGGATTTGCAAACCAGTATCTCCAATAGTAGATAGATGTAGCCTCATCAGATCTTTCCTTGCAACGAAGTTTTTATTGTTGAGCTTAGGGATCTCCCTTCTGTAAGACATCTCTGATATTTAGCTTAGGCCTTTAAACCTTCCCTGTAAGAACTTGCAGCTCTGATACCAATTGTTGGAAATGAGTTGAGTAACTAAGAGGGGAGGGGTGAATCAGTTACCACAAAAAAAGTCCAAGTCCCTTAGATGTCTTAAAAAAATCAGTCACTGTTTCTTGGTTAACATATATATTTCACTGTCACTCGGTTAACATAGAAAATCTTAAGATATTAACTATGATTATCTTTAGTAATTAATTACAGAAACATAAAACATAAAGTAGGATTTGTATGTTTGTATTGGGATAATGATGCTTATCTCTAGTAGTCTTTTGTAAAAGGTTTTGGGGTCCTTTCAAAACTTGTTTTTACCTTAATGAAAAACATAAAACATAAATCAAATGAAATGTACACTGATAACACCGAGATTTAACATGGAAACCCAATATGGGAAAAACCACCAATACCAACTAGTCACTATTTTTCACTCTTCTGAAGTGAGCCCTGTTAGGAGCCAACCCTATTAAAGGTTAAAATAACACACTGTTAGGTGTGACCTGGTTAGAGGATTTAATCACCCTATAAGGAGTGGCCTTGTGAGAGGTCTTCAAACACTTCAATGTAGAAATGTCACCTTGTTAGAGGATTTACAAAAGACTGTTAAGTCTACTCTCTTAAGATATTTTAATCATTGTTACAATTGTTAGAGAGTAACAATGGATTGACCTGTTCTGATAAGCAACTATCTTTGCTGATTTAGATCTCTATTCTGGATTAAATACTTGATCCTCACTGATCATATATTCTGTTGTAGTCCTTCGTGTTTTGTCCTCAATCAAAATCCCATATGATTTATCCTTTACTCTTCATATCACACTTCACATGCAATTCCACATCACCACTATTATCTCACTTTCTTACAATTTAATCCAAACTTGACCTTACATATATATGTTAAGCCTTGTCAAGTTGGCCTTGATATTCTTCCAAATAAATAATAAAACTCATGTTTGTCGGTTGCATATAACTAATTATCCATAAAATATAATCTACTATTAGTCGGTTGAAACTAACTATTTTGCTTGGCCAATATTGAAATCCTTCAACGCCTGACCAACACTATAATACCTGAGTGAACCCGGTTAGAACTAAAAAACACTTTTGTCATCTTCAATGCCCGAGAGAGATCGACAGACACTGAATATGCTCAGACAGGATTAGACATTTGTGTAAACATCACTATAATTGTGTAAACATCAATGACAATACACAATTGAAACATTGTCATCAACAAATACAACATGCTTCAGACATATCAGCATGCTACACAATCTCTAAGATCTTCAATACCAATGGATAGGATCTAAACATTACAATTAAAATGCATTGCCCAGAGCACAAAAAACATGTTTGAGATAGGATCAATCCACAACAAATATTCCACCATATGTTTCACACTAAAAGGGACCATTATCAAAGTGGATAAGGATAAAGATTTAAAGCACATCTTTTTGTGAACACTTCTACTGATACACCATTACTGATAGCCAAATCATAAGTAAACCATCTCAATACACTGGATATATTTACATCAATGAAAACTATTAATCACAACAATAAGAATAGAATCAACCTTACATTCTAACAAATTCCCCCTTTTTCATTAATGACAACATTCATCAATAACAAAGAAAAAAATCTCACTGCTAAAAGATATCAGCTTCAAAGTTCTTTTCCATTCTTCTTCAACTATTCTTTATATCCACCTTTGAAAATAATGAAAAAGGTCCAAACTCCCCCTTATTGAATCACTCATCTCCCCTTGAGAGGAACCCCCAAGAATTGATCTAAAAATGATTAAACATGCAATGCACTAGACCAATGCACACACAAGTGCATTCACTGAACACTAGGAAGGGGAAGAACACCCAACTTTCCCTTGAGATACTCAAAAGTATCCTTTCACAAAGGTTTTGTAAATATGTATACTATCTTCTCCTTTTTAGGCACATACTCAAGCTTGAAATCCTTTTCCAACACTTTTTATCTCAAGAAATGATACCTGGTAGATGTATATTTCACTCTAGAATGTTGTACTGAGTTGTTTGAAATATTAATAGCATTGGTATTATCACACATGATTGAAATTTTCTCGTCAAAATTTATACCAATATCCTTCAAAGTTTATTTCATCCACAATACTTAAGTACAACATGAGGATGCTACAATGTATTCTGATTCAACAGTTGATAGTGTTACAAAATCTTACTTTTTGCTTGACCAAACAACCAACTGGGAGCTAAGAAAATAAGCTCCACAACTATTACTTCTCCTACATTAGTATAAGATGCCAACGTGCATTCTTAACTTTTTGGATACCATAATCCAAAATCTTGTATTTCCTTCAAATATATGAAAATCCTCTTTACTTTCGTGCCATGTGATTCCTTCGATTCTTTCTAAAATTTGACTACCAAACATATTGCATACATGATATCTGGTCTAGTATCTATCAAATACTATAGTCCTTCAATCATTGATCTATACATACTTGCATAAGCCTTTGGTGAATCATATTCCTTATTTAACTTACAAATGGTAATAATAGGAGTACATACCAGTTTAGAACTTTCCAAACCAAACTTTTTCAACAATTCCTTGACATATTTGGACTGAGAAATTAAAATTCCTTTATTGTTCTAATTTACCTACAAGACATGAAAGAAATTCAACTCACCAATCATGAACATCTCAAATTCCTTCTACATATCCATTGCAAATTTCTTGCACAAGTCATCTTTTCCTCCAAAAATAATGTCATCAACATAAACCACAACAATCAAAATTTGATCTAAATAATTTCTATCATATAGATTACTATTTGATGATCCTTTCTAAAAATCTTGTCCAATCAGATATCTATCCAATCTTCCATACTAGGCCCTAGGTGCATGTTTCAATCCATACAATTCCTTCTTCAATATGCACACAACATCTAGATTACCTTTTGATTTGAATCATTATGGTTGTTCTATGTAATCTTCTTCTTTTAGTTCTTCATTCAAGAATGTTGAATTAAGATCCCTATGATAAAACTTAAAATCTTTCAATGCTGCAAATGCAAGGAATATCTGAATCACCTCCATTGGGGAAACACGGGTGTAAGTCCCATCAAAGTCTATGCCCTCAATTTGAGTGTAAACTTTGCATACTAACCTTTCATTTTTCCTCATTACCTTACCATTCTCATCTATCTTGTTTCTAAAAACCCACTTAGTACCAATTGCATTCTTTTCAATTAGTCTAGGCACAAGCTCCTAAGTTTGATTATTTTCTATTTGATCAAGTTCTTCCTTCATTTCTCTTACCCAGCTCTGATCATTACATGCTTCTTCCATAGTATTAGGCTCAATTTATTAAAGTAAACATAGCTGAAGTTTCTCTTATGATGCTCTACTTCTAGTAACAACTCCTCTATTCTTATCACCAATAATCTAATTCTCAGAGTGATTTCCTTGTACATACCTTGGTATCTTAGTTGTAGATGTTGGATTATGCCTTGTCTCTTCCTCATCTTTCTTGTCTTCCTTTCCTCTCTCCTCTATATTAGACTCATATTCAATTTTCTTCTCAAGAGTAATCTAAAAATCTTCATCAACCTTCACATTCGCACTTTAAACAATCTTATTTAGTCTCTTTTTGTAACACTAGTATACTTTTCTCTTTGTAGAATATCCCATAAATACTATTCCTTCATCTACTCTTCTGTAAAAATTTCAAGATTTTCTTCCTTTCTGAATCTAGCATCTGCTTCCAAAAATATTGAAATACTTTACCGTAGGAATTCTTCCATGCCATAGATCATATGATGTCTTTCCATACTTCTTCTAGTAAAGTACTTTGTTGAGGGTGAACACAACTGTATATACTAATTCTCTCTAGTAAACCATTGATAAACTTGTTACCTTCATCATCATCCTTGATGTTGTTGGAACATGATGAAGATGGTCATATTTTAGATCATATAGTGGATTTTGTAGTATTGTCATTGTTGGAAATAAGTCTTCTATATTGATTGAATCAAATATACCGGTGATAAAGGTGATTACACAAGAATTTAACTAAGTATTTATTGTACGGATGATAACATATTCAGTCATGATAAATTTAGCATGTGATGATAATTCTGAGGATTGAGATGATGTGGTCAGTGAGGAAGTATCTACAAAATTATTTTTACCTATAACTATGATTTCATAAGCAGATTCAATGTACATGTAGATATTTGAGGCAAACACTAGTAATATCAGTAAGAACATTGAGCAATCAAACCGATCTATTTAATTGGATAAATTGATTCACCGATGAAGTCAAAGTCAAAGAGAGATCAATTTAAATTTTGTATTGTTGACGACCGACCTTGAGGAGTTCAATTTCCTATGTTGATTTAATCTCATGAATTTTGATTATGATTTGGAGCTCGACTCAGGTAACACTTTTTAGGTTTATTACACCAACCTAAATGTGTTTATAAGAGATGAGATTCAAGGAAAATGTTTTTGTAATTGGATTTGTTGTTGATGTGATGATTGAAGTGGTTGAAGTGGATGTTTGTATGAATAGAACAATGATATGAGCAGTACTGAAGAAAATCTATCAAGAAGAGTTTGCTACTTTCAGATCATTTCATTTGAGTTCAATCTCAAGGAAAGTCCTAACCGTCTTGTGATCAAAATCCTCTAACAAGGTAACTCTTAACAGGGTATGCAAGATCCTAACAGGTCTAAAGACTAAATTCTCTAACCAGGTGACTCTTAGAAGGAGTTTCAAATCCCGTAATAGGTTAGTTCCTAACAAGACTTTGTAATAGCTTATAATTGGGCTATAGATACTCTTAACCAGGTATACCCCTAATAGGGTGATGTGATGCTCCTAACAGGGAAGATCTTATTTATGAAATAGTGGGATGTGCAGGTGATAAATCCCATCATGGTTTTTCCCTCTAACAAGTAACAAGGGTTTCCATGCTAAAATGTTGGTTTCATTGTGTTGATTTCATGGATGTATGTTTTGATATGATTTTATGTTATATTTATCTTTTCATGCTGGTTGCTTTGGAAGTTGATGAAAATATTTTATAGATTTGTGGTTGCACTGTTTAACCCCACCCCACCCTCTCAGTGCCTTATAAAATTAACAATTGGTATTAGAGAAAAGTTCCCTTGAAGAAGCCTAACAAATTGGAAGCAAGGAAAACTATCAACTTGAAAAGAAAATTGAATATGCAGAAGATTTCATTGACTATTTGAAGGAGAAACTCAAGAAATCAAGAGCTAAGACATCTAAGCTTGTTCAATAATTATCTAAGAGACAAGATCTCATTGATCACCTATCTGAAGAAAGTGGGTATGAGGAATCTAAGGCTTCCCTAGAAGTTTTGACCTAGAGGAATAAACAATTGCATGGAGACAAGAATAATCTAAAGAGATAGTTAGAATCCTTGTCAATTAGGTTGGGTGAATAAATGGAAGCAAGGAAGACTATAGAAGAAGCAAGAAAAGTTATAGAGGAAACCCTAAAATCTAAAGTAGATAATATTTTCAAATATAAAATAGAAGTTAGTACATTACATGAACATCTACATGGGACAAATGAAGAAAATAAAGAAGCCCTAAGAAAGAATGAATATCTGAGAAAATAAAATGAGCAACTAAAAGGAAGGTTGAAGGCTACAAATGATTAATTCAAGAATCAGAGAATGCATGGAGAGAATCATGGTCTTGGATACATCATTTATGAGGGTGGTGAATCCTCTAGAAATAAGGACATGCAAAATGAGAAAACCTCACCAAAGGTAACCCCAAGAAAATCTAGTAAGAGGTCTTATAAACCAGTTTGTTTCAATTGTCATAAGGTTGGATATACTACTAATGTAAAAAAGAAAAATGTTAGACCTAGTGTTCCAAGTATTATATCTAATGCTAGACCAAGTAATTTCATGGTTATTGTTACAATTGCAAAAACAATGGTCATAGAGATAATGAGTGCAGGACGAGGATGAATAATCAATGGTTAAAAGTGAACCAATCAAGTCCTTATCAGGATGAGAATTAGTGGAATGTTACATGTTCACATTGTCACAACTATGTATACACAATAATCATCTACAAATTGAGGACAAATAGAGGCAATGAAGGACTATGGAGATCAACAGGTATGGCATGTTTTCATTGCTGCAAGATAGGACACATTGAAAGGTTTTTTAGAGAAAGGAATAATAAGGTGAATCAACCAGTTAATCAATCAGAGAAGAAAAAGGGAAAGCATATTGTGAATGTTGAAGAGACTAGGAATCAGATGAGTAATATTTGGACATAGAAGAGTGAAGACAAATCATCTGAAGATACCACATCTTCACTAGGTGTGGAGAATTCTTCATCTAACTAAGTCATCATTGAATTAGGGGGAGAAATCATTTTTGAATCTATTGAATATCCCCTAGATGCATGTGCAGTAAGTTCTATTTGCATATTTAGATGCATATGATTATTTTATTTTATGGTATGAAGTTTTGTTTAACCTCGTGAAGAATTGGTTGACCACTAACAAGATTTTAGAAGGTATGTGTTTTTTGTTATCAACTGGTGATACCATTTAATGCTTAAGGAGTGGGAAAAGATAAAAGGTGACTTTAGGTCTTATTTTGCACCTACGCATTCGAAGAAAAGACACAAACAAATAGAACTTTAGATTGAGAAATCTTATAGAATTCAAGGTGATTGGTTGAAGAATTTGTAGTGATTGTGTGAAGGAAACAATAAGGGTTTGAAATTTTGTCAAGTGCTGGTTTTCAAATTTATTTATTCAACATTATGAGCTTAAATTTTTTATTTTCAAGATTGATACATCGATCATTGTGGAGATTACTCAGAGGCCAAGGCCTAAATTTAAGAAACATCCTTTTAAGTCAATCGAAGATAATCCAAAGTGTGTCCTATCCAGTGTGCCCTATGATGTCATGCATATTGAAGATGTGTGATCATACATTCATTATAAGTTTGAAGCCTTAGGTTTATCACGCATTTTGAATCAATATACAAAGTTGTGCAAAGATCTAGTATTGAAGGATGTACACCAAGTGATTGTAGACAACGGTTTCACTTGCGCAATCCATTTCCCTGATGAGTTTGAGGAAGATCAAGTCAGATATGTGTTGAGAAGAGTACATGATTAGTTTATGTATCTTGAACATCCAGATAAGATTACTAAGGAGTCCATACATGCAATTACATGTTTCTTTGCAACTGGTGAAGTACCGGTACTTAGGTCAATCTCACTGGATGTAGTCACAAAGTTAAATAAATTGAAGTGGGATAAAAGAGTAATGTTAAACAATGATATCCTTGATTTTAATGTGATATTTACATCTATGTTGATAGGATACAAGGTCTATCACTCCAGAAAAATCAAGAGTGTGCCTATTGCTGAAATTCACAGTGCATATAGAATGGCAATAAAAGATGCAGAGTTTGACTTATGTATTGTGATGAGAGATCAATTCTTCCAAAACATGGAGAAGATAATAAAGGACAAAAGGAAAGTATTTAAATTTATTCAATTGATTATGGGATTGTACTTTAACTTTTAGAATTACTTTCCTAGTGTTGGTCATATAAATTGGATAGAAGGAACGTCTGTTGTTGTCCAATTGAAAAACTATAATAGATTATTGGGTTATGGTTTTAATGAGAAAGTTTGGGGCTATTTCAAAGAATTTCAAAGTAAGATGCATCAAAGGGAGAGAATACCGGCCCATTTTGTTGATAAATACAAGCATGATATATTTTTTATGGTGGATACTAAAAATTTTCAGATGGAGGTAGTAGTGCCTAGGATATCTTGGGCCATGCCTATGGGATATGAGGTATAAGGTTATGTGTTGACCTTACATGCTGAATATATATTGTAAAAGCTGGTAGATACAAATGAACCTAGGTTTGGAACTTATATGGAGAAGAGAATGGAAGTTTACAACAAATTGACCAAACCGGTGATTGGAAAGAAAATAATAAAATAAGCTGAATAATTTGTATTGAAGAAAGGTTTTACATAGGAAGCCATAAACAAGGCAACAACCAAACATGCTATAGAAAATGATAAAAAATCAGGAGAAACAACTATAGGTGAAGTTGAATATGTAGAAGTTATTTCTTCTACAACCGGTAGTGTCCCTACTGGTAGGAAAACAAGAAGTGCCTCAGTTACAAAAAAGAAGGATAAAATCACTCCTATAAAGGTGCCAGTAAAAGGGAAGAAAAAACCTACACAACCTAAGCCCACAAATGAAAAGGAGGCTACAGCATCAAAGAAGGTTGCTGGCAAGAGGAATAAATAAGAGGCTCAAAGATTTGAAAAGATTGAAGAAGAAGCAAAAGAAAAAGGAACATAGTCTGATCAAGAACAAAAGGAGATAAAGGCTAGTGGAAAAAATTCAAAGGTGGTTGGTTTTCCTACCACTAAATATTTTGAGCCCAATTTTGGTGAATTCATTTATATTGACACTATAGTTAAAAAAATTCAAGAGGTGGGGTTTACTTGTTGGTCTAAGAAAATTTTATGACAAGGTCAATGAAGAAGACCAGACAAAGATTGAGGATGCACTTGTGTTTAGTATGCAAAAATTGACTAAATCTCTTATTGAGTTACAAGGACATATTCTTACATCTATGTATGATAGGATTGAAGCTAGGTGGTGTACAATATTAAATAAAGATAAGGAAATAATTTAATGTCTTATTCTAATTACAACCGAAAATGTCTACAGAGGAAATCAATGAGACACTTAAGAAAGATAGACCTGTATTCAAGACTAAGTCAAGAATTATAAGATTACTAATTGGTGATTCTCAATTAGTGCATGAGGAAACTGAGCGTATCTTGAAGAAATCCTTGAGTCTTGTTGAATAGAATGAAGATAATCAAGACAAATATGAAGAGGAAAATGGACAAGATGATAATGAACCTGTGATTACATAGACTGATGAAGGATGGACATTTGATGGTGTGAAGATCACACTTGATAATTTTTATTTCGATGAGACCAAGGATACCATGGAAACAACAAGTGATGTTCCTATCATGGATATTCAGGAAGACCAAAGGGACACAATAGAGAAATATGAGGAAGCACCAAAGGAAAAATAAGAACAACAAGAAAAGGAGGAAGAGAATAGAGGAACTGATCATGATAAGACCAAAGATGCATCAGTTGAAACACTTGTAGATGATCAACTGCAATAGATACTGGTGACACAGGTAGCATGTGGAAATGCAAAAGATGTGCATAAGGAGAAGACCACATACAAGGAGACAAAAAAGGTAAATATTTTTTAGTCTATGTCTTCTATCATTTTTGGTATGGATGAAGATATACCAGTTATTAAAGGGATAATATATTTGAGTACTATGAGTCCTAAGAAAATGATAGGCATTTATATGGCTATTAAGTCTCAAGGAAAGAAGGAGAAGATGAGACAAGAGGCCGAAGTTAAATATGATGAGAAGGCCACACTGATTGAACATCTAGGTAAATTGGTGGCAAATATTGAATAAAAAATGAAAAGTCTAGAGGATGTTGCAACAATGAGAGCTAAAAGATATTATGAAAGGAAGAGGTTATAACATTTGGCTCAGTGTATTGTACTTGATAGAAATACCTTAACAATGGCAGTGAATGAGGTGAAAAATGTTCTAACTAAAGGTGGTAATATTCTCACCTCAACTTCTTATTTCTCACATTTTTTGAAGGACTTAGATAGGAAGAGATGCGAAGCTAAACATGAGCTAAGGTCGTTGATAGAAAAATTTGATCCTGTTGATGGTTCAACTACAAGTTTTGGAGCACAAGTTAGTGCAATCAATCATAAGCTTAAGGCTTATAGGAAAAGAGGATTGAAAACATGGTGGAGTTACAAAGTCCATTGATTCCTAAGTTGGAGATTTTACAAAAAGGTGTTAAAGAGGCTTGAATAGTGTTTTTGATTAAAAAAGCAGCCAAACTAAGGGGGCTGACCAAAAGAAACACAACCAACATGAGAAGTGTAGACTACCAGCACACTACCAGAGTCAGCAGACCCTCAGCCAATCCCTTTTTTGAAAATCAAAAACTAAAAACTAAAAACAACAGGCCCCAACTTCACCAAGAAGTTGGTAACCAACCTGTTAAAACCAACAGACCCCAACTTCACCATGAAGTTGGTAACCGGTCTGAGAAAGTTAGTACCAGCAGAGTTAACATCCAAATCAAAGTAGTAAACATCGCTAACATAGTCAGAATAATTAAACATAGAAAATAAAAATCCCAGAGTGGCCCACCAACGAGATCAGCCAAAAAAGCTGAGCATCAAAATAGAATAGAAAACTACTTGGGGTTATTACACCCTCCACTAAGAAGCAACTTGAGTCAATCTTCCACAAGAAATTGGAAGAGTTTCCCATCATTCTGATCTTCCCCCAGGGTAGCCTCCTTTTCTATGTGCAACAGCTGGAGGGTCATTGCCACCGAATGCATGACTTTGACCACGAACCCAACAATCTTGTTGAAACTTTCCCCTAAATCCTTGATTTACTCCTTGAACTTCCAAAGATCCTTCTTGGAGATAGAATCCAAGAAGGAGGTCTACATTTGTTTCACATCCTTCTGCAACATGAAAATTCTCCCCATAGCTTTAGGCTTACTCTCAGCCTCCACCTTTCTTTCCTTTGGGACCTCCTTCTTGTTACCATCATCACCCTTCTTAGTATGCTTCTCCTCCTAGTGGGTAGGCGGGGAGGTAGCCATGAGTGGTGAATTTGACTTCTTACCCTCAAAATATTTTTATTGGACAGGTCAATGGTGGGTAATTTGAAGCTAGCAGAAATCTGGGAAGAGTCATGGCTCTTCTTGGCCCTCGCCAAAGACTAGGAGATCTTGTTGTTTTTATCATGGCTGATTTCCTTCTTAATTTTTTTCTTTTTCTTAATCTCCCCACTAATTTCCTTCTTCTTTTCCTCCTCTTCCTCTAAGTTTCCATCCTCCTCATCTTTTTTGAGGTACCGCTTCCTTACAACTTTCTCTTGTACCTAGTATTGGAGGTGATTTTGTGGGACCTTCGCCTACTGTTGTTATCATCATCCTCCTCCTCTGAATCAATATTGATTTGGGCTCCACCAACTAGACCCGCTTTACCAATATTGGCCTTATTACACACAAGGTTTTTGGAGGAAGAAGTGGGGTTAGACTGAGAACCCATTAACTCACGGGGAGCATTCTCAGAGGGAGAGTTAATATCTTGCATGGTGATAGTTATGGGTGGGCATAAAGTGATGTGAAATTCGTAGAGGCATAAAATAAGGCCCTAATGGAGAATGCAGTAATTCTTCCTAGCCTTTCTTTGTTCTCTAACATCTATAACCGAGGTCTCGAGAGAGTGCAGCAGGTAGAAGGGGAAGAAAATGGAATCATTGTAGCAGAAGTGATTGAGCAGAGGGAAATGGTAATTATAGCAAGTGCCAAACCGGCCTTCCAAAGTAATGTACTTCATCAGAATGAGACATACCTCATTCCAAGGATCGGGCAACACCTCTCATTTGAATCCCCCACAAATGTGGACCAACTCCTCCATATTTTTGAAAAATTTCTTCGTACTAGTGTCATCTCTGTTCTTCATAACCTTCTTCCATTTTCTCCCATCAGTGGAGAGCCCCATGGCTTGGGCAATGACCTCTTCATTTATTTCAAAGATTATGCCATTGATGGTAACCTTGCATTCCATCTAGGAATTCACCAGCTACAACGAGATGAGCTCATCGCTACCCTCCATGGCTTCCATGTATGGATAGAACCCACCCTCCTTCAAGTATGTAACAACGTAAGGGTTTTTGAGGAAAGCATCCTCAATTTTTGAGGGCTCCATGTGGACCATATCTCCACCCATATCCAAACTATGATAAGAAATGTCCTCCACTTGAGTCTCTAGAGACATCCCACCTGTTCTACCACCACTCAGAACAAACTTCAGCAGAACCCAGAAAAAACTACAGAGAGCCCAACAAAGATAGTCGGCGAAGCTATTGATTGAAAACTAGTTGGGGAGAAAATACGGCGCCTTAATGAATTTAGCCAAGTGGGTACAAGTCACATGGGTGGTCAAAATGAAAGCAAAGCCATCACTTGAAGGAAAATGATTGTGGATCCTTGGTTGAAAATTCCAATTAAACCCAACCATCTTTTCAGGGATTTCACACGTGCCAGTCCCCACGTTAGCGCAATAGTGTTAGTCTCACATGCTCCATACACTATAGAATGATTGGAAGAGCTTGCACATTTTTTGTATGGACAAATAATTATCATGGAGAACCTACTAAACACTTGGGTTAATGAATTGCAGGTTTTGAGGGCCAATTTTGGTGATGTATTCAGTAGATTGTAACTAGGTATATGCTACTATGTCAATAAAATTCTAATTTTTTGTTATCTTTGTAATACCTTTGGCATTGTTGTCGAAGGGGGAGTAGTATGGCGGTGAATTTTTTGGCTATATATTTGTAAAAGGGTGTATTACATATATAGGAAATTGCATGATCTATATGTAGCTACCTTAGGGGGGGTTATCCTAAGAATTTATGTACTTGATTTGCATAGTTAGACACTTAGCAATTTTCCAAAGTGTTGTCATCAATGCGAAAGGGGGAGATTGTTGGCATATAATAAAGATGGTCATATCTTAGATCATGTAGTGGAATTTGTAGTATTTTCATTACTAGAAACAAGTATTCTAAGTTGATTGAATCAGATATACTGGTGATAAAGGTGATTACACAAGAATTGACTAAGTATCAAGTGTACCGGTGATAACAAAGTCAGTCATGATAAATTGTGTGTGAGATGATAATTTTGTGGATTTAGATGATGTGTTCAGATAGGGAGTATCTAAAAAATTAGTTTTACCTACAACTTTGATTGCATAAGCATATTCAATGTATAAGAATATATTTGAGGAAAACATAGTAATATCAGTAAGAATAGTGAACTGTCAAACTGATCTCATAAATTGGATAAATCGATTCAGCGGTGAAGTCAAAGTCAAGGACCGATCATTTTAAGTATTGTAATGTTGAGGGATGACCTTGAGTAGTTTAATTTCCTATGTTGATGTGATCACTTATGAATTTTGATTAGGATTTGGAGGTCAACTTAGGTAACACATTTTAGGGTTATCCCACCAACCTAAATGTGTTTATAGGAGATGAAATTGAAGGAAAATGTTGTTGTAATTGGATTTTTTTAATGTGATGATTGTAGTGGTTGAAGTGGATGTTTGTATGAACATAAAAGTGATTTAAGCAGTGTTAAAGCACGTTTATCAAGTAGAGTGTGTTACTTTAAGATCATTTCATTTGAGTTCATTCTCAAGCCAAGTCTTAACTAACTTGTGATCAAAATTGTCTAACAAGGTTACTCTTAACAAGGTATTGAGGATCCTAATAGATCTGAAGACTAAATCCTATAACCAGGTGACTCTCAAAAGGAGTTTCAAATCCCTTAACAGGGTAGTTCCCTATAGCACTTTGTAATTGCTTCTAACCGAGCTATAGATAATCTTAACTGAGTATACCCCTAACAAGATGATGTAATGCTCCTAACACGGAAGATCTTATTTGTGAACTAGTGAGATTTTTGGGTGATAATTGCCACTATGGTTTTCCCTATAAAAAAGGTTTCCAAGATAAAATATTGGTGTCATTGTGTTAATTTCATGGATGTATGTTTTGATATGATTTTATGTTACATTTATCCTTGCATGTTGGTTACTTTGGAAGTTGATGAAAAGATTTTGTAGATCTTTGGTTACACTGATTCACCCCCCCCCCCATCTCAGTTCCTTATAACATTAACACATGCTTCCTATATTGTTTTATTCTTCATTTCCACTACACAATTCTTTTGTGGTACTCTAGTTGATGAAAATTATCTCTTGATACCATGTTTCTCATAAAAATTCTCAAACTCATCAGATGTAAATTCTCCTCCTTTATCAGTTTTCAAACAATTGATTTTTCTACCACATTCATTCTCAACTCTTGCTTTAAAAATATCGAGCTTCTCAAATGCTTATGATTTTTCTCTTAAAAGTGCAAACCAAGTGAATGTTGAATAATCATCAATAAAGAGTATGAAATATCTCTCACCTTGTAAACTCCTTGTTTTGGTTGGACCGCACATGTCAATATGCACTAGATCTAGTAAACTGGTAGATGAATAATCCTTAGCTTTGAATGATTCTCTTCTCTTCTTTCCTTCCTACCATCCTTTATAGATAATATTTTCTAGTTTACACAATCCAGGTAAGTTTCTTACTACACATGATGAACTGATTCTTACCAAGTTATAAAAATTTATGTGGCACATCCTCCAGTGCCAAATCAGACTGTCATCAGGCCAAGAGAGTAAGCATCCTTCTGTAGCTACTTCAAGTTGGTGTATGTTCCTTATTTTCCTTTTTCCAACTCAAATCACTGCTCTTAATCTTTTCTGAATTTCACACCCTTCATCCTTGAACACAACAACAAATTCATTCTCACACATATGTCCAAAACTCAAAATATTGTGACATAAACCCTTTACATAATATACTTTGTCAGTGTTATTCTTTCCATCAAAATCTATTGAACTTGTATCAATAATATATGTTGCCTTATCATCACCAAATCTAATAGGACCACCATCATATTTCTCAAGTGTTAAAAATTTACTTTTATCACTATGAACAACCACTATGAACAACCATCATATGAACAACCACTATCAATCAACCACTCATTATTGTTCCTTCTAACATACAAAGTAGTCTCAACATTATCATCAACTTCAGGACATATGTTAGAAATATCAATCCCTGGTTTTTCTTCTTCAACATAGAATAGACTATCTTCTATTTTTGACTCATCATCTGAAATACTAGTATCTTCATTAATATAGTAATCTTTGTTTTTGAACTTCTTAAATTTATGCCTAGGAATTTTCTTTGGACACCTAGTAGCCAAATGACCAATCTTTCCACATCTAAAGCATTTAAGAGGTAAAATACATTTGTATTTGCTAGTTCCTCTTTTTAGCTTCCTTTCAAAGTTCACTTCCATCTCATCTGAATCTTCATAACCATATGGGTCTTCTTCTAACTTTGTAGCTTTAAATGTTATCTCAGATCTTCTCTTCTCTTTGCCAAATTTCCTCATTTCAAATGCAATCAGGGTGTGAAATAATTGCTCTCTAGTAAAAATTTTTGGATCATAAACTTCTTCAATTACCGAGATCTTGTTTCTATAACTATCTAGTAGGGACATCAAAATCATTTCCATAACATATTCATCTATCATATTTCCTCATTTATTCTTGACTTCATTCATTAGATTGTCAACCCTCTGAAAGTAGCTTCTAATGTCTTCACCTTCTTCCATTCTCAGATTCTCATAATGTCTCTTAGTTGTTAACTTCTTGGATAAATTTAATCTATCATTGCCTTCATAAATATCTTTTAAATTTTCCCAAACTTCATAAGCAATCTTTAATAAAACAACCTTGGCTAACTCCATCTTTGATAAATCACTAAAGATTGCATAATTTCTTTCACATTCTTCTCATAGGCTATGATTTCATCTGGACAGGTGAGGCCATTCTGAGGTAACACATACTTATTCTCCACATGCTTCCAAGTGGTGTAATCAATCAAGGTCATTTATCCTCTCATCTTCTCCTTTCATGAACTGTAATCATATCCATAAATATAGGGATGTTCAGTCTGTGCACCATCAAATTTTCCTCAAGCGGTTAAGCTCTTCACCAAGGAACCAAGATTTGATACTAATTGATGAATAACATGAATAACTAAGAGGGAAGGTGAATCTATTATTCACAAACACTTATTAAAACTTTTTTTGAACCGATAAGCTCTAAAACAATTCAAAAACTTATAACAAATATAAACATGAAAGAAAAAAAACCATCAACACAATGAACACTAGAATTTAAGTGGAAACCCAAACTGGGAAAAAACACAGAGAACCTAATTCTCATGAAATGTACATCGGTTAAGATGACACTGATTAAGGTGATTTTTATAAGGGCTCAATGTCAGTTCGCTCACTGCGGGTTGGCTCACTATCGATTGGGTTCACTACCCAGAAATAATAAAGGCTCACTGCAAATTATAAAGTCTCACTGCCAATTACAAATATACTCACTACAAATTAAAAATATCTTCACTACTAATACACATGGGCTCACTGCCAAAATATAAGAAATGAAAGAAAGAATCCACAACTGAAATTGCAGTCAATGCTCTATAATACTGCAATGATATAAAATTCTTCTACCGATTGCATCAACTCTCACATACATCAACACACATATCTTTCCTTATCATATTTGCATTAATTTCACATATTACTTGCATCCTAGCAACACACCAACAACTTAGAATATTTCTCTCTTTATACTTCTCGATGCCATCAACAAAGTTGGCCTAAACCAATTTGAAATAGGTCACACCGAAACATTCTCATGGTGTTAAGGAATGAAATGTGGACCACCTCTCTCAATACAACATGCTTCACACATAGTAGCATGCTACACAATCTCTGAGATCTTCAGTACAAATAGATAGGATCTATACGTTATAATTCAAATGCATCAACCAAAGCACAACAAACACATTCAAAATATGAGTAATACAAAACAAATTTTCCACCATATGTTTCACTCTAAAAGGGATCATCATCGATAGGGATAAGGAGAAACATTTAAAGCACATCTTTCAGTGAACACTTCTATTGATACATCATTATCGATATCCAAATCATAAGTGAACCATCTCAATACATTGGATATGTTGACATCAATGGCAACAACAAGAATAACATCAACCTCACATGCTAACATTGTGCTCTTGCAGGAGCATTTCAAGTTTGATACTAGAGGTTGAGACATTTCATTCATCGAGGTCTCTTCAACTAGTTGATTTGGAGCCTTTGTTTCTAGTGCTAACCCCTTTGTTGTGTGTCCTTTATTTTTTTCTTTCTTTTTCTTCCTTTATATTTTTTATTTTTCTTTTTGTGCCCTTGCATTTGGTTGTACAAGTTAAGATCCTTGGTTTGGGGGTTTGTTCCCTTAAGGTCACAATGTCTAGCCTCTCTTTAGTCTTTCCCACCATCATCTCTCTCTTTCATCTACTTTACCATATATGTGTAGGTTGGTACTCCCACTAAAGTGGGGGATAAATGTAGCATCATAAATTTTACTCACATACAATTTATTGCTTACATAGGACCCATTTTAGCAAGTGTGGCCCCTTTCATACATTTCCAGCTATCATACCTTGATTTCACACATATTTTTGGCATCCACATACCTAATTGGACCCCTGTCACAATTATGAGCCCATTTTTGGTAGTCTAGGGTGACTTAGTGGGTCTGGGGAAAGTTGGGTTTCCCTTGACCTAAGAGTCACCCCCAACCTCGAGAAATGGCCCCAAATTTTAATTGGAGAATGATCTTGTGGTTTTAGCAGGATCCCCAAATCAACTTCAACCTCCTTCAATTTTTGTACCCTAGAATGGCTTGGAGAGACATATAAGAAAGTATACCCTCCTCATTTTGGTAATCCATCTTATCTCATGCATTTGAGATATATGTGATAAAAGAAAATAGGTTTATGCAAGGGACAATAACTAGGATGTATAATCAAACTAGGAATCTTGTACCTAAATTTATCTCACACATTGGAAGTAATATGATCCCCTAGGCTCAAGGAGGCTCAAGCTCTAAGGGGATACAAGGAATTTCCTTCTCTATAGAGTTTTAAATGACTATGCAAGTGTGAATAAAAAATGCAATTATGGAAGGAGGAAACAAAGTAGTTAAGCATGCATATAGATCTAAATTGTAAACTTGATTTCACAAATAGATCTAAAAACTATTACAACGAATAACCTATGATCCAAGTTGTAGTCCAGAATAGCAGGTATGGGGTACCTTAGTTGACTATAACTCTTTGTCCTACTTTCCTATCATTGTCTCTACACCTAAGCCACATGGCATTGACACAAAGAAAATGGGGAATAGGTTTTGGAAAAGTGGTTTTCCTTGGTCAAACCCCTATTTAGGAATTAACCTTGAAATGGAATAAAAATTATTTAGAAAAGATAAAGTGTTTGGTTAGTAGCAAAGGCTTGATAAAATATAATACCTCCACAAACCTTCATTTTTTTGAATTTCTTATGAAGATGATTGAAAATAATCTTTGATGTATTCTTAACCTTGGATCTAGGATAGGAAGAACATGGATGTCTTCACTAATGTTTGGATGTAGACTTCACTCCTTGTCTTCTGTGACTAAATGGATGAACAACAATGTAAATTAATTACCTTGTACGTGGAATTTTTTATTACTTGAATTATTGGACTTGAATGAATATAATAGGATGGATATGGATGCTAAAATGAGGGAGGTAGACTTTCTTTTATGCATCACCTAGCTAATTTAGAGCCTAAAAATTGAAGAAGGCTGACTAGGATTAATGATCCTACTAAATACCCAAGACCAATCTACAATTCAAATTTGGGCATAAGTTACGAAGTATGAATAAAGTTTCTAGGTATGGGGTTAGTCAAAATTTCCCTATACCAATAGATTCACCCTATACCAACAATTTGAATTGGGAGTCCATTAGGATATTGGGATTCTAAAATGTACATGAAGTTGGGGTTTTAAATTGAGATAAATACTTGAAAGGAAACCCATAATGTAATAGGGGCTATGTATGCACTAAAAAATCAATGAGAGGAAATAATTAAAGACCACTCCTAAAATTAAGGGCTTTCATAGAAAAAAAATAGGGCAATAAATTGCCTATATACGAGGGGCATTTTTTGTGTTTTTGTGTTTTTTTTTTTTTTTTTAGGGGGGGGGGGGGGTTATATAGGAANTTTAGGGGGGGAGGGGGGTTATATAGGAAAAGGGGTGTGGGGATTACTAGGTTGGTATTCGAGGGGGTGGCAAAAATGGAGTTTGGGGTAATATTTTTTGAAAATAGGGGCACTCTTTGGTATACCCCGAGCACATGTGCTATGACCTAGGTCTACTAAGTGACACTCTTATTTTTTATCATCAAGGTATAAGACATCTTATTTCTCATATATAGCCTCTACTACATATCAAAACACTTTAATTTCAAGTACATTTCAATTAAATTTCATGGTTGATTCCAAAACTGGGGTTTGACTTAGGCAAAACCCTTTCCACAATAATTTTCCCTATTCTTCTATGTGCAGGTGACAAGTGGCACTTGTGTGGAAGGAACTATGAACAAAGAAAATCAAGATCTATAATTTGATAGTCATTGCATCTTGTAGGTTCAAAGGTGTCTAGACTCGCCCATGTCCCTCTTGGTCACCCCTAACCTCCTATTTTGGGCTAAAATTTGGTTCATAGGTCATTCATTGTTTCTGCTTCCCAGATTTAGTCCCAAAATTGGATTTTCAATTTGCTGCCAACTTGTGCTTATAGAAACCATCTTCTCTCCCCATTTAACCCTAGATCTTGCATTTTTTATTTTCATTTGCATAGTAATCTTCCACTCAATTGAAGGATCACTGCATCCGCCTAGCACTCGAGCCTCCTTTAGCCTAGTGGATCACTTTCCCTACATTGTGTGAGAGGACGTATGTGTGAGCTTCCTATTTTGTCCGTACATCTGGAGGTAGTGAATTCCCTCATACCTGTTTTCTTTCATTATATCTTTAAATATCATTAGATTAAGTAGTCAAAAATAAAATTTGATCACTGAACCTAATAATATTTAAATAAAACTAACATATCATAGATTAATATAAAGTCACCACAACATATTATATTATATAGACATATAAATGTCAAATGCTTTCTTGCTACAAGATGTAACCAAAAAGTGTGAAAGAAGAACATGGCAGGACATGTTGGAAGCTACAACTTACTTAGCTACAATGCCCTTCGGCTTTGATTTTTATTAGATAGAGAAATAATGCATTAAGAAAAACTTTAGCCACTAGAAAAAAATCTAGCCGACATGAAAGAAAATTTCATAGATTTAACAGATAAATAAATATTTATATAATAATCATTCTTTATGATGCAGTCAAGGTCGGAGGATCTACGAATGGACTATCCAAACTTGCAGCCAAATAACACTTACAGCGGAAACAACAACACATAATAGGATATCATAATATCAACTTATTATTATCTCAGAACTCCAATTACATACAACATGTCGGGCTGTAAGGCCTTCCTGGTTACGACCAAATACAAAGATACAATTCAAAATCTAATATAGATCTTGTGCAAACACATAGTTCACAATCCAGATTCTCAGATCTAACACTTCGATCTCCTCTCCCTAATCTGATCTTTTTTTTTTCCCCAATCTTTCCTCCTTACAACTAAGAACAAAATACTACTTAAATACAAGAGCAACCATAAGGTTGGCCATCAAATCAAACATAGGAGAAACCCCTGACCTAGATTTAGGTCCACACAATCCCCAATGAGAGATCCACCATTAATTTTGCAATCAAAATTAAATGTAGAAGTCAGCCACGAGATCCAACTCCAAAACACACAAGTCGGGAAAAGGATGACTGAGCAACAAAGTGAATCAGGAAAAAGAACACCCTGGGTAACAGAAGACAAACCTGAGCGTCAGAAGAAATGAACTCGGTAACAAGCATGACCGAGCGACAGAAACCTGAGCAACAGAAAATGCACAAGCATGCCTGAGCAACAAAGTACTTCTCTGAGAAGCCTCTAAACAAGCTAAGGACAAAAACAAACATCTTTTTGGTTGAGCAGGATTGCCAATGATCCTAGGTGTTGGAATAATGATCTATTTGTCATTAGTGAATGCACTTAGTGAAAACACTTATTCGATTTTGAATGCCTACCGAGCTCATCACTCAGTCCACAGCCTATACCGAGCATTCAGTAAAGCTCACCGATCAAACAGTTCAAACCGAGCAGTAAGGCAGTCACCGAGTATATGAGAAGAATAGCAGTTACCGAGCAGACGGTAGTCACCGAGCTTCACTTTAACTACCGATTCATCAGCTGAAGTCAGTTACTACCGAGTCACCAGTGGTTACCGAGTGACACTATATCTACCGAGTCACCACAGCTACCGAGTTCCAAGCTACACTTCGGGACTAGTATGGA
>MU224422.1:1327097-1345938 GCA_018584345.1 Thuja plicata
TATGCTACCATCCTTGATCAAACACTCACTTGGCCTGTCAATAGGTATCTGGCATCTCATGCTATCTTCATGATCAAACTTTTTGATAGTCCATTGGATGTATCTCAATATAGAAAGGATCTTTAAATCCTGCTTGATTAAGAGACTTTCTGAATCAATAGTTAAACTAAAATAGTATGATCTGTTCACATTTACAACTATACTTGCAAATTTTTAGATCTATTTTAATTTCACAAACTATTCTAATCAATATACCTCTATTTATAACTTTTCTCCACTTTGATTCTGCTTGGTGATGCTATGCTCTATTGCTCGGTGTCTGCAGAATTATTTAGCTCTATACTCAACTTGTTGATCAACACTATATGAAGTTTCTCTTCATCAGTTTCTCTTTATCACCCTCTATTCTATTTCTCCCCACACCAATTCGTAATGAATTGAGTTGTCTCTTAAATAGACATGATATCACCATTATTAGGTTCTTGATCTTCTTGATCTTGGCATGATCCACAATTCTTGTTGATTAGATTTAAATCAAAACTCATGTTTTATCTCGCTGATATCTTTTTTCCAACTGGACAAATCAGATTTAAATCAATTAATTATCTTTGGCTTATCTTGTCAATGAAAACAATGATAACTACCAGTTAACTCTATATTTAGCTCTACCAGCTAGATATTTTGTCATTTGTGAACTCCAGTTATTTTTGGTTTAACTCTCTGATAGCGTTGGTCAACACTCCAGTTATCCTTGGGATTCTTTGTTGGTTTACATTATGTTTCTACCCGTCGGGTTTGCTTGTGATTCTGCTCACCGGTAATGCTCGTCGGTTTTCTTTCTCAGGCATCACTGTGACTTGATTGTCGGATATCTTTATCCATCTGGTTCCACTGACCATTGGTGTTTTTAGTCACAATGTGAATGCTTGTGCACAGAAAGCATAATCTTTATCTCTCTGATCCTCTGAAGTATTTGACACTTTGATTATAACTGATTAGATTATATCAAGTTGGCATTAATGACAATACAATCCATTAATTGATTTAATGTCTTGCATTATCCTTTTGCATTTTGGTGATCATCTTATCGTCTTCAAACATTTAATCAGTTACATGTCATCAGTACTAGTCAGTACAACATATACTCATATGAGTGTTTACATTTAAAAACACCACTACCCCCCCCCCCCCCCCCCCCCCCACAACAACAACCAAAATAATTCATCCAAGATGCAAGCCATCCCAAGAACACTTGTGAAATGATGGTCCTCAAAACATGATGTCCACAACTTACTATATTTTACATACTCCATCTGTATACCTTGGAGATTAGAATTAATTAAATAAAAACATCAGAATATACTAAACAATAGAAAGCCTAAAGGCCATGAATCCTCAGAAAATCAGATTTTATGTAATTGATGTTTCTTGTGTTTTGATCCAAATGACAACCCATCCTGAATACCTGCATATACACATCCTCTTTATTCTACCAAGATCAATATTAGTTGCCTTGAAATGTGTAAAAGAAATCTAATATATTATAACAAAACATTGAATCAAGATCTGGAAAGTTATATTATACTAGCTTTATTGAAGCATAAACAATTCTAATTTGAAGCGAAGTAGAGCATGAGTGTCAAGAAAACCACACAATTAACACCATAACATTTTCATGTAAAAAGAAATACCCATAGAGGAATACTTGCAGAAGAAAAATACTCCCAGAGTGCTCCCTTGAAGAATATACTTGAAATGATCCATCTTACCACAATCAACCCACCGTAATGAGAAGAGTGAATAGAGAACAAGCTTATACAGATAAATAATGCTATAAATTACCTCCTACAAAGATAGAAGCTCAAAGAAGGAACCAAATCTATTACATATAAATAAAATCATCCTCACCCCCATCCGAATGAGTGGGATTAATCCAAAGGATCTAACCCCATCCACCCAAGATGAGTGTGAGGGCCAAGAGAGGGAAGAAAAATGCAAAGATATAGTATAGATAACCATCACAACAAAGAAGCAAAGAAGCCAATTAGCATCATAGACCAAACCTCACCCCCACCATAGTGAATAAGATAAAGTCATACAGATTAAGCTCATTGACTATGATGAATATGAGGACAATTATTCCATGTGTAAGAAAAATTTTGTGCACTTCCTGCACTGGGAGCACCACATCAATTGCTTTATTGGCCAAAAAATCCATGGCCTTGTTAGCTTCCCTATAGCAATGTCTAATCTCAAAAGATGCAAGGAATTATAACTGATCAGTATAGTGTCAAGCCTATACTGTAGCTACCAAGAGTCAGATTTTCCCAATATAATAATATTATATGCAACCATAGAATCACCTTCAATAATCAAATTGGTTAAGTTGAAAAGGAGTGCAACAAAGGGGTATACCAATTATACTTAAGAGGACCAAGGATAAATTGGGGGGGGGGGGTAGGATAAAGAAAAAGGAACCAATTAATCCTTTATCAAGAAGAGTCCTGGGAGGAGTCATCCACCTCCTTGACTAAATCAATACCATCAATGGCTAAATTTTCCAAATGATCAACCACCACATTGACCTCTCTAAAGCAATGCTTGATCTCAAACTGAGAGAAAGTTTGTAGTAATACCATAACTCTTTCCAAATGATATTGTAAATTCCAACAAGTTGACTCTCTATTGGTTAAAGCATAAAAATTACCATTGAGACGCCTTCAATAATAAGATCTTTGATGTTCAAAGATGAAGCAATAGAAAGGTCTAGTAGGAGTGCTTCCATTTCTGCACCATTATTAGTGCCAATAGGACACTTTTTACACCAGGCATTAATAATTTTCCCATCAGAACCTATAATAACAACCCCAACACCAGAAATTCCTAGATTTCCCCTAGAGATGCCATCACAATTTAGTTTGTAAAATCTAGGAGGGGGTGGCAACTAGACTGCCATTTATCTACGATAAGCTTTATGGTTATCCACTTGTGCCCCACGCAAAGGAAGATCTTGAAGAAGCACCCAATTCCTATGAATGTAACTATCCCACTTGGAAAAGTTTTGCAAAGAATTTGAATTTTTAATCAGAAAATTCCGAACCATTTCAGAGATTGGTCTTTCTATCTTTTGTAAGACATCATTTAATGAAGAAAAATGTTTGCAAAAAATCTGTTCATTTCTTTCAAGTCATATGTTCCAAATTAGAATAGAAGGACAAAAAATCCAAATTGGAGAGAATGAAGATGACTTTAATATATTAGGCCAAGATTGAAAATGAGTTAATAAATCAGGTCCCACAGCAAAATTCCACCCAAGCTTTGCCAAAAAGACAGTACCAACAATCCAATGCAAAGGGGAAATGCAGATCCACAGATTCAATGAAATATCCACAAAGTGAAAATGGAATACTGTTGTGATTCCCAACCTATCAAGCCTCATGCCAGTAAGTACTCGATCTTGGATAGCTATCCAGGAAAAGGCACCCGCTTTTGGAAAACAACAAATGATCTGAGGGGTCAGAGGGGATAGAACCTTCATATCCTAATTTGATTGTGTATTGGCCTAATGAAGAGCGTGTCCAAATTAGCTCATCTTCCTGTGATGAAATAATGAGTACCCTTTTAGAGAATTCATCACGCAGCTCATTAATAAGGTGTGGAGGGGCACCAATTGATAAGAATTCCTTCCATTTAAATCCACAAGTGACTGTGTTATCCAAGGAAAAATAATTACATACATGGGACCCCCAAGAATCCTGAAGAAGGGTATGCAAAGGAGACCAATCCCGCAAGTGAATGAGAGGGGGGAAACCATTCCATGAGTCCTCCCAGAAGTGAGCCTTTGTTGCATCATGGATTAACCAAGAAAGGTGTGTGATAAGCAATCATCTACAAGAGGAAATGAAATTCCAAATCTGTGATCCTTTAGGGAGAACAGTGGTAGTGAACAATCGCTCCCTATCTGAACAATCAAGATATTTTGCAATCATAAGCCTAGACCACTTTTGTTGGGGATTCTTGTAGAATTTCCAGAAAGGCTTAGCCCCTAGGGCAGTATTTTGTAATGAGAGATCTTGAATTCCCACACCCTTACAAGATTTCGGTTTACATACCTTTTCCCAAGCAAGTAGAGAATTATTTTTTTTCTTTGAATCATTATCATCCCATAAGAAATCTTGTAAAATAGAATTTAATTCATGTGATGACCACTTAGGCTGTTTAGAACTGACATGAGATATATAGGGATGACATTGAGAACAAATTTAATCATTGTAATTTTTCCATAAAGAGTTAGCCATTTGCATTTCTAGTACAAAATTCTATTGGAAATAGTTGTAATAATCTTGTCCCAAAAATTATGTTTCTCATTCTCCATGTAGAAGGGAAGGCCTAGATATCAACAAGCAAATGAACCAACTGTAAAACCCCAAAAATGAGTAAGACTATGTTGAACTATGGGAGCAACATTGATGAAGAAAATCTTAGATTTTTCCAGATTAACCCTTTGACTAGAAGCAACACAATAGTTATCAATTAGCCCTCAGGGCGGTATTTTGTAATGAGAGATCCTAAATTCCCACACCCTTACAAGCTTTCAGTTTACATACCTTTTTGCAAGCAAGTAGAGATATCTTTTTTTTTTGTGAATCATTATCAACCCATAAGAATTCTCGTAAAATAGAATTTTATTCATGTGATGACTGCTTAGGCATGTTTAGAACTGACATGAGATATATAGGGATGACATTGAGAACATATTTAATCATTGTAATTTTCCCATAAAGAGTTAGCCATTTGTATTTCCAGGACAAAATTCTATTGGAAATAGCTGTAATAATCTTGTCCCAAAAATTATGTTTCTCATTCCTTGTGTAGAAGGGAAGGCCTAGATATTGACAAGGAAATGAGCCATATGTGAAACCCCAAAAATGAATAAGACTATGTTGAACTATGGGAGCAACATTGATGAATAAAATCTTAGATTTGTCTGGACTAACCCTTTGACCAAAAGCAACAATATAGTTATCAATTACCTCCTTCATCACCCTAGATTCTGTCATTGTGGGATAACCAAAAGGAAGGGTATCATAAGAAAATAGGTTGTGGGAGAAATCATCAACATTACATCGAGAATGTTGCAAGGTGTGCACCCTTGGTCTCGATCAGGCCATGCAACGGTTGGTGACAAGGGTTTAACAACCTCGACCTGTGGATTCTATAAGTCTAGTGGTTGTATCGGGCATTAATAGTTCGAGATTTTGGTGCAATGACAATCACCCAATCTAACAATTGGTATCAGAGCTAAGGTCACATGTTGCAACCCCATGCATGTCTTGAGGGTGGGATTGTTGCAAGGTGTGCACCCTTGGTCTCAGTCAGGCCATGCAGCAACTGGTGACAAGGGTTTAACAACCTCCCATGGATTCTATAAGTCTAGTGGTTGTATCGGGCATTAACAGTTCGAGCTTTTGGTGCAATGACAACCACCCAATCTAATAGAGAAATTCTAATCCCTTTCCAAGAACCATTATCTGTTGCCTTTCTAATAGCCATACTTAATCCTTCCACCACAATAATAAAGAGAAAAGGGGATAGAGGGTCCCCTTGTTGAAGACCCCGAGATGAAGAGAAAAAACCATGTGGGGTGCCAATAAAATTTGGGTGTAGAGATACACATGTAAACCCATTTAATCCAAGAAGATGTTATATATGCATTTTACAGACAATAAGAAAATGAGGAGATGCCAATTAGCTTGAATACTAGATGTATGATACTTTGTGTTTTTCTCACATTTTGCATAGATTTTGCAAGACTAAGAAAATGAGGAGATGTTAGTTGGCTTGAATATTTATGGATCAAAGTGAGACTTTTTTTTCCTCATTAACATTTTGGATCACATTCTATGATTCATTGTGGGGTGAGTGGACAAGAATTGAGAAATGTTGATGATAGATCATGGAGTGTGATCTAAAATGTTGATGAAGAAGAAAGCTCATTTAATCTAATCCAAAAAGTTCAAGCTAACATTATGGGTTGTGAGAATTTTATGTCTTTAAGAGATTAATGGTGTTAGATTTTTACTATCCATAATGAAAATCTTGTTGTTTCTAGATAATATTGTGTGCAATTGTTTTGCATCAAAGTAATTGTTACTATAGATCTTTATAGTTAAATTACAAATGACATAGTTTTAAGATAATGAATGTGGTAGATACATGTTGGCTAGAGCAGTATGCAATGCAAAAATAATATAGATCTCCTTTTTTATTTAATGAAATAAGAAAACATGGGTTCTAGGTCATAGTAACAAACTATGCATACTTTGTATCTCTAAAATAAAATTATGTTATTATCTTCAAACTATTACGATCGTGATAGTTTTAAGATAATGGATGTGGTGATACATAGTAGAACAATATATAATGCAAAACAATATAGATCTCTTTTTTTTAATGAAATAAAAAATATGGGTGTTGTGTTTTAATAAAAAAAAATTTCGTGCAAATTTTGATGAACTTACTCTAATAATTTATTTACCATGTAATTTGACTTCATTTATACTTAACAAAAGGTAAAGATAGTGTAATACATTCATAATTATATATTTTAATAAAATTCAAATCTTCTAGAAATATGAGTAAGACTGAATTACTCCTACATAATTTTGACCCTCTAAACCTTTTACTTCTCACGAATAATCTAAAAATAATTAATAATTTAAATATATATTCTTATAATATTATACTTTATAATATAAAAATAAAAATAAAAATAAAAAAATATTTATATAATTCAATTATTTTAATAAAACATATATATAGTTTTTCTAATAAAGAATATATATAAATCTTTATCTACAAGCATGAATATCGTCGCCCATTAATGAAGAACCAATTTCCTATGCAAATGCTAGCCGTTCACATTTTCTTCGATTCTAATATTTAATGAAATTGTCACGAAAATGGCATTATTAAGGCTCAAAGAAATGAATTAAGTAGCTCGTTGGAATGTATTAGGTTTGAGGATGCCAAATACTAAACCATGTCTTTATAGCATTTCAAAATAATATTTTTTATTATTAAGATGTAAGCAAAATGTCTAATATTTAATATGTTTTATGATTTGAAATTTAAGGATTTTTTTTAAAAAAATTGGTCACTAGTAGATTAATGCAATTTATTAAAAAAAGGTCAATTATGAAAAAAATAATTGTAGATTTAAATAAGATGTGTATTTGATGTGATACGTTGGTAGGTTGTTGGTAGGTTAGTGGTTATTAAGGATATTTTCTCTTGATTTTCTTGGTAAGGATGTTAATTTATTTTTTTTTAGTTTACACATTTATTCTATTTTATTTCTATGATAACAATAAATCATTCTTCGATTTAAACATGTGAGGATTTTTTTTGTTTCTTTTACTTTGTTTATCCAATCCATCTAAAATTAGATGAGGGATGAATCCCCAACACAACACATAGATGTCTTATTCCATCTGTTGTGGATAAGACAAGATTAATATAAAAGACTATAATATATTATTTATCTTAAACATCTGATCATAATAAATTTTCGATATTAATATCTTTACATCTCTAAAAATGATATGTCTAGACATTTAAAAGATGTATATGTACAAAATATTTAAACTATTGATAAACTATAACTTGATTAAATTCAATCCATAATGATGATAATATATTTCTTAATTACGTCATCCACTCACATTCAAATTCATTATATTAAAATAAAGACATCTCAACTAATTATTATATAAATCAAACCATCACATGATTTGGAAGCATGCTAAAGAATTTGAAAAATGCTTATGATGGATTTAAATTTTTTTTAAATCATGGCATAGCTTGTTTTGGCCTAATGTCACAATATTTTGTGAATTGGCAAATTCTAATTCCTTAAATTTTATTCCAAGGAAGTTGACAAGTGAAGATGGTGTCATTTGAAGGGAACACAAAACATAATGATAATTGTTGACCATGGTGTTTGCACGAACAATGAAAGGAAAGAGAAAGGTGAATTCCCTCTCTTGAGAAGAAATATAAACCACTCTAAGGTTTTGGGAGGCCCATTATCAGTTGTGGATAGGTCAAGTGGAACAATGTGAATGTTTAGAGGGAGGCCTGTGCTGGTAAATAAGTGAAATTGTTGGATTCTCTAAACATTTTTAACTTTGATTGTTGTAATGACTCTATACTTTTAGAGTTTTTCAGAAGATACCTACAATAAATTAGATATGAAGAGAAACAAATTTCTAACCCACGCTAATCATTGTCAAAATAAATTTGCAAAAGAGATAAAGGGCATGCAAGAAATAAAACAAACAATTTCTAAACTATTACAGACAATGATCAATTAAATAGAAACTTGATATTGCAAAAGGTAAAGTTGCCTCATAAAAACATGTAAACATGAATTAGAAACACACAATTCATATAAACATGATGTAATAATCAAAGTAAATTTAAACAATGAAAGAATTTTTAGAATTCATCATTTCACAAAGTCATTATCCATGCACACATGTGAGACAGATTTATCTTAGCATCCTAATATGTTTATCAATCACAACAAAGCACACATTTCAAAATCACCACCAACTATCAAATCGATTGAGAATAAAACAACATATAAGTGGCTCTAAAATTGATTTTTTATTTCAAAATTCACAATGTCAACAACGATTACACATTGATATTAAAGCACCACTTACTATTTGTGTTCACTCAAAGAATTATCAACCCTTATTACAATAAAATAATGGGTTTAAAAAAATTTCAATAACAAAATACCCAAACATGTAAATGGGGTTCTAGGCGTTATTCCAATTCAAATAAATTCAAAACATTAATTTAACAATCTAAAACTACTACTAAAATAAATAATAATGCACATTCAAATCTTGCATAATTTAACAATTGAGCTGGAGTAGTACTGAGATGGGTGACCTCCCGAAAAGTCTCAATGTTTCACCTCTGTGAGATGCAATGAGTGCTAAGTGTTCCATTCATTCTCATGAGAGATAGGTTCTTATGAACCACTACTCACAAAACACAAGTCAATGAGTTTGACTAAAAAACTACATAGTTGAATCCTGATAGCAATATTACAATCTAAAAATCAAGAACAATGTTTATTGATGTGTTGGGGCCTTGATTACACCAAAACTTTCTCCAAATTTGTGGAAATACTTGACAATTTTGGAGGTAGAAGTGTATCTTGACCCTAGTTGTGTTTTTTGGCATTTTTGGACTCATATCTAGTTGCAAACTCTAGTTAAATTTCTACTCAATCTTGGACACTCCTCTAACCTCATTTCCATAAACAAATCTCCAAGTTTGACCCCCCAAAATTGCACAAAAGACTCACTACTATTACTGGCCTAATTTTTTGACATGCTGGCAATTCCAAAAATTAGCAAAAATAAACAAAATTGCACCCCCTTCCTTACAAATATACAAAATAGTTTTGGGAATGATTGATTGAATGCATTAATAGCTACATTGATTTCCTCCCTATCGGGAGCCTTCATATATTTCAATTTAACCTCTTTGTTCTTCTAGAATTTCCTCAATTTCTTATTTTTAGCTTCAAATTGGGGAATCTCCTTTTTCATGTTTTGCAACTCATATTTCAACTCCACCTTCTGATCTTTTGATTCTTTATTTCACTCACCATGGAGGGCATCTTTAATTTCATGCATAATATTGTTTATATTGTACATTTTCTCTTCATCTTCCCAAAATGTGCATGAGACAACTTTCACCAAATCCGCGACACGTTGAAGTAGGGTAGTTATAGTTTTTTCCCTTCCAAAGATCATCTCCTTCATCTTCTTGTACATTTTGATTACCAACTTTATTTCTCATATCCATTTTGTAGGCATCTCACATTCATTGGTTCAAAAATTGTTGCTTTGAGGATCTTATCAAAGGCTGTAGATTCATGATACATAAAATTGGAAGATAATCATCCCACATCAAAATTGTGTCTTCTATACTTGTACCCATGTCTTCTTCGGTTATCATATTATATAATATCATCATTTGATCACCTATTGATTGATATAGGGTCAACACATTCCTTATCACTTCATCTCACATTTCTTCTATAACTCTTCACCATTCTAAGGCTATTTCTAAAAAGGTGTGAGATCTTGAAAATTGGACTCTTGTATCTAGTGGTGTCTACAAGCTAGAAGAAGGAGCCAAGGGGTCTATTCTTCCTTTTATATGACCTACATACTTCTTGAGCTCCTTGATTTGATTATAAATATCTTCCTTAGTATTCTTTTCTTTTGTCATCCTTTTGAAAATGACCATAACGACATCCTATAACAAAAAAAATCCCCTTCTCTAGTGGGAACCCCTAGGTCTATCTCTTGCATTTGATATTCATCCTCTTGATCAGAAATATTTCTTACCTTTCTCCTTGGTTCAGAAGCTTTGAATGTTTCATATAAAATGGTGAATTCTTTGACTTCTACCTCCTTATAATTCTATTTCCACTTATGTACTATTTGTGAAAACCATATAGGAGTGGTATTTTTGGTGAATTATGCATATGTTACCATATCCAATATATTTTCTTCTTCTTCTTGTCGTGGAAGATATCTTGAACTACCTAAAGGATATTCTTCATGTCCTTGTTACCACTCATGTTCCTACCCATACTCCTAATCTTATTCATTCTCTAGAGATTGTTCTCTTTCAAGAGTCTTTTCTTTATTTGAGGACTTCTTGGGAACCTTCTCTATGGATATATGAAGTTTGTTTCTTGAGATTATCTTAATCATCTCTCACATCTATGCTTATCCCTTCAAGTATGGTGTTAAGAGATTCCTCATTTTCTTTGTCAAACCTGTCAACTTTAAAGGAAGTATCTTTTATTTCCTCTTCTCCTCCACCTTCTGTATCTTTTAGGTTGATTTGGGGAAAATATTTCTCCATCAAGGGTTCCTTATTAGTTTCCTTCTCCTTTTCTATCTTCACTTCCTTTATCCCTCTTGTTTCTATTAATCTCTAAGTTCTATTGATGATTAGTGACCAACACTTAGTCATTCACTTAGGCAGTTTTAGTTGGCTATCACTGTGGCCGACCTAAAACTATGCAAGGCCGAGCAACATTGCCGAGAAGTATTCAGTTTGCCTAGTTACATTGCCGAGCTGAGTAGGATACAAAGATGTTAAGTGTCGAGTGATAGAAAAGTCAAGTGCCAAGAAGAACAGTTTTTGTATACATGTCTGGAATGATTCAAACTTTGAGGATAAGTGATCTGGCTGGCTTGTATAAGCTTTTTTGGCCGACTTATGTATGCATTTAATATTCTTCTACGGAGTTAGTTATGCATTTAATTGTTTTATCCTATGCATGATCTATTGTAAACATTAATTGTAATACCATCAAGGTATGAGTGTTAGATCTTGATCGTTGATCTAGATCTCGCTATCAGACTTGAACAAATATATTAGATTGCTTCTAAACCTTATTTTGTGTGTGCAAGAAGAGAGCAGACAAAGTGTGTGGTGACTGCGTTTTGAAGTGAAATGCACAGAGGATTATTTTGTTAAGAAGCAGAGATCAAGCAGAGTGACAACACAGTGAACGACAGTGAAAAGTTATATGAGATTGTGAGATCATAGAAGGTACTGGAAAGAGGAGATCCGTCATCAACATCTGAGTGCATAACGAAGGATCAATACTTGAGACATTCTAATCATTGTATCAGGTGAAAATCTCTTAATAGAGTGGTTCTAGCAGACCTTTCTAAATCTCCTAACATAGTTCTTACTTTATTGTAAGTTGAAATCCTTTCACAGGGTAGATTGTAATGATCTTTAGCTCTTAATCAGGAAGACCTTTAACAGGGTAGATTGCATTTTGTAATCAACTTTTGTAGCCTTAATAGGCACACTTTATTACTGCAGTAGTGGAGAATTTTGTGGGTGTCATCCCCACCCCAGTTTTACCTATTTGGGTTTCTGGGTTACCAATTTCTTGTGTTATGAGTTATTTATTTCATTGTGTGGATGCTATTTGATATTACATTAGATTCATATATGTATGAATGTGGATCAGTTTATTTTAAGTGTTTAATTTTGAAGATCTGATTCACCCCCCTCTCAGTATCTTGCTTTTCCATTATTGTATTTCCAACAATTGGTATCAGAGCTTAGTTCTCTAAAAGGTCATAATCAGATTGAGAATACAGATCTTGAGATGGAGATCTACAAGATGGGTAAAGTCATTGAGAATCAAAAGATTGATATTCAGCTAGCACTACAACACCTTGAGACAGCAAGACAGGAATTAAAGAAGTCCTTGACTGCAAGGAAAGATTTGGCCAAACAAATGAATGACACTCATTATCAGGAAGAAGACACCACAAATCTATTTCAGAATGGAGATTCTACTGAGAGCAATGCAGCAATAGCAGATCTACTAGAAAAGAACAATGCACTATGTGAAGAAGTCAGAAACTTGAAAAAGGAACAAGAAGCCCAATCAATAAGAATGTGTGAAGTTGTCGAACATAAAAAGAAAGTCGAAGATGACAAGGCTATGGCAGAAGAAGACAAAAGAATGATGACTATCAGACTTGATGAAAGAACACATGATGTACAAATAATGACAGTTAATCAAGTTGACATGGCAAATCAATTACTACTTGTGAATCAGGAGATCAGTAGGAAAGACTTGGAGATTCTAAATCTTAGATCTGAGAATAGTCAGTTGAAAGATGAATTGAGATCCGAGAAAGAACTTAACAACAGAGTGAATGATCCAAGTGTAGCTATGAGCTACTTTGAATAACTGGTGGAAGCATCAAGGAGACCTAAAGATTCTTCTGGATTAGGTCACACTGAATAGAATACAACCACTGAAGAAGGATAATCATTTAAGACAGGTGAAAGAAGGTATGCAAAGCCAAGAAACAACAAACCTGTTTGCCACCACTGTGGGAAACCAGGTCATACAAAAAACATTTGCCGAAGCGAGAATGGTAAGTCCAATCCTAAAACTAACTTCAATGGTTATTGCTTTAACTTTAATAAGTTTGGACATCAAGCACGTGAATGTAAGACAAAGGCAACCAACACACCTAGACTCAATGGTAATTGCTATAACTGTCAGATATATGATCATAGAGTACAAGATTGCAGATCTAAAGGTAAACAGCAGTGGACATCAAAGGCACAAGAGAAATCACCAAGAAAAGGAAATACTTACAAGTGGGATTACAACACATGGCATAGTTTTCATTACTGTGGTGAGTATGGACATGTTCTAGAAAATTGCATAAGGACACATTTCAGAGGAAAGTCTAAAAGTTGGATGAATAGAAGTCTAGTTTGTCACAGTTGTCTGAAAATTGGTCATACAAGGAAAGATTGTAAGAGTAGGGTACCTACTCCTACAGTTGAGAAAATTAGAGCACAGATGAACGAGACATGGGTTAATAACTCTAAACCATGCAGCAATGAAGCTAGTGAAGCCGAGGTCACCCAATCCAATGGATCAGGTGATCACATCATCTCCAACTAAGAAAAAGAGGTATGTAAGGAACTGCATCTTAAATTCTTATCTTACATCAGTTACTAACATGAAATGTACCAAAGTCCATATTTGCATATGTTAAGATGCACTAGGACATATTTTTGAAGACAAATGCTGAGATGAGCCAATTATACTATAGGTGTCGAGCACTAATCATGGACACTAAGGCTGAGTTCTTTAGTGTGTGCTGAGTTTTGTTGGCCGAGTAAGTTTTGTGATGGCCGAGTTTAGTAAGCCGAGTGGGATGCAAGTTGTGTTAGAAAGCCGAGGACATCTGGCTTGCACTAACTCAATGGGTAGAACATTCATTGCTTACCTACCTTGACCCTTCAAAGTCTATAAAGGATGAACAGTTGATACTTCATTTTTACCTTGCGATTTTTACTGTTTACAGAGCAATTGAAGTAATTTGCAGAATTGATCTTAACAAAGTTAGCATCAAATATTTTGTCAGTGTGCTGTCGGCAATCCTAAGGTGAATAGTGTGAAGCGTTACTTGCTGAGGTACTCTGTTCTTCATCTTTTGAACCCTAATTTCAAGATTATGGCTGCAAGTTCTTCCACACCAGCTAAGAGTATGGAGGGAGAACAAGAGCAAATTCAGTTAGTAGAGAGTGATGAATGTGCACCTCTCAACTTTCGAGCCATTCCTAAAAGTACAATTTAGAATGATTTAACGGGAGCCCTCTCATCCATTCCAACCAAGGTACTTATGATCCATGATGTTTGATCATGTTACATGGTTAAGATTGGTGAAGTAGGTGATAGTGAATTAAGGAAATCCTACAACAAATTGTGTGTCGATGGAGTTTTAAAGGGAGAATTCAAACATTTAGCAGACAAAGGGTTAACTCGTGCCCTAGATTTTCCACAAGGTTTCAAAGATGAATGGATTAAGGTTATCATTATCTGAGTTCATGATATGTGTGTGTGGTTGGATAATGGACCAGTCAAGATTACTAAAAACATGATTCATCGAGCGACTGGATATCCTATAGTGAACGGGAAACAGACATTGAGGGATAACAACAAAGAGGAAATTACATTGAATATTGGAGCCATATGGAACAATATAGGTATGACTATCTCTACAATTAAAGACCTATAACTTGATTTTGGAGTAAGATTAATAGCACATAAGTTCTATCAGTCGAGTAGATTGGATAGTGTTCCTTGTACAGTCATTGACCAGGCATGGAAAATTGTTAAGAAGAATCATACATATGATCTTACTGAGCTACAATAGACACAATTAGCCAAGAACCTAACATCAATCAGAAAGGCTAAAAGCTCATCATCTAAGTTTGGTTCCTTACTAGTCTATATATTTTTCTACATTCAAGATACATTTCCTACATTGGGAAATATTGTTTGGAAAAAGGATAGACCCATTACAATTCAGATTAGTGAATGTATTGAGAAACTAGGAAGTAATTTCAATAGAATTATGGGGAGCTATTTTGTAGAATTCAAGAAGAAAATGATATTAAGAACTAGGATTCCTAGTTCACTAGTGGAGAAGCACTATGAAGAAATATGTTTTCTAGTTGATACAGATAACACATATATCCAGGCCGTGACACCTAGGATAACATGCTTAGAATCATTTCCATTTGAAATTAACATTGATGAAGCATCAACTGCCATCATTGCACTCCTAGCCAAGGCAATTGATACTACAGCAAAGAGGTTTGGAAATTTTGATGAAGCTAAAGCTAAAATTTCTAGAAGCTTGAATGAGGGAACTATGGAGAGGAAAATAAAGAAAATTGTGAAAAACCTGAAGAAAATGGTTGGTTTATGTAGTGATGAAGAACCTGAGGATGCACCTTTAGGCCTGACCACTGGACAAGGTGAGGATATATCTAAAAAAGAGGAAGTGAGTGCATCAGAAGAGATCATTAAGAAAGCTAAGGGTAAAAGACCATCAATTGTCATTGTAACCAAGCCGAGCAAAGCTAAAACTAAGGTTACACCTCCTGCAGCTAATCATCCGAGGACTAAAGAATCTACTATTTCTTCTCCAGAAAAAGTACAAACAAAAGTGTATGAAAAGAATAAGGTTGGAGAAAGTAGTTCTAGAAAAGAAGCTAAAATTGATCCTAAGGCTGAGCCGAGTAAGCCAGCAAAGAGACCAAGGAGAAAACTAGACTTGGGGATAGATAGTGATGATGAAAAGACTAAAATTGATGAACCTAGAAACATACCTAAAGCACAATTCAAGAAACCAGCTAGTATTGATGAGGTATGTGACACTTTGAGAAATTCAGCAGGGTTAGCAACTTTCAAGTTCATTAAGTATGAGAAATTGAATAAAGTGGATAAGCACAAAGTTCAGGAAGCACTTTTGGATATGATGAGTACTTTCAAGTTAACTCCTACAGAGATAGGAAATCATGTGCCGAATGAACTATATGATTTTCTGTCAAGCAAATGGGAATTTTCACTTACCACAAAGAGACAGATCAGGGAAGGAACTTTAGCCAAGGTAATACATGATTTATCTTCAAAACAAAGAGCCAAATTCATTGAGCAATACAAGAATAGGTTTGTTCCTAACCTTAGAGGTTATGCTATTCTAAAAAATGATATTGAAGGTATAGTACAGTAGAGCACAAGGATTTGGAAGGAAATCTTTGGACTAGCCGTTCCAAAAGACAAGAAATCTGGTGAGGGAACATCCGAGCAAAAGGAAAAAGAAGTGGAGACTACCCCTGAGCCACAGATGACTCAAGGTCAAATTACTACAGAACATGACAAGACCAAAGATGCATTAGACTCAACAAAATCTATTGATCTGACTACAGACAGTTTGATGGATTTCTTAGTTGATGATCCAAGCAATTTGAATGTCGAGGAACAAGATATGCCGAGTGGTACATACACTAATTTGCCTATTAAGGCAACTGATACTGAAGAAGGAAAGACCACAACATCTGATGAGATAATTGAAGTTGTCAATGATCGGAAAGGTGAAGAGCAACAACAAACAAATGCACAAGAGGTAACTTCACAGAATCCACCTATTTTAGAAGTTGTGAAAACAATTTTAGATAGTGGAGTAGTGATAACAGATACTGTTGATAAGCCTAAGGAAGAAGAGGCAATGGAAGTGTTGGTTGATATACCACACTCTACATCATCGACTCCCACAAGTCCTAAAACTAGTGGTATGCCCAATCCATAGACAATATTGATAGAATTAAAAGAGGCAATGGACATTGAAACTGTCATAGGAAAAGGTATTATGCAGCCGAGCATAAGTTCACTAGAGTTGAAGAAAAAGAAAGTTATGAAGAAGAAGTCTCAAATTCTAGATGTGACATTAGATGAGGTCATTGTGATTCCACAATGGGATCCCAATGAATTATATTTTGAACAAATAGGGACTCTTCAAGAATTGATTAAGAGGAAGAAGAGACAGGAAGAGATGAAAATAGAACATAAGCAAAAGCAGGTGTTGCATGACATCAAGGACATATTTGCAAAGGCTTTTGACTTAGAGGATGAAATGCCTCAAGCTCAAATCATTGATCAGTTAGTCAACATTGTACAGAAGGTAACTGATGATGACATAGACAAAAATGAAAAACTTCTACAATGGTCCAAGAGAAGATTTGAGAGCAAAGTTCTAAAGAAAATCTCAGAAGAGATTGCAACAAAACAGGTTGAACTTTCTATTCTTGTAGAAACTTTAGAGAAAGTTACAACAAATGTTTATTCTTTGTACAGGAAATTATGTGATGTTGAATTCTTCACAAAGGATAATCTATAGCTTGTTGAGAAGCTACAGTTAGATTTGAGATCAACTAGCACTACTTTGGGTAAGGATACTACTTCTAGTTATTTACATCTTACTAAGTTGATCAATGCACAATGGAGAATAGTCGAGCATATGGTTGAAGATGGTCGAATTAGGGCCAAATTGATAACTATTTAGACAAGCCTATTGCCTCGCTTGGAGGTAATATAGAAGGAAATTTCAATTGCAAAGGATTTATCACAGAGCAATGAAAATCTATCAACTACAAAAAGTTTAGTGAGTCTAGCTGCCGAGCTAGAAATAAAATTGGAAGTTATGAAGATTGCTAAGGAAAGCTGGGATACTACATTTGAATCCACCCTGCAGCTTCATAAATTTTTTTTGGATAAGTACAACTTAACCCCACCAGCAATCAGTGACAAAAACAAGGGGGAAGATGGTAAGGAAGTTGGAAAGGATATAGTATGATACATCAGTACAGAATAGGTACACTTGTATATATTTTTGAAGGATACAGTATGATACATCAGTACAGAACAGGTACACTTGTATGAAGGCATGTAAACTTTTTGTATAAATAATTTTGAGTATATTCCTAGGGGGAGTACTTAGTATACTTAGGAAACATTTTGATGGAATGAAATGGAAGTAATGATAAGTTTGTTTTTGCCACTAATATCAAAGGGGGAGATTGTTAATCTCTAAGTTCTATTGATGATTAGTGACCAACACTTAGTCATTCACTTAGGTGGTTTTAGTTGGCTATCACTGTGGCCAAGCTAAAACTATGCAAGGCCGAGCAACATTGTCGAGCAGTATTCAGTTTGCCTAGTTACATTGCTGATCCGAGTAGGATACAAAGATGTTAAGTGTCGAGTGATAGAAAAGTCAAGTGCCAAGCAGAACAGGTTTTGTATACATGTCTGGAATGATTCAAACTTTGAGGATAAGTGATCTTTCCGACTTGTATAAGCTTTTTGGGCTGACTTATGTATGCATTTAATATTCTTCTACGGATTTATTTATGCATTTAATTGTTTTATCCTATGCATGATCTATTGTAAACATTAATTGTAATACCATCAAGGTATGGTTATTAGATCTTGATCGTTGATCTAGATCTTGCTATCAGAATTGAACGTATATACTAGATTGCTTCTAAACCCTATTTTGTGTGTGCAAGAAGAGAGCAGACAAAGTGTGTGGTGACTACATTTTGAAGTGAAATGCACAGAGGGTTATTTTGTTAAGAAGCAGAGATCAAGCAGAGTGACAACACAGTGAACAATAGAGAAAAGTTATATGAGATTGTGAGATCATAGAAAGTATTGGAAAGAGGAGATCCATCATCAACATCTGAGTGCATAATGAAGGATCTATACTTGAGACATTCTAATCATTGTATCAGGTGAAAATCTCTTAACAGAGTGGTTCTAGCAGACCTTTCTAAATCTCCTAATAGAGTGCTTACTTTATTGTAAGTTGAAATCCTTTCACAGGGTAGA
>MU224422.1:1357021-1404700 GCA_018584345.1 Thuja plicata
TCATCTTTTATAGCTTAAATGCATGCTTATTTCATCATTTAGCTTGTTTTCAATTAAAATCCTTCATGCTAGAATAGTATTGGTCACTGATTTATAGCATATTCTGAGGGCTAAATATGTTATTTATTACACTCTTTCTAGTTAGAAGGCAATAGGCCGATATTAGTGGTTTTTGAATGTTTTATCTAACCATTTATACTAATGCAATGACCTATTGAGTGTTTGTGTTGATCTAACAGGTACCCAAATACACACACACAGGCTTAAGTGTATCCCATTGTCTGATTTTCTTATTAGACATGGTGCCAGATGCAGCAATAGATTCAGCAGCCTCATCAATTGTTTCATTTCTGAAATTCTTCTTCACTACATTAGGCTCATCATCTTTTGTGTCTTCTATGTTAGCTTTTGTCCTGACCAATATTTTTCTCCTCTTTGTAGGTGTTGTCTTCACAGTTTTCTCCTTTGTTTGCTTTGTTGGCTGCTTCCTCTTATAGGTCCTTACTTGACCTTTCTTAAGAGGTGTAGTGTCAGTTTTAGCAGTTTGACTCCTTGTCCTCTATTTCTTTGTAGGAGGTGGAGGTGTATCAGATTCAGTTTCCTCAGAATCTGACTTCTGCTCATCTTGCCTTTCACCGATGGTGCCCTGTTCATTGGTTTCCTCTATTTTTTCTTGTTCCTCCTCATTGACTGATATAATATTTTTAAGATTCTTGACCATCTTATTCTTCTTATTGACAGTCTTTTTGATTTCTAGGCCTCTTTTTATCTTTGGTCTAGCCTCTTCATAGGTTCCAAACCTTGGTTGTTTTTTGTCAATGGGCTCATTGATCAATGCATGAATAGCATTGGTTGCAGCTTGATCTATGTTGATTTCATAATCAAGTGAGGCTAACCAAGGTGTCCTTGGTACATCCGATTTTATGTGGGTGAAATCTGTATCTACCATAAAACATATTTCATCCCTATGTTTTTCTATCAGTTTCTCAAGGATCCTTGTTCTTTCCATCATCTTTTCCTTGAATTCAAGGAAGTATGCAGTCATGGCTGACTCAAAGTTATCTCCTAGTGACTTAATTAATTCACTAATCTGTAATGTCACCAGTTTTTTAGTGTCCCATTTCACTTTTCCTACTGAAGGAAAGTTTTTTTGAAAGTAGAAAAATATACACATGATAAGTGAGCCAAACTTACATGTGTTAGTCTTTGCAGACCTTATTGTGTTCATGTTCTCATCAATTTGCTTTAGAAGGATCTCACACAGATCCATGTGAATTCCCTTTGTCACTATCTTGTAAGTTATCCTTACTAATGTTGATGATATGTTGTTAATCATGCTTGCCTGAAAGATCTTGTAACCAATCACACATGCACCAAATCTCAGTTCCTCGTTAGTGATGGTGTTAACTTTCAGACCTCTATTATCTCATTCATCTTTTGTAAGCTTTTCAACTTCTAGCCTAGAAGGATGCTTGTGAGCCTTAGGCTTGTCAGTTATTGGGTAACCAATGACCACATGAAGGACATCCTTAGTGATTTTCTTAGGTTGATCCAACCATAGCTTCTAGTCATGCATTCTGCTAAGTACCAACCTCATCCAGTCGGTTTTGAAGTCCCTTGGGAAATATAGGGCATTGGTTATTCCCTTCACTTGTAGATGCTTATGTTCATCTTTTAGGTTTACTTTTGCATCAAAAAGCTTCTTATAAGCTTCATCCATCTCTAGATCACCTATTTCACCAATCTTACAGTGAATATAGGACCTTATGTCCTCTATTAACAAAACCCTAGGTGGAATCTTAGAAAACATGTTGGTTTTATCGGGTTGCGATGCAATCTCTGGGCATATCTTTTATTTGAGTTTGACAAAGGTGTTGTTCTTAATTAACTTAACCACATTATTCTTATCACTCTTGATCTTAGCAGTTCTTGAGGTGGTTGTCATCATTTTTCAAGTTTTAGGGCTTTCTTGAAATATTTAGGGCTTCCTTGAAAAATAATGACAGAGGTCTTTCGGTGCCCTCGGTACTTACTTCGATCCGTGATATTGGTGAATGATCTGTTTGTTGTGTGCTTGGATTGAGTTGAGGTTGCTCTGCTAAATTCTCTTCAATTGCTCTATTTTCTCTCTGCTTTTTCTCTTCAAGTTGCAGGTGCAAAATGAAGTGCTCATGTTGAGTATTTATAGACTTTTTCCCTAAGTCTGTCATAAATGATCAATTACTCATCGAGACATGAAGACAGAGTTCATCAGGAGGACTTTCAAAATCATCATCGGTGTTGTCAGAATGATCGAGATGGTTGTTAAGAATTTTTTCTTTCACCGATGGATATCAGTGTTCTGTCATGACACCTTTGTAACTTTGCTTCCTTACCGACGGGTGTCGGGTTACATTGGTAACTTAGCCATTTTATGTGTTGACCGACAATTTCTGGTAAGTGTAAACAACTCATCTATTATGTTCACCGATGATTTTTTGTATGTGTATACTGATGGGGTTGTTTTCTCATAATTGTAACAAGCAACATAATATGCATCTTTATTTATGTAGATTTTGACTATGTATCAATTTGTATAATGGAACTGATGCAAAATATGACTTGGTGTAGTGCAGTTCCATACTTACTTGTTCAGCTTAAGTGGGGTGGTGATGTCATCAGATCCATTGGATGGGGTGTCACCATTCGCATTGCTTGGTCCAGCTTCATCATTGCTTGAATATTTTCTCCACATTTTGTTTCTAGCCCTTCGAATATCTTTAATGGTGTTTCCATTGGGATATGTTCTTGTCTTTGTCATTCGGTCTTTGCAATATTTCTTGAGATGACCAACTTTGTGATAGTGTAAGCATGCCATTCTGAGGTTTGACCAGCCTCTAGACCTTTTGGTCCATGCCCTCATGCAGTTTGTAGCAATGTGACCATATCTACCACATGTTGTATAGTTTGTCCAAGTATTGTAGCCCTATACATATTGATTACCGATTCTCTTTGGTTGATAAGGAGTTTCTTGACCTTTTGGCTTCCATGCTTGCCTTTTCTTTTTCCAACATTCATTAGTTGTGTGCCCATTCATCTTGCATGTAGGACAGCATTTGTCCATGTAGGTTTCCTTATTTGGTTCATCCATCTTAGACTTACATTTATATGCTTTATGTCCTTTCTTGTTATATTTATAATAGAATCATGTGAATGAAGATGTAGATTTAGGAATACCTTTCATTTTACCTTGGCATACATTTGATGTGTGCCCTTTCTTTCCATAGTGTTTGCATATCGGCTTTCTTGGTCTTGGATTTTCATAGACATTCTTTGGATTGGTTTGAGTTGATGATTCTCCATTTTTGGTAAAGCCTAAACCGTTGTTGTTGTTGATTCTTCACTGTCCTTCAATAAAATTATCCATTCTTTTATTGCTTTCTTTAGCCTTTCTCATAACTTCATTATGCTATTGCTGAATTCTAACCTCATGCTTTAGTTTTGTATTCTCTTCTCTTAGTTCACCGATATCTTGTACTCTTTCAATGAGTTCTATATTCATTCTATTTTCTTCTTGACTCATAAGAATAATCTGATTTGTAATCTCATGGTGATGCTCAGCATGTATTTGAATTTCTACCTCCTTCTCTTGTAGCTTCTCTATAATCTTCCTTCTATCATCAATAGCTAGTGTTCTTTCTATTTTATCTTGTCTAGCAGAACTCATCACATCAATCATTCTTACCATCTATGTCTCTTGACCAATTTGCAGCATCTTTATTTTTTCTGTCAGGTATTGATTGATCTCCTTTAGACTTGTGATTTTCTCTTCTGATGTGTCTGATGTATTACTTGTATTTGATCCTGAAGATTCAAATAAATTTGGAATCTCTTCTTCTTGATAATCTTTTTCATTGTTCTGAGTTGCCATACCTTTTCTCTCATCCAGCAGCTCTCTCATCTTGACTCTGACTTCTTTATATTGTTCATAGAACATCTGTATCTTAAGCTTTTTATTCTCAATATTCTTATCAAGTTTGTACTTATCCATTGTATGATCTTTTCTCTTAAGCCTTTAAGCTTTTCCAAGAAGAGACTTAGCTCTGATACCAATTGTTGGGATTAATGGGAAGTAGTATTAAGAGGGGAGGGGTGAATCGGTACCTCTAAAACTTTTAACTCTTTTCACCTTTGATCATTGGTAATCATTCTTTACTGTATTATTGACCATTTTTTTTGTTCTTTCTTATGCATATAGTATTAATTCATAATCTTTAATTGTTTGCAACATTCATAGAAATATTCATGAAAGTAATAAATACATAACACAAGATATGATATCACAGAAAACTCCTGTTAGGAAGTAAAAACTGTGGTGGGGATGGCACCCAAAACACTTCACTATCTGCAGAATGGAAGGGAGCCAGTAAAGGCTTACAATTTATCACTATAGATGATCTTCCCTGTTAGGAGTATTAAAGTGGAGACCGATTAAGATCTACTCTGTTAAGAGCTTTAGTAACACTGATTTAAGTGTGCACTCGATTAAGAGATTTACAATAGGACTGTTAGGTCCACCTTTCTTGAAAGGATTTCTTAAGTGTACTACACTTGTTAGAATGAGTACAATATGTTGACCTGACTATATGAAATCTACAATTGTTGATCATAGATCCATTAAAGCTCTCATAATAAGAATATCACCTGTAGTGATTGATTAATACCTTTTCTCTGCTCATCAGTAGCATGTGTTATGTTCTTGAAACTAATTTGATCCTTTTCTATCCTTTTGCATGGATTCTCTTGTTTGGTCCTTAGATGCTCTCATTGGATACAATCCTCATCGAACAACAACATGTTCACAATAGATTGAGCATCTATTTATACAAGTATTTGACCTATCTTAGAATCACGCATTACAATGTTAACTCTTAGATCCAAGGTTTACAACTTGACCTTGATTTTTAGTTTGCATATTTTAAATCAGTTAAAATAATTAAAACAATAATAATTATATTTCTTCCTTCGCACATAATGGTTTTAAAAAAAATCAAGAAGCTAAATATACAACTTCAGTGTTTTATCTGACGTGGAAAAGTCATATCCACTTTTTGCGGGATGTAACTGACTGTCAGTTCTTGGTCGTCGGGTTGAACTGAAATTCTATTGGTGTTCCTTTGTTGAACTGATCATTGGGTTCCCTTCATCTATCATGTTCCTCTCTTTTCTATTTCGTCAGGTTGCACTGTTGTTACTCGTCGGGTTCGTTTATCCTTTTATTCATTAGGTAACAATGAATAGTGTTTGTCGGGATGCTTTGAACTTGGCAGTATCGGGTAACCTTGTCGTCAGGTAGTGCTATGCCATGTTTTTCAGTATAGTGTAAACTGATGGTGTAGATCTTATTTTTCCTTGTATATACTAATGGAAAAATATAATGCCTTCATATTACGGTATTTGTTTGATCCAAATATGATGATAGGTTGATCAGTTATGATGTTGTCATTGATTTAAACTTAATGTTTGTTGGTTGACAGTGTGCCTGTTATACTTATGTATGTTCAAGAGGTTGGAATCCATAGATGTGGTAAGAGTTGGTCTGTGCGATTGTAAAGGAATATTAAGCGATGTCTCTAGATGCTATATCTATGACCGCATAGATTGATCTTATGTTTTGTGTGACTTATGTTTGACTAAAGGTTGACAAGTCAACATGAAGAACAAGATGAAGCCAAGCAGGAATGATTTTATGTTTGTGTCAAATAGGTTTTGATTCATATGTTGTGGTTTAGGATTTGTTATCTTGAATATATTGTGAGGTTATTATTTTGACCACATCATGATTTGATGACTAGAAGACCAAGCTTCAAGAGATAGAAGGTCGTTCAGTAAGAAGTCATAAGAAGTTTTTAGAAAATTCAATCAGATCCTTTACTAGTGATGATGCACCATGTTGCAGTAAGTGATTATGTGTTCCAAGGATCATGGTGATGTTGGAGATTGACGAGGATTGATGAGTTGGAATTTTCATGATCATTATGATCAGATTTCTTGGAGGTTGTGCAAAACATTGGAGAATGTGTTGTGGTTTAACTTTTCTTTGTCAAATCAATGTGATATGGATTTGATGACCGACCTAAGTTTGTTAGAGAGTACTTTAGGTTGTTAACACATTTTAGGGTTTGTTCATTGAGTGGGAAAGATTTTAAAACATTTTGTAAGGTGGTTAATTGCCCTAATGAACTTGTAATGTATAAATATGTAAAATGATGAAAAGTACAACTATAGATCATGGATGCAGAGGTGCGATCGAGAGAATTGAGAAGAGAGAATATTGTTTGTATGTGAAGTAGAGATTGTGCTTGAACTAGATCTGTATTAGAAGAGAGTTCTACTTTCTCAGATCATTTACTTGTTGTTTACTAATAGCTTCATCAAGCTAAATCCCTTAACCAAGTAGATCCTAGTTTAGTTCCCATGTGACTCTTTTATTAGGGTTTGAAATCCTTTAACTAGGTTTCTTGTAACAGGTAAAGCTCATAATTGGGCTAGAGGTAAATCCCTTTATCAGGTGACTCCTAACAGAGTCTTTCTCTTAATCAGGCATTTGTAAGCTTTTAACAAGGCTAAGCTCTTAACCAAGCGTACTTGAGAAGACTACAAATTTGTATGGGTGTCATCCCTACATGTGGATTTTCCTAGTTGGGTTTCTATGAGAAAAACTTTAGTTTTATTGAGTTGCATGGTTGTGGATGTTTATCTTTATTATTTAGTTTTTCATGTAATAGATGTCTATTGATGCAAGTGGTTGAATGGTTAATGAAAAGTTTGAATTTTTAGATTATTGATTCACCCCCCCTTTGTTGATTAATTGATGAATATATGAAGGAGATGATGAAGACCGAGTGATACCGAGTATCATGATTGTAGAAATAGTTAGATCAGTTGTTGTTTTGTCATTGATGTCAAGCAATTGATTAATTGATTTTTATTATGTTACCATATCTTAAGAGGAAAAATTAAATGGGTGAAAAATATAGATTAGAAAATGATGAAGTAATGATGTTATAGTTTTTTTCTACTATATATTTGACATTATCAAATTGATACATTTGATTGATCATGTCAAGAACAACAATGAATTAAGTTATGATTGAAAGAGATACTTTACTAAGCTAGATTGAGCCAGTCAGTAGAATGTTATGGTTGTCAGTTATAGTTACCGAGCACCAAGCACCGAGAACAAGTTAGACACCGAGCAGTGAAGAAGTCAGTTACCGAGTTGCAAAGCAAGCTTTACCGAGTATAGTATATTGATATTAAATGATGATTTAAGGCTAAGAGATGATGAGATGGATGAGGAAATGAATTAAATGAAGTTTGTTACAAGATCTATGAACGAAATAATTTAATATGAAGATCTAAGGAAACGATTAAGCGGTTAAACATAAAAGTGAAAGTTCCAAGAAAATTTACAAGTTTTGAGGTAAAAGTGACATGATTTACCTAGTTGAGAAATATGAAGAAGATGATCGAATGACTGAGCGCAAAGGAAGGGAAATCAAATTAAGGATATTAAGAGGAAAAATTATGTCTATATAAGGAATGAGAATTACACGGAGTGTAAGGCTACTGACGAATTTAATAGAGAAGGAAAGAAGTTGAAGAACAACATTTATCGAGCAGAACAAAGAAAGACAAATCAAAGAATCTACAGTCTAAGAAAGAGATCAATGGAGTATATGATGTCAGTATTCAATTGAACATAAAGAATTTGATCCAAGGATGGTGAGTTGCTAATTTTTACAGATCAAATTTTATTGTTGCTTATTAATATTTGTAACAGAGAAATCTCTTAACCGAGTGGATTTAACCATCCTATTTGTAAAACCTAGACTTAGGTGACATTCCAAAAGAGTGTTTGAAGACCTCTAACAAGGCCACTCCTAACAAGGTGAAGATATTAATAGATATGGGGTAAATACCCTAACAGGGTCACATTTAACAAGTGTGTTTGTAATCTTTAACATGATAAGTTATTAACTGAGCGTACTTCAAAAAGGTGCATTTTTATTGCGGGTTACAATTCCCACAAAGGTTTTTACCAAATTGGGTTTCCTCATTAAATCCTATATCAAATTATTTATATCACGTGTTAATGAGTTAATCTCATGTTGCTAAGTTTTAATGATTGACTGTTGCTTATGTTATTTGGTGAATTGGTTATTTACTGTATTCAATACTTACCGAGCGAATCAGTGAGTTCAGTTTTAAGATTTTAAGTTTGATTTGTCTGATTCACCCCCCTCTTAGTGGGACCAACACCTCTCAGTAATATTGGATCTCTTAATATTAAAAATTGGTATTAGAGCCTTTTTCCTTTTTTGTGGGAAGCCTAAAAGCTTGAGGAAAAGATCCAATGATGAGGAAGGAACCTCCCAAGTTATCTAAATATAAATACCTCGTATGAAGTTACATAATGAAGTTTTATATAAAATGTATGGAGTCACAATACTAGATGCATGTCACAAGAAGGTATATCACCCCTACTGGAACTCTCACTATAGGTGAACTGAAGGAAAAACAAGATAATACTCAAGCACATGAAGCTATTATAAGTACCCTATCTGATATTGATATTTTGATGTTCGTGGAATTGATACTGCCTATGATGTCTAGAAAAATTTGAAAACAATCTATGGAGGATATATTCATGTCCAAAAAGATAAGGAAGGCAGTCTTAGAGGAATGTATGATGACATGAATATGGAAGAAGGGGAGAACTTTGCACAATATTTCCTAAGAATAAAATAAGTTGTTGGTTCTATTAGAGGTGCTAGTGGAACTATTGAGGAAGATATTGTGGTAAGTAAAATGTTGAGAAATTTATTTCCTTCTTATGTCATTAGAGTGTCTTCTATAAATGAGCTGAGAACATTTGATAATGTTACTATAGATGGACTGATTGGTAATCTTACTGCATTTGAGTTAAATAAATTTGATAACAGTATTACAAGAGTTGAGGCATATTTGAAGGCATCAATGTCTAATGTACCAGTAAGGAAAGGTAAGGAAACAAGTCATGATTCTGATTACATGTCAAGTTATGCCATGGAACATGAAGCTCCTCCTCCTCCTCCTCTTCCTCTTCTTCCTCCTCCTCCTCCTCTTCTTCTTCTTCTTCTTCTTCTTTCTTGATTGATGTTATGTTGTCATTGATGGTAACCATACATGATTCAGATGATCACTTATCACATTTTTTTGTTATTGAAGGATTGATTACAAATTTGGATAAGTATGGAAGAATAGGGATAGTGTACATGTCACAATATATGGATCAGTACAAAAATGTACTTTAAATTTTTGTATTGCGCACCTAGGAGGGTTTTTCACAAGGTGTTTTATACCTTATTCCATGTTTTCAGTAGTTAGTGATATTAGATGAACAAGTTATATGGTTTTGAGTGGTAAAAATTATTATTTAGAGATGAACAGTTATATTCAGCCAGTAGATCATTAAGTGATCCTATCTGATCGATTAATTGATAAATTTATGAGTTTGATTTGATGGAGACAACATGGTAGATGAGACTTATGGTATTAATCAAGGTTAGCATAATGTTTTGATGGAGTATTTGGTTGACACTTCACATAGTACACTTTATGTTCTTTCAGTCGATCAGTGAAGATATTATTTTTGTAAATGGGTATATAAGATCAATTTTTTGTGATGATTTGATATTGTGATGGTGAGATATGTTATGGATATATTTTGTATGTGCAAAGGGTCTTTAATTAATGTTTCAATTGATAGTTGAGCATATATTTTGTATTGCACTTGCATGGAATTGTATTAGCATATGTGATGCTATCTTTTAGGTCAACCTTTTAGATTGTAGTCCAATACATTTTTTAAAGCAGTGAGCTTTCCTAAGGGTTGCAACCATCTTTTGTAATTGAGCAGTGATCTCTAGGCAGTGTGCCTGAATGCATTTGCATTGCCCTTTTTATACTCAAACCTTTAACAGGGTAATTTCTTCTACAGAGTAATTATTTTTGGGTTCCATCCCAACTGTGGTTTTTCCCTTAACTGGGTTTCCACAAATAAATCACGGTGTTCTGATGTTTTGGGTGTTTTCTTTATGTTTTATTTGTTTACTTCCCATTGCATTTGGTTTATGGTTGAGAAATCATATTAATAAGGTTAAAAAATTTAGAACATTGATTCACACCCCCTCTTAGTGTTCCTCAATACCAACACCCTAGCCCTTGGGAGTATTCTTCTTTGTAGGATCATGTGTTCTGCAAATCAGCAGTCTAGGAAGTCTATGGAATCTAGGTTATTTTTATCATTTTTGGAGTTGAATTTTGGTTGTATATTTATTTTGTTAATTGATTTAGATTTAGCATGCCCTTGTGAAAAAATCCTAGCTTTTATTTCTCAGTAGTCAAGACATCAGTTTTATCCTAGGACCACATTATTAGTTTTGGACTAAAACACTAGTATGGAACTCCAATGCCCAAGTAAAAATACACCAATGTTAGGATTGAGGAACATTAAGGGGGGGATGAATCAGTGTTCTAGATTTTATAACCTTTTTAAACTTGATTTCATAACCATAAACTGGAAGTAACGAATAATAAACAAAGAAAATAAAAGAAAATCATCCACAACGTCACAACACCGTGATTTTTGCATGGAAACCCGATTAATAGAAAAACTATGGTGGGGATGGAACCCAACAGTATTAATTCTACAAAAATAAGTTACCCTATTAGGGTTTTAGTACATAAGGGGAATGCACATGCATTCAAGAACACTGCCATACAAAATAATTCATCAACAAAAGTGAACTGAGAAAAAACATTAGCAATGCCTATATAGTTCCATTAAGTACAATATACATCTTCTCAAATGATATCTAAATCTATTCTTACTAATCCATCAACCACATACAATATATATAAAGCATATCCAACCATCTCTCATACTAAACATCTCAAATACTCGATCTTATAGACCCATCATCAAAGATATTTACCCACATTGTTGGCCTCAAGAACAAAATAGATAATGTGTGAAGTGTTAGCCAGATCTGTCATCAAAAATGATCCTAACCTCAAAAACAAGAAAAATTATCATAAAAAATGTTGTCTCTATCATTTCCAACTATCAAACCAGTTAGATCATCGATCCACTGCCCAACACTCTCTATTCTTCTCTATACCCTGTAAAATAATATTCATAAAGATATAACTCAGTCAAATGATTATATAAACTAGTGTGATCATAGACCAAAGTACATAACACCTCTATGAATCTCCTCCTACCTTTTCATACCTCAAAACTCAATTATATGTGTCTTCATCGAACAATATACCAAAACTAGTAAAGTGTGTCTTCTTTCCCATACTTAGCCAGATCTAATAGTCTATCCTTTGGTGTCGCCATATCATAATTAGTCAACACTAGAATATTGTATAGCTACCATCAATGACAACATATAAATCCTCCACATAATCAATCTCATGCCAACAATCTCCCCCTTTGTCATTGATGGAAACACCTAGAAAAAAATGATGAAGTGTCCAAAAATACCAAACTTCCAAAAAGTATCTCTCCTTATAAAAAATATGTACTCCACCTGAGCTGAATCTATCATTTTTCTCTCCTTATATCTCCCCCTTTGAAATTGATGGAAAAGGTTGGGGTCCTCCTCAAAATTCAACTAGAAAAATCCTATATCATAGATGCTATATACAAGAATGTTCAAATTATACTTACAAGAGCTTAAATACATCTGAAAAATTGCTCCTCAAAGCTACAAATTATATATCCCAACTCTTCTTCATACTCTCCATCACCAAAATCTTCCCACAAATTGTATAAGTTGCTTTCTCAATATTAATAAGATCAAAAGCTTCAGGTGTGCTATAAGTAAGCTCTTCTTCCTTCAAATTCTTAAACAAAAAATCAAGCTCAAGAAAAATTAACTTTAAAAGTTGACTAACTCTTCCCTTAATCTCTCCTTATTTGTAACAAGTGTTCTTATTTTATCATTTAGTGTTGTCACTTGTGTTTCATGTATCAAAGATAAAGTCTTCAAAGGGTAAAAAGACTTTGAAAATTCTGATAGCTTCTCTTTAGTCTCCTTAATGACTTTGTCTACATCTGACACACATCCAAAATAAGAAACACATCCTTTGAAATTATTACTTCTCTCAGACAAATCATTCTTTACTCCTTGAATTCACATGCCCAAAGAGATCTTGTCCGTAGCAATCTCGGTCTTCAACTCATTAAATCTCTGAACCTTTAATTTTACCAATGTTGGCTGCACTAAGAATTCAAAATGATTATCTACAACTTTCAAAAAAAATTCCAACTAACCTGAGGTCGATTCATTCTTGTTCAATTCATAGGTAGGTAAGATCTTGCTGAAAACTTGAGATGCCAAATTAAGAAACTCACTATCTTTTCTACGAGTCCTCAAGATCAGATTCCTAGTTATAGTATGTGCAATAATAGAAATGTTCAATAATTGTTTAGGACTAAAATCATCCAATTGAATTGGACCTTGAATCATCTGCACTTACTCTGAATCATTGATGTCTTTCTCTCCTACTACCTCTGCAACATCTCTTTCCATTTCATCAATCTCATTATTTAAAACTGAACCTATCTATTCAACTCCTACATGAATCTAATATTTTATTATCTCTTCTTATCCTATAACCTCTACAATATTATCATCATATTTGTCATTTTATTCATCATCCTTGTTCTCCATATCTAAAGCATATTCTCCCCTTTTATTGTAGCTTTGTTGTTGAGAACTCCAGGGATATCTCTTCTTCATCATAAACAAAGAGTGTAACAGGAACACCAGAAATGAGGATGTCTAGTTCATCAATAGTCATATGAAATGATGTGTCCAATGATTCATCAATCTTATCATTACTCTTTTGATTAACCTAATACTGTCTTCTCATCAGATTTTGTGTCATTACCTTCTTTGTTTCTTTAGTCACTTCATTAATGTTTCCGAGCATAAGCTTGTTTATCCTTAACTTCCAGTTCAATTATTTATTTTCTTCCTCAAGTAGAATTTCTACTTCCTCCTAGGAAATAACAAAACACAAATCGATCAATATCAATTCTCTGATCTCTTTGTCCTCCTTTTGTATTGTCAATCTCCTAGATTCAATTAAATCAAATAGATCATCAAGGATTTCCCCTTTGATCTCAGCCAATTCTCTATTAAATTTATTCAAATACTTATGTAAGCTACGAAGATCAGTTATAAAGGAACACAATAATAAATAAAGCATTCAATAACTAAGAATCTAAGCTACATACATGATTGAACCGAAAAAGAAAAACTTAAACAATAAGGAAACAAGGAAGTGCAAACCTCCTCAAACTGAATCTAAGCTCCCCTTTTGATGTGTTCATGCTTATGGATGTGTGCTCAAGATGTTCTCCAAGCTTCAAAGGTATGTTCTCTAAACTGGCATTATAATTTTACTCTTCAAGATTGGAATATATGATTTTTCTCTCAAAATAGCATTATAACTCTACATGGAAGGTCGATTGAAATTGTGAAGGAATGAGGTTTCTTTTATAGAAAATGGGTGAGGAATCAAGGGTCAGGATGCAAACCCGAGGAGAGGCTCAGATGCACCTATAAGAGAGCACATGGATTGTGCTTCTTCAAGTGCATCACATTGTGACAAGTGTCACAATATGATTGGGTTGAAAAGAGGGAGGAATGTGACCATTTAGGGAAGAGGACCAATGGATAAGAGTGAAGACTTTAGGGATGGGATATTAATGAGGGTGTAAGAGGCATTAATAAGGCATGGGTGAGGGGATAAGATAGAGCTTGAGAAAGTTGAATTTGGGGAAGGGATTGAATTCCTAATCCAAAGATTAGGAATGTGACATCATTAGGGAGAGTGTAGGATAGGATTAGGATTAGGATTAGGATTAGGATTAGGATGGGTGAAGAGGTTGGGATTAGTTTGAACTTAGGGTTAGGTGGTTGGGATAGGTTAGGTTAGCATGTGTGAAGGGGTTGTGTTGAGTTAGAACTCAGGGTTAGGTAGTTGGGATATGTTAGGTTAGGGGTTAAAGGGAATATTAATGAATTGAATTACATAAATAAAATATTCAGTCAATAATACAGGAATAGGGTTATAATTAATTATTAAGCTATTGGTTGCTTTTAATAATTAATTAGGACTATAGCCAATTAATTTAATTAATTAGGGCTAGGGTGTAACATAGGTAAATTAGGGAATGCTTAACTACTTAGCTGATATGTCCCAGAAGGCACTATTATTGATTGAATTAGGTTAATTAGATTTAGGTGTCTACATTTTGCCCCTCTTCGACATAGTGTTAGAATAAGACTATTTTGAAGATATTTAAAACAATAGACGACGCGAAGATGTGGATGTAGGCAATGAAGTTTCCCCAGAGTGATGATTGGGATAGATTTAGAATTGGATGACTAGGATGATGCCCCCTTGAGAGGGCGACAGGGAGAAAAGGCGAAGCCTTGGTGGCATCTCGAAAAGATAACCAAGAGAGACATGATAGAAGAAAAGGAAGGGGGGATAGAAGAATGAGGGATGAGAGATTCAGGTTTGCATCAAGGATGAAGGGTTAGGTTTGAGATGGGATTTGATTGGACTAAAAGGGATGGATTTTCTAGGGATGGGATTTGATTGGACTAAAAAAGGAAATGCTTTGCTGGGGATTTGATGGGGGAGGATTTTTCTTGAAGCTTGAGCGAGGGGTATTCCATGAAGGAATACCACCATGTAGTTGAGCACTTATTTTGATATAGCAATGCTAGGGACCATGCCAAGGTTACTAGGAACATGAGGCCTTGTCACTAGTGTTTTAGAGGAATGACAAAAAAAACACACAGGGGTTTCCCTAGCATCATACATGAGTCCCAGAAAGAACCATGGTGGAAACGATGCTAGAAAAAGCCCACAAGAAAATGACATTTCCCAAGTGTAGCATGCAAACCCAAATGGATTACATACATGAAAGGGTCATATCCAACTGACTCGCAAGCATAAAAGAAAAAGATCAATTTCCCTATCCCAGGTGCATCCATTCACAACATACCATGATATAAAGAATTGTGGCAACCTTGAGGAGATGAACAACCAAGAGAATCAGGAATGATAACCAAGAACCAAAATCAAATTTCAAGATCAAAAATTCAATTACAAGACGCCTTTTGCCAGAGAGATCAATGATATGGATGATTATTGGATTGAGATTAGGTCAAGAGGAAGGATACATCCTACAAGAACCCAGTGATGATGATGATCTATATTTAATTCAATGAGAGGCAAGGTACATCCTCAAGGACCCATTTCCAGAAAGATGATTGGATTTAGGTCAATGAGAGGAAGGATGCATCCTCAAGGACCCATTTCCATGGAGATGTCAAGTGTGAATCTGATTGGCCAAATATGTGATGAGATTAGATTGTTGAAGCATGATTTCTTCATAAGGAACTTGCTGAAGCACAGGATTTGGAATGGAAACTGGATCACTTTCTACAAGGAGACCGAACAAGGACGTGAGATATGTACAAGCGAGATAAGACTCAAGACTAGACTAAGGCATACAAGACATGTACAAACTAAAAGCAAGAGAAGATCAGAGAGAATGGATGAGATGAGGAAAATATGCATGATGTTGCCCCGGTTTAGCCAAAAGGCCAAGATAAAGGAATAACGGATGAGGTTCTCTAGATGTGGGAATGAGGTAATCCCAAAGAAAACACAAGGATTGGGAAGGATGCATCCCAATGATGATGAGTGGATTGTGATCAAATCTTGCAGTAAGGCTAAGGGTGTTCTTGGATGGGCTGATTATTTTGTGGCTTTGGATAGCTGTAGGATGTGGATAGGATTTGTATGCGATGGTAGGTCACGAGGAGAATTAGGATTGGAATAGGTGGCATTGGGTGCATGAGGATAGCCTAGAGCTAGATACCAATGACAAGGGAAGAAACAATTGATGGGATATATAAAAGGAGGAATTGGAAGATGGACGAGACACTGGGGAATTCAGAGATGGAAGCACTAGATGGAAGGATTTCAATAGAGGAATGGATGGATAGATGAAGGATTGTGGGTAGGAGAAGAGGATTGGGAAATGAAAGGTGGATACGAGAAGGTCTCCAAGGAATACGTCACCAAGGAAAAGAATGCCCCCACTTAGGATAGGTCATGCATGTGAGGAAGCATTAGGAGGGCATACGATAGGATGGAAGAGAGGATAACAAGAGGATGATGGAGGCGAATGGAAGATAGGACAAAGGGTGGATAAGGGAGGAAGATAGTGCAGAAGGATAGATGGAAGGAAGGATGGGTGGATAAAAGGATAGGTGGATAAAGAACGGAGATGGGAGATGGATGTCAAGAGATGTCCAAAATCATGTAGATAAGGTGGCATGTATGTTTCTCATCAAGATCCATAGGAGGATGGAGGAAGTGAAAGGGACAAGATAGGATATGGATAGTAGATGGATGGTGGACAAAAGGAACATGCCCCTAAGTGCGGAGAACAACTGGATGGAGGCACTATGCATGATGCCTATTTATTAGGTTTTCATCATGGTACTTGTCTAAGGTGCTTGTTTGCCAAGTTTTCACTAGTGGATGAATTGATTTCTCTTTCTTTTTCTTTTTTCTTTTTTTCTTCTTTTGTTGTTTTTTCTTTTTTTTTGTTTTTCTTCTTTCTACTTTGCTTTTCTACTTTTTTCTGCTTTTGCTTTTGGTGCTGATCAGGATATGTTGGTACAACTTTATGTGGGAGAGTGACTTAGGAAAATGAAGGTATGAGATAGTTATGTGGGGGGAAAAAGGTGGGATAGGGGATATGATAGCTGGAAGTATTCAGATTAAATGATGGAAAGTGAGTGGGATAGGGGGATGTTGTCAGGATCAACATTGGCACATGTTGCAAGGGATGTGGGAAGAGTGAATGTGAAGTGGATGGTACCTGTGGATATGGTGGAGGAAACAAGATGGTAGGAAAGTGTGGGACATAAGGACCCAAAATAGATTTTGAAGATGGAGGAGAGGAATGCTCAGCTAGAGGATTAGTAACCTTGAATGCCACAATGGATTTTCCTTTTAGATGCATGTCATATTTTTTCTTTGGGATCCATAGTTTTTCCTTTTGTTTTGGTGGGATTTTGTGGCCTTCGAAATGTAGTGCATTTTTTGATTGGATTTTTATTTTCTTGAGCATGTAATTGGAAGTGGACACGACAATCTTTAGCTTTTTGTGGATATTTTTCTTTATGCATTTGTGCTTTGGCATCTAAATTATTGCAAGTAACATTGGTAGGAGCATGAGAAGTTGCAGAAGATAGAGGAAATAGGGATGAAATGATATTGGAAGGATGGGGGATGATGTGTGTGGGTATGTGCCTTTGTTGATCGTGATTGGGAATGTAAGTGGTGGGATTTGTAATATAGGGTCGGGGGATGAATGGATTGAGAGGATGAAGGATGAATATGGTAGGTTGTCTTGGGTTGCAAGGATGAAAGAGGGGGCATGGCATTATATGCTTTAGAGGGACAATAGGAAGCTGCGATGGAGAGTTTGAAAGCACTCTTGAACTTTGCTTTAGTTATACCAACAGTTTTGGATGAAGGATCCCGAGGTGTGTAACCAAGACCACAAGATTGTGGATGTTCTTTGACAGAGATGGGCTCCAGTATACCTTTCTCATTTAGGCCTAAGCCTTTACCTTGATAATTCCATTTTTTTAGCATTCAAGCCATGTTAGGATACTTTTCAGTCAAGGAAAAAGATGTGAGTCCATTATCAGGAGGAGTATACATGGTAGACATGAAATTTAGTTATGTTTCTTCAAGTGGACCACTGTGGATGAATGTGAGTGGACCGAGGGGATAGAGTGATGGTGGTGGGATAGTTTGGATTGGAGTTAATAAAGGATCATTGAGTGGAGGAGATGGGATGCTTGGATCTTGACTCAAAAGTGGTAATGGATCTTGATATGGAGGAGATGGAATGGTAGGATCTTGATGTGAAGGAGTGGATGAATGAGGAAGTGGAGTGGATGAGATGCTTGGATCTTGATTCAGAAGTGGTAATGGATCTTAAGATGGAATAGGTAGAGCGGGAGGATCTTGATTGTAGGAGTGGATGAATTAGGAAGTGGAGTGGATGGGATGCTTGGATCTTGACTCAGATAGGATAATGGATCAGGATTTTGAGTAGATGGAAGGATAGGATCTTGAGATGGAGGAGTGGAGGGCAATGGATCAAGAAGTGGAGCGGATGGATCATGTAATGGATGGAGGGGGATGTTAGGATCTTGATATGGAGTGGATGGAATGATACAATTTTCATTCAAGTCAATGGATACTTCAACATACTTTTGGACAAGGTCTTGACATGATTGGATTGATGGTGATGGTTTGATGGGGGATGTATGAATGGATTCTTCAGATGAGGTGGATGGATGGATGGATTATCCAAATGGGTTGGATGGATGGATGGGAGATTTTGTTACTGGAATAGAGAGAAGATGAGGGGATGTGTGGATGGACTCTGTAGAGGGAGGGGATGGAAGGAGAGGAGAATATGAGATTTGGATAGAGGGAAAAAGGGGGATGTGTGAGGTTCATGGGATGGGATGTGGATAGTGTTAGGAGGAGAAGATGGGGATGAAGATTGGATGAATACAATGGATGAGGGGGCTTCAATGGTGCTAGGAGATGAAAGAGAAATGATGGGTGTGGTAGATGGAGGGGGAATGATGGGTGTGGGAGATGGAAGGGCTTCATCACTAGTGTTTTCCCATAGGGGAGTGATATAATGTGACTCTTGAAGAGATTTATTTTCTTCTGGCTTCCTTTTGAAACTCCTTGGAGACTTACGTATCAGAGATGGAGAATCTGTAGGCGTAGATGGTAGGAAGTTAGAGTAGTCCACATATGAAGATGTGGCAATGTCTTGTGAACTTGTATGGTTGAATGATGGTGTAGAGTTGGATGTAGGAGATGGTATGGCTAGATAGTTCACATAGGTCGGTGTGGCAATGGCATATGAACTTAATTGACTAACTGATGGGAGAGGAGGGATGGATTGGGGTATGGAATATGTGTTAATGTAGGTAGGAATTGGAGATGGTAGAGTGAGATAAGATGGGGTAGATGGGTAAGATAGAGTGGATGGTAGATTAGCAATAGCTTGGGGATCATGGTGATGGTTTGGAGGAAATGGAGGGCTAGGATTAGGGATTTGAACATGGGTTGGAGGTTAATGAGATGGTGCATTGGGATTAGGGATGTAGCTAGTAGTGTTGTTGTGAAAGGATGGAGGTTGGGATATGACCATAGGATAAGATGGAGGCATATATGTATAAGAAGGAGATGTGGATGGAGGATAAGAAGGATTTCCCTTGTCAAAGGTATGATAAGGAATACTAGTGGGTATGCATGGTGGCCTAATGGGATAGTGTGGAGGAATGACTGGAGCTTGGAGGATGCTTGGAACAATTTTTTTAAGGCTTTACATGTACGCATCATGATCAACAAGACCATCATTAGCATAAGATGCAAGGGAGAGATTTTTAAGGTTTTCAAAGTATGCATCATGATCAACAAGACCTTCATCATCATCGGAATAGGATATAGACATGATGGGGTAGGATGGAGGAATGAATGGATTTTGGATGGTATTTGGAGAAATCTTGATAAGGTTTTCAAAATACGCATCATGATCAACAAGACCTTCATCATCAGCATAAGATGCAAGGGAGAGATTTTTAAGGTTTTCAAAGTATGCATCATGATTAACAAGACCTTCATCATCATCGAAATAGGATATAGAAAAGGAAGAGATATGGAACCAAACTCATCATAATAGATTTATGACATGATGCTTTTATGATGAGTTGATTAGGGAGGAATGATGGTGATGGATGGAATACTCAAGCTCAAATTAGGAAGAAGGACTAACTCTAAAGAAGATGGAAAGAAGATGGGGGTGGTGAAGATAGTCCTACTGGTCTAAGATATGGAGAAAAATGGAGGACCTGACTTTCTCGTGCTTGACTGAAATATATATGAGTTGTTTGATAATATTTGGAAGATAGTTTCTCAGGACTAGGCAGTGATTACGACAAGTGTGCCTTGGATTGTTTTTGTGTTTTGGAACAAGTGATGAGTTTTTTGGAAATTGTGAGAAAAATAGTCTCGCAAGAAGAAAAGCAACCTTGCAAGAAGCATGAAATGTCGATCTCCTTGGCAAAATGACTTTCAAAACTTTTATTTTTGTGTATGTTCAAGAACTGTTTTGCACAAGGGTTGTAACATTGAATACACATACAATCAATTTCTACCTTAAGGATACGGTGAGCTTGAAAACCTTTGTCCACATACGTAGGCACACACACAAGAGCTAATCAAAATATGGTCATTGCCAAGCACAAGGCTCTAGTTATGATGTTGTATTAGCCGACTCCAAATGCTCAGGGTGGCATGAATGTGCGAATTTCTTGGGGAAGTTACTATCTTGCTTGCCCAGCTGATTATCAAGCTTTTGAGGATGGATCAAGTAGGTTACTAGATTGATTGGTTGCTAGTATTTTTGTTGTGTCCCCGCAATCGGTTTGTATGGCATGACTCACTTAAGAGCCTAGTTCAACCATGCCAGTATGCTGAGGATATTCACTCAGTATGGACTACCATTGAACATGACCCGCCCGAGCTTGAAGGAATATAGATAGACCTTTATGTCCACCTTATTTCTATACTGGCCGAAGGGTTTACCGATTTTGGGTAGTTCTCTAGAAGGACTCGTGCTTCTTCTGGACATGCCCCTCTAAGAAGATTTAGAAAAAGATCGAAAGTTCACAATCACCTTTATGTTGCACCATTGACCGTGAAAGGCAGTGGGAGAGGATAGTGTGTGAAGTGAGGTTGCATTCTATAAAAGTTTTGAGCAAGGGCACCAAAGATGCAGAACACACAGTTAATATTTTGATAAGTTAGGCAATGTTTGATCTGATCTAGTGCAGAAATGAACTCGCAAGATTGTCATTTTTATGTGCACCAAAATGAAAATTTCTTTTCTTTGTTCAATTCCTGTTTATACATTCAAGACGATGTTTGATTGAGCTGTTAATTTTTAAACCCAAATTTGAAATGTTTTGATTTACCTGTTCAGTTTTTAGGACCCAAATTGAAATGTTCTTGATTTGCCTTATCCATTTTAAAACCCAAATTGATATGTTGATTGAATGTTTAGTTTTTAGATCCAAAATGAAAGATGTGATAGATTGTCCAATTTTAAACCCAAAAAGTGAATTGTCTGATAGTTAATTCAATTTTAAGATCCAAAAACATGATGTGTGATTTGATTGTTCAGTTTTAAACCCAAAATCAGATGTTTGATTGTTCATTTTCCTTAAAGCATTCGAGATTTTGTGCATGTCCATTTTAAGCCCGAAAAAGAAATATTGAATTTTGTTGACTTTTGACTTTTGTTGACTTTGACTTTTGTTGACTTTGAGACCCAAAACCAAGTGTGAAATGATGTGAGTACAAACATAATTCTTTTTAAAGACCAAAAAGTGAAATGGGAAATTTTTTAATTAAAAGATTATGTGCTTCCTCACCAAACTAGATGGCTGACCCGTAGACTTGTAAAAAAATAAAAATAGTTAGTAAGAGTGCATTGTTGTAGGTTTACAGTGCCTTCCCCCCATGTTATTACAAATAATGATCCCAGTGATATAGACCATATTTCACCAAATGGGTAATAGAGAGAAAGTATAAAGAAGATAGAATGAATATAGTCTTCTTATTTGTGTATCAATGATATTCGTGGAAGCATAATAGAGAGAAAGTAGAAAGAAGATAGAAGGAATATAGTCTTCTTGCCTTTTTCAACCTGAAAAATAAAATAAGAGCTTGCAAAACATACTCCAAAAACAAAAACACATTAGCTTAGAGGGTTAGTTTGCAAGCAAAATAATGAAAAGGAACCCATGAAGTGGGTCCCATCGGGTGTGCCAGAATGTAAGCTATGAAAATAATTTATAAAGGACCACAATAATAAATAAACCATTCAATAACTAAGAATCTAAGCTACATACATGATTGAGCCAAAAAAGAAAAACTTAAACAATAAGGAAACAAGGAAGTGCAAACCTCCTCAAACCAAATCTAAGCTACCCTTTTGATGTGTTCATGCTTATGGATGTGTGCTCAAGATGTGCTCCAAGCTTCAAAGGTATGTTCTCTAAACTGATATTATAATTTTACTCTTCAAGATTGGAATCTATGATTTTTCTCTCAAAATAGCATTATAACTCTACATGGAAGGTCGATTGAAATTATGAAGGAATGAGGTTTCTTTTATAGAAAATGGGTGAAGAATCAAGGGTCAGGATGCAAACCTGAGGAGAGGCTCAGATGCACCTATAAGAGAGAACATGGATTGTGCTTCTTCAAGTGCATCACATTGTAACAAGTGTCACAATATGATTGGGTTGAAAAGAGGGAGGAATGTGACCATTTAGGGAAGAGGGCCAAGGGATAAGAGTGAAGACTTTAGGGATGGGGATACTAATGAGGGTGTAAGAGGCATTAATGATGCATTTATGAGAGAATTAATGAGGCATGGGTAAGGGGATAAGATAGAGCTTGAGAAAGTTGACTTTGGGTAAGGGATTGAATTCCTAATCCAAAGATTAGGAATGTGACATCATTAGGGAGAGTTTAGGATAGGATTAGGACTAGGATTAGGATTAGGATTAGGATGGGTGAAGAGGTTGGGATTAGTTTTAACTTGGGGTTAGGTGGTTGGGATAGGTTAGGTTATCATGTTTGAAAGGGGTTGGGTTGAGTTAGAACTCAGGGTTAGGTGGTTGGGATAGGTTAGGCTAGGGGTTAAAGGGAATATTAATGAATTGAATTACATAAATAACATATTCATTCAATAATAGGGGAATAGGGTTTTAATCAATTATTAATCCATTGGTTTCTTTTAATAATTAATCAGGACTATAGCCAATTAATTTAATTAATTAGGGCTAGGGGGTAACATAGGTCAATTAGGTAATGCTTAATTACTTAGCTGATATGTCCCAGAAGGCACTAAATATGATTTAATTAGGTTAATCAAATTTAGGTATCTACAATTTAATCATTCCTTCTTCTAGTGTTCTTTTCTCATCATCATCATCATCATACAAGCTATAATACTTCTTCAATTGAACTAGTATGCCACGACGTGTCATATTTTTCAAAGTATCATTGCATGAGAAAAGTGGTTTACCATATATGATCATAGGATCTCCTACTACATGACCACTCACCACTCTAGATTACTTATCTCCTTCTGCTCTTAACTTCTTCACTTCATCATCTGAATGAGTTGCCTCTTCTTTATCATAACCTTTGTGTCTTTTATATGTTCTTTTTTCCTTTTTCTTTAACTCTCTTGGTTGTGGTATGTTATGTCTTAACAATTTTGGATGGTTTTTCCTTTGGTGTAGTATGTTTAGGTGTATCATATTTCTTTCCCACTATCTTCTCCAATGAAATAAAATTATTATTCACCAAGCTCCTTGTCTATTTGCCTCTAGATGATAATGAAAATGGTATATATTCAAGAGGGGCATCATAATCAACATTAATAGGTTCATTTGCAATGTTTTCCTTTCCCTTCTCCTTTTCCTTTTCTTCAAATTTTTTTTTTAGCTTATTTCATATTTTCCTTAGTGAAGCCCATCATCTCACCAATTATTTCAACTTGTTTTCTAATTTTCCTTTCTTTTCCAGGTCTAGTGAGTACCTCATTCAGATCAAGGGTCTTCTATGCATAAGTACCAAACCTTTTCTCTAATTAATCTAATGATTTAATCAAAATATCTTCATCATACGACTCAAGAAGTGGACCATCCACCTCATAAACCATAGGCATTACCCAAGGTATTATAGGATATGTTGTCTCTGTCAGAAAAGAATCAATCTCTACCATGAAATAGGTTTTTTCCTCATATTTCCTCACTATCTCAAGTCGAATCCTATATCTCAAATGCATAGATTCTTGAAAAATTTTAAAGTATCCCCACATATCAATTATTGCTTGATTCTCTGGTAACATGTCATAAGGTTTGTTAATCTGAATAACCACTAGTTTATCTTATTTCCTCTTAATGTTTCCTACTCTAGGAAAGTAATTGATAAAATATAAAAATATGCATACCAACAGATATGCATACTTGAAGATTTTATTTCTATCATTCTTTATCTTCTCCAGATTTTCATGAGTTGATCCCTCAATGCTTTGCAAAAATGATATTCCTCATTTTATTTCACCATCTGATATGCAACATATATAATTGTACTGGAAATGGAATTATCTTTGCTAGAATAAAATACCTTATAACCGAGCACCGTGGATGTTAACTTCACATCAGGTTGAAGAATATTGTTCACCATTACAGCTCACTTGTCCCACTAAGAACCAGTAAGCTTTTTCACTATGTCCTTCTAAATAGATTTTAGTGTGGGAACCTCTCCACTATCACAGAATCTTGTAACTTCCTTCAGAACATCCTTCATTATCTTATCAGGTTTATCTATCCACATAAAATGATCATGCACCCTGCTTAGCACATACCAAACCTAGTATGCTTCAAAGAAATCAGGAAAATCCATTACCTATGAAAACTTCTTCTCTTTGAATACCTTGTATTCATCTTTCATAACCAAATCTATAGAGACATCCTTAAATTTTTGTACAATCACCCTATCTCATAGTTCTTCGAAGTTACAATTAATATATTCCCTAACATCTTCAACGTGAAGAATTCTATAAGGAACATATGAAAATTCATCATCGGGGTCATCCTCTATGGATTTGTGCGAATGTTTATCACGATAACTTTTCTAGGGTGCTTTGTTATATCTACTCCTCTATGTGTATCCATGATCTAGTTTTGAAAAATGAAACTGCGATGAAAAATACCTTTCCGATTATTTTAGGGTTTAGCAGTGAAATTGATGAGAAATCTCTTTAATCTTCTTTGAGATTGCCTTAGGCTAATCTGAAAGCTCTTCTACAACTCGCAAGGTGTGAAATATAAATAATAAATTGGTAGAATTATTAGGTACTGAGAGGGGGGTGAATCAGTACAAACAGGTGATGAACAAATTCAACCACCAACCTGAATAGAAGCATTATAAATTTACAAACCACAAAGCATATAACAAAAGTAAGCAAATAGATATAAACAATATCCAGCGTCCACAAACTCATCACACATGAAACATATATTTTTATCATGGAAAACCTTAGTTAGAGGGATAAAACCATGGTGGTGATGACACTCACAAGCCCACCACTGTAGTCAATGAGTTTTCCATGTTAGGAGCTACAAATACCCTTTCTAAGGGTTCACCATGTTAGGAGTGAAAGTTACACTATTATGAGTACAATCATATCAGTTATGATCTACCTTGCTAGAGGATTTAAAGCTATTTCTATGAGTCCACTCGATTAAGGGATTTACAATAAGAACATGTTAGAGTTCACCTAGTTAAGGGATTTTTCTTGTTGCGACTATTAGGGAACAATAAGATGAATGATCTGGATATAGCAATGCTTGCTTGTTAGATCCAATCTATTCTCTGTACTCGGTAACTACTAACTACACTATCTCTATCAGTTCTCTGATCGCAACCCTAAATAACATTGATTGAAATCACAAAACCCTAATTTCACCACTAACAATAACCATTTCAATATGAGCAGTTCCAATTATATACACAACTTTCACCGACATTAAACACACCAAAAATAAAATTAAAATACTTTCCCACGTAAGCACCATGTGTCAAAGGGATAATATCGATGTAAAACACATTTTATCATGACTGTGTTGGATCAAAATAAGGTCTGCAAGTTATATCTCAAAGGCAGTCAAACACATTTTGACTTCTCCAATGCATCATCATAAATCCACCTCATACAATTGCATCGATCCCATAAATTCCAAATCAACACTTCCATAACCTCTATTCTATGTCATCATATCACTAAATATCATCGCACTTACTATACCACTCACCGATCTTGAATATACCAACTGTTGCTCAAGAAAACAAGTATTCTTACCTGTCTCAATGTCTGGGACATCAAACAATCTCTTACCGATCAATCAAATGAGTTGTGGTAGAAACCAAACAGAAGTCTAAACAAGTTGATGTTGTACCTATGATCACTTATCATGAGTCCACTACTACCAAGACCACCACCAAAGTGTTTTCCTCACTATCTACCGATCTTCTGGACTTAGCCAATTTCCTGCATTACCGATCATGAATCCTTCTTACTGATTGTGTCTACACTTCATTCATTATATGGCTTGATAGTTATGACTTAGTTGCCATCAATGACAACCAAACAAGTGACTCCTTATGATTGCACCCAAAATTCATCAGAATGCCAACATAAATGCCTTTTTGTTGCATCATATGCAAAAATGTAGATAGAAATTAATGTGTTTTGTCATTTGTCTCAAAAAAGAGGATAGAAAATCCATCACCAATCCTTCCAAATGTCAACAAAATTCTCGCAATAAAAATAATATGTCATAGATTCACTTTTACATCTACATATGTCAATCACATTCACTACTTTATCAGATTCAGGGGTCAGGTAAAGATTTTTCAAGAAATACTCCCCTTTAGGTCAATGACCTGATCAATTTTCTAAAGAAATTTACACACCAGAAACTGGTGCAATTTTCCTTATAGCATCAATCTGTTCTTTTCTAACCCATATCTTTCTCATTTCCTTTTGAACTTCATCAACATCAGTTATTTTCTTTCCCTTATCATTCTGCACATTTTCTTTCTCTACTGAACCTCTTACATTATTGTATCTACAATTTCTTGCAATATGACTAGAATTCTTGCAATTAAAACATGTCACATTTACATGCCTTGTATTTTCTGGATTTTTCTTGTCTGTATTGCTTCACAATATGTCCAAATTTGTTGCATTTGTAACATGTTATGTTCTTCTTATTCAAAAAATTATTCACCTTTGATCTGCATTCATTTTATTTGTATCCATACTTGTAGTAAAAGAAATAATAGCTAGAAAATGATGTAGCATTAGGTATGCTTCTACACTCCTTCATTCTATGCACAAATTTGTTACCCAAAAAAACATCTGCCATTGAAATTTGAGTGCCACATAAGTGTATTCTTAGGTTCTTCAGTTTCATTCTCTAATGAATTGATTTTCTCTCCTCATCCAAAACTTTCTCCTTTCTCAAATCCAAGTCCTTGAGTTTATGCTTTAGGTCTTTGATTTTCAAGATGAGAATCAAGCTTCACTGAACAAGATTTGAATTAATTTTCTGCTACAAGTTCATTCCTAATAACTTCATTGACTCTTTCAAGCTCCTTCTCATTGTGTATGGATTCCTCAAGATTAATATGCAAGTATCCAACTTCACCATTCAATTTGTAACATTCTTCTGTCTTGTCCTTCAAGGCTTTCTCAACAATTTTCTTCGCTTCAATCTCCTTGGTCATCTTCATTACCACAACTTCCAATTCATGTTTCAAATTATCTGTCTCTTGTGATTTGTTTATACTCATCATATTTTTATTTCAGGGCCTTTGAATCATCTTTATGCTTCAATTGATCAACAAGGTCATCCCTCTTATCTTTGTATTTGTTTAATTGTTCCTATAGATTCTCAATTAAATTTTTAGCATCCTTAGGCTTCTTTTTCAACTCTGAGTTATGAATATTTGGTTTTTAAAGATCATCAAGTGCAACCAAGAGTTGCTTTTGAGCACTGCTAAAAATTGTTAGATCTTTCATCAGGACCTTCCTCAAGCAGTTAAAATTCTTCCAAGGACCAAAGATCTGATACCAATTGTTAGGATTGAGGAACACTGAGAGGGGGGGGGGTAAATCAGTGTTCTAGCTTTTATAACCCTTTTAACTTGATTGCATAACCACAAACTAAATGTAATGAATAATAAACAACTAAAATAAAAGAAAAGCATCCAAAACATAATAAAACTATGATTTTTGCATAGAAATACGGTTAAGGGAAAAACCATGCTGGGGATGGAACCCACAAGTATTACTTCTAAAAAAATTAGTTACCTTGTTGTGGGTTTAGTACATAAGGGGAATGCACATACATTCAGGTACACTTCCTATAGCTCACTTCTCAGATTTAAAAATAGGTATATAACCTTCAAAGGCTCACTTCCATACAAAATAATTTATCCACAAAAGTGAACTGAGAAATAGCGTCAAAAATGCCTATACAGTTCTATTAAGTATAATATTCATCTTCTCAACTTATAGTTAAATCTCTTCTTACTGATACATCAACCAAATAGATCATATATATGAATCATATCCAACTATATATCATAATAAAAATCTCAAAAAATTGATCTTATATATCCACCATCAAAGATATTTACCCACACTGTTAGCCTCAAGAAAAAAATAGATAACGTGTGAAGTGTCAGCTAGATTTGTCATCAAAATGTGCTCCTAACCCCGAACACAAGCATAAGTATCATAAAACATGTCGGATCTATCATTTCCAACTATCAAACCGATTAGATCATCAATCTAATAGGATCATTGATCGATCCACTACCCAACAATAGTTATTCTTCTCTATAATCTTTAAACTGATACTTTGAAAGCTATAAATCCGTTAGATGATAATATAAATTGTTGCGATCATAGACCAAAGGTCATAGAACCTATATGAGTCTCCTCCTAGTTTTTCACCTAAGAAGTCAATCATATGTGTCTTCATCAAACAATATACTGAAACTAGTAAACCGTGTCTACTTTTCCATAATTAGCCAAATTTGATTGTCTAACCTTCAGTATCACCATAGCATAATTAGTCAACACTAGAATAGTGTATAGTTGCCATCAATGAATACATACAACTCCAAATCATCAATCTCATGCCAGTAGACATATATTATTGGATGTTATATCTCACTTGAGTGTTGGTATTTCATCAAGGAAATAGTGTCATTTCTAGGTGCCAGTATCATTTGGTGCCTTCTTTTCCTAATGTTTCATCGTTTGTCAAGTTTTTGGGCTGTCTCTTGAGGAAACCTTATACATCAAAATTATTCCCCTTTGACCTCTAGAGTCTTCCCACATTTTTTTCATTTATGAGTAGCATACATCAATACTTATTGCATCTCCTTACCTCAGAATACATGTTTCCTTGAAGTGACTTGTCGTCGTTCTATTTTAGAGGGCTTATACCTCCTAGTTAGGAAATATTTTGTGTAGGTTGGTCCTTGACTTATATTTTTTCTAATGTCCTTGGGGATTTGATTGGAGGTGAGTGTACCTCCACCCTACTTCTTGTTTCATAAATTTCTAGTATCATCATCTAGTCGAGTGGTGTTAGCTCCTAGGCATTCCATCATTGATGTTAGTTTTGGAGTATATTGTTAAAGTTGTTAAGTATTTTTAGGGATGAAACTAAGGTTGATGATTACATTTTCCTATCCTTGTGTGGTGTTTAGAGAGAACATAGGCATAGTTTACTAACTGATAATTGTTTAGGTCTTTTTTGACCTCTCCTAAGTTCATTGTGATGGATGTGTCTCGTGATTGTAAGTCTTATGCTAGTACCACCTTGATTGTACAATGGTGAGGTTTTTCTTGTTTTATTTACCCTTTGTGTCATCATTTCTCATATGAAACTTGTGTACCCACTGTAATACAAGTATAACATATTGTTGCATCTTTGATGTTCTTACCACTGTTTAAAAAGAAAAAAATGTTCTATTAGTTTTTTCCCATGGTGCTTCAAATGAGATATTACGTCTGGTGTCAAATTTTATGTTGTAGCATTTGTATCTTCAGTTTGTGTTTTTGACCATATGTTTGTTGTCTTCTTGATATGTATTTTTTCATGTGCTTAATTTTGTTAGACAGTTTCAAGGGTTCCTATTTTGTGTGCCTTAGCATTGTATTTCAAGTGGTTGGTTGTACAGACTCAGGCTTTATGTTTGTGGAGGAAGGATGCCTCTTAGGCCTTTTTATACTCAATAGGATTGGAATAAAGATGTGTTGGAAGTCTAATATGGGAAAGCAGTATCTGAGAGGGGGGGTGAATCAGATCAATAAAACTTCTACCAATTCTTTACAAACTGATTCAACCATGTATTCATAAAGATAACTGAAATATTGTAAAAGATCTAACATCTAATTATGAACACATAACACAAAGATTTTGGTAACCCAGAAATCCTTGAAGGTAAAACTCGGGTGGGGATGACACCTACAAATCTTCACTAATGCAGTAATAAAGTGTGCATATTAGGGCTAGAAAGTTTTGGTCACTTCTGATGATCTACCCTGTGAGGGGTCTTCCCTGTTAAGAGCTTACAAACTTATACAATCTACCTTATTAAAGGATATAAAATTACAACAAAGTAAGCACTCCATTAAGATATTTACAAAGGCCTGTTAGGACCACTTTGTTAAGATATTTACCTTGATTCACTTGCTAGAATGTATCAGTACTTGATCCTTCAGTTTGTACTACAAATTTTGATAACGAATCTCCTCTTTCCAACTCTTAACTGATCTCTCAATCTGATTTATCTTTGTTATTCTCTTCTCGGTCACTCTGAATGGTCAATGCTTCAGATATGCAAAGTATGCATATACTTCTGATCTCTCCTCTTAACATCTGCATCCAAAAGTACAATCTCTAACACACACAGAATAATGTTTGAAGCCTCCCATAAATAGATCAAGATCAATTATCTAGATCCATCATCTTTTGCAACTTAGGCATCCCTAATTTTGATTGGTCGCATGGCTTGCATAGAGATCCATGATCATAAAAATAGCGCACAATTAATGCATTAAATCTCAGTGCATCATCATTAAATGCTCTATAAAAGTCAGCCAAAATAGTTTACCTTGGTGTTTGTGCCATTCCAAACACATAAAAAATCTATTTTACTCGACATAACCAAACACTGGTGCTTGTTTAATACTATGTTGCTCGGCATAACTGTATATTGTCGCTCGACACTAAATCTTCTATGAAACTCAAAAAACATTTTTCTCAGCATCCATTGAGTACTCAAAGACCTCTGACTTTATCCACAGTAATTACTGCTCGGTCTCGGTCTTAGTGGGATGGCTCGATCACAGTGATGACTGACCAACCTGCCTTGAATATGACTAAGTGTGGGAGACTAATAGACAACAAAACTTAGAGATCAACAATCTCTCCCCTTTGTCATTGGTGGCAAAAACACTTTGTTATGTCTTTTCAGTCCTTCAAAAATAGTACTCAAAAGAATTCAGAATTCAGAACTCCCCCTAGGATTTTAACTTGGTCTTTCTCCATAAATACTTCACTATATATACAATATATGTATGTACATAATTACATTTCCCCTATTGAATCTTATGAAATTTCCCCCTTGTCTTTGTCACGCTTGTCACTTTGCTCTGCTGGGGTTGTTGGGGTCAAACCATACTTATCCAAAAATGGTTTATGGATCTATAATATCATAGTTAAAGTATTATCCCAACTTGTCCTTATAGACTCCAAAACTTGAAACTTGATTTCTAGCTCGACAGCTAGATCAGTCAAAATCTCGGCAATGTTCATAGGTGGATCTTTCTATGATAATTCCTTTTCCACTTTCACCTCTTTCTGCATAACCTCCAAGTGAGGTATCAACATTGTGTGAATTGAAATCAATTTCACCCTTATTCTTCCATCATTAGCCATAAGCTCAGCTAATCTCCCTTGGGCATGTGTCAACCTGCTAAAGTGTAAAGAGCTTGAACTTGCATCCATACTCAGTGACTGCCCTGTTGATTTCAAATCTATCTGTAGCTTCTGAATGAGTTGTTGATTCTCCTTTGTAAATAATTCAGTATCACATAGTTGCTTGTACAAAGAGAGAACATTTTATATCACTTCTTCTAAGTTACTGACTGGATCAGAAAGTGCAACATGCTTCTCTGTAAGCTTTGCTGCAATTTTCTCAAGTACCTAGGTCTCAAATTTTCTCTCTGATCTTTGTAGGAGTTTCTCATTAGAATCTATGTCATTTGTGTTCACCTTCTGAACAATATGAACCAATTGTTCCAAGATAGGCACCTGCTCATTTAGGTCTTGAAATTAAAATGCATCAACAAAGATTTCTTTAATATCATCTAATACCCACTTTCGTTGATGTTCTCATTTCAATTCTTCTTGCTTCCTCTTCCTATTCAATAAGTCCTGTAAGATTAACATATGTTCATAAGATAAGTTATCAGTATCCCATTTTGGAATAACTATAACTTCATCAAGTATAACTTTAGATCTCTTATCCTTCTTCTTATGTGATTTCTTCTTCTTTGGCTCTGGTGAGTTGCTACTTGGTTTATATTCATCTTTCAAAATACTAGTATCACCACTAATTAATACTATCTCCTTCTGAGTATTGAGTATCTTCTCAGTAGATGTATCATCTCTCTTAACTTTAGTAGATACTAGGGGAGAAACATTAGGTAATTGTACCAATGCTTGAATGACCTCTTCCTCCTTGGGTTCTTGTTTTTCCTCTGTCTCAAAATTCTTGGTCACCTCGGTGACTTCTTCAAGTGATTTGGAGATATCTAGTGCAAACTTATCTACTTTTTTTTGTTTTTTTAATCTCCCTCTGCATTTTCTTCAAGGTTTTCCTTGGTAGGTGAATCTAGAATTAAGAGTGCCTCTTTTCCCTTTTCCTCAGCATTCAAACCTTGTTTTACCTCATCAGTGGTCAAATCTTCAATCAGTTCTTCGTCAACTTTATCTTTCTCCTCATCATCAACATATTTCTTCAACTCTTCTTCAGTAATGTCAATCATTTTAGCTTCAATATCTTCATGTTTCTTATCCTCAATATTATCTGGTTCATTGATGTCTTCTTTGTTTTCAAGCTCAATTTGCTTAGATCTTCCCTCATCTTTATTCTTGTTACCTATTAATCCAAAGATGATCTTCCATATCCTTTGTGTTTGTTGCACAACATCTTCTATATCATTCTTCAATATGGAATAGGCTCTCAACTTGGGAATGAATCTATTCCTATATTGATCTATAAATTTTTCTTTTTGCTTCTTTGTTAACTCAGGCATAATTTGAGCTAATGCTCCTTCTCTGATTTGCCTTTCTCTCATCATGGCACGATGCCATATCTCATCAATTTTGTTTGCTATCTCATTAGGAAATAGTTTCCCAATCTCGAAAGGTGTCATCTTATATGTTACTAACATATTTATCATAGCTTTTTTCTATCTTAGCCTTATCAGTTTTACTTAATTTCTCAAACTTAATAAACTTAAAACCTGACAAACATGCTGAATTCTGGATGTTGTGACAGATTTCATCAACATTGGTAGAGTGTTTTTGATTTCCAACTTTGAACTTGTTGATATACTCAATTTATGTCAACTCTTCATCTTCTTCATCTTTACCCATAATATATCTTCTTCTCGATTTCCTTTTAGGGTGACTTGGCTCAAATTCAGTTTGTACTAGTTTTCTCTTTCCTGAGCTTAACCCTTTAGTATCCTTTACCAACTTCTTCTTTGGTGACTTGACATATATAGTAATTGTTGATGCCCTGGTTTTCAGTCTAGATGTGGTAGGAGGAGTAAATTTTTGCTGTGAACACCTCTTCTTGGCTAGCTCGACAACCATCAATTTCTTGCCCTTTTTTTCCACTTCCACATCATCATCACTTTACTCAGAATCACTAGATTGGTCCTCTCCTTGACGTGTTGAGATCTGTACTGGCGCATCATCTTCTTCTTCTCCAAGCATCTTCTCAAGATTCTTCATAATTTTCTTTCTTTTCATCTCTATTATTGCAGCCTTCAAATTTTAAGTTATCTTAGATTTTGCTTCATCATCAGTACCAAATCTCTCGGTCTTCCTATCTATTTCCTCTTCGAGTAGAGCTGTGATAGCTATAGATGTTTCATCTATGTTTACTTCATAGGGCAATGGCCTTAGCCATGCTACCCTCGGTACTATAGCTTGTACATAGGTGTTATCGGTGTCAACTAGAAAGAAAACATCATTATAATGTTTCTCCACTAGTGATACCAAGATTATGTTCCTTAGTCTCATATTTTTCTTAAACTCCACAAATTAATTGCGCATTATAGAATCAAAATTCTCTCCTAATTGCTGAATAAACTCATTTATCTAAACTTTTATTGGCCAGTCTTGACTCCATACAACATCTCCTATAGTAGGAAAAGTATTTTGTACATAGAATAATATGCACACAAGTAAGGAACCGAACTTACACATAGAGTTCTTTGCCTTCCTTACTGCTGATAGGTTCTCGACAAGTTGAGTCATTTGTAACTTGGAAAGATCAAAGGTATGATCCTTATTCACTATTTTCCATGCCTGGTCGAATGCAACACATGGGACACTATTCAATCTACTGGATTGATAGAATTTATATGCAATGACTCTAACTCCGAAATCAATTTCTGGATCGGTGATTGTAGAAATTCTCATGTCTCATTTGTTCCACTCATCCAAAGTGAAATTTTCAATATCCTCCTTTTTTTGATACTGCATTGTACACTTCCCTTGCACCACAAGATATCCAATAAATCTGTGAATAGCATCTTTGGTAATCTTTACTGGTCCATTTTCCAACCATAAACACATGTTAGGTGTTCTACTCAACACAATCTTGATCCATTCGACCTTAAATTCACATGGGAATTCTAGGGCACAGACTAACCCTTTGTCGATAATATGATGATGATCAGCCTTTAGAACTCTATTTTCACATAATTTGTCATAATCTTATCTCAATTCAAAGTCTCCAACTTCTCCAAATTTGCACATATAACAAGCTCACACATCATGGATCATAAGTGCCTTTGGTGGAATCAATGACATGGCTCCTGTAAGAGCTCCCTTCATCTTAGTTTCAAGAATGGCTTGGAAGTTTGGCGATGCACACACGTTGTTCCTGACCAACTGAACATTCATCACTACCTTGACTTGTCTTTTTACTCCAATGGATGAACTAGTTTCCATTGCTGTAAGTTAGGGTTCGCAAAACAAGTTTTGTGTAACTTGGCAACAATCTGGTCTACAATCTTTTAATACTAGCCGACGATGCACAGGTGAAATCTTTTCAAACTCAGTTCAAGTCACTCTTGAATCTCCTTAGACTGCTTTGAAAAATCTAAATCATTGTGTGAAATGAAAAATGAATGCCTGAATTGATTATATACCCTTAAATGGATGGATTAGGTCTTCAATAAATGCTTCATGCAGTGGTAGGTGGATAACAACTATCTTCGGTCTTTGATTAAGTAGCTCAGTTATCAAACACCACTCATCCATAATAGTGACTCGGTCACTACTAACGCTTGGTAGACATATCAGCTTGATGAGTATGAAAGCTCGACATGTGTTGATACTGATGCACGACATCAAATATTCATTACATTTCTTTTGCTCGGTTCTTGCCTGAGATCTGTCTTAATGCATCTTAACTTATGCAAATATGGACTTTAATACATGTTATGTTAGGAACTAGTGTAAAATATGGCATTTGACAAAATAGTTCCTTAGATACATTTCTGCTTAATTTGAAGTAGTGTGATCACCCGATCGATTGGATTAGGTGATATTTGCTTCACTGGATCCACTACTACTTACATCTAATTTCTTTCTCCATGTCAGATTCATCTGATTCCCTATTTTCTCAATAGTAGGTGTCGGGGCTTTGGTCTTGCAATCTCTCTTGGTATGTCCAATCTTGTGACAACTATAGCAGACCATACTTCCATTCATCCAACTCTTGGATTTACTCTAAAATGTGTACTTATACAATTCTCTGCAACATGACCATATTCATTGCAATAATGACAACTATGTCTTGTATTATAATCCCAATTGAATGTGTTTCCTTTCCTCAGTGTATTTCCTTGTTTCTTGGATATCCATTTGGATTTTGCAATGGATCTGCAATCTTGGGTTCTATGACCAAATTTTTGAAAATTGTAGCAATGTCCTTGGAATCTAGGTGAAGTATGTGTATTGCTAGTATTTGACCTGCATTCATGTGCCTATGTCCGTGCTTCTTACATTTAAAATAGTATCCATTGAATTTAGGTTTAGGATTTTACTTACTATTCTTCCTTTGACATATGTTTGTTGTGTGACCTGGTTTCCCATAGTGATTACATGTAGGCTTGATGTTCTTCAGCTTTGCATTCCTCAGTTCTCCACTCTTTGATGATTCTCCTTCTTTATTGGAAGACTGGTGCTTGGTATGTCCAAGTCCAGGTGTGTCACTATTCCTTCTTTGTGGTCTCATAAGTTCCTCAAAGTATCTCAATGCTTCATTCAGTTTATTTATCCTCTCAATGAGTTCTCTTTCAGATCTCTACTCATTTTTCAGTTGATTGTTCTCAGATCTTAGATATGTGATTTCAATTTCTTTTATGTTTATCTCTTGATTTACAAATAATAGTTTGTTGACCATGTCCAACTGACTATTTGTGAGCTTCTGCATATCACTAGTCCTTTCATCAAGTTTGGTAGCCATCTGTATCTTTTCTTCTTCTACCATTGTCTTATCTTCCTAAGCTTTCTTCTTCTAATCAATCACCTCACACAGTGTTATTGATTGAGTTTCTTGTTCTATCTTCAAAATTTTGAATTTCTCTTTAAGTGTGTTTTTCTTCTCCAATAGATCTGCAATCATTGCATTACTTTCTTTTGAATGACCATTGTCAATTCCTTCCTAGCTTTTAAGGATTTCCTCAATTCTTCTCTAGCTGTCTCAAGTTGTTGCAGTGCTAGCTAAATATCAATCTTCTGATTCTCAATGACCTTTCCCAACTTATAAGCCTCCATTTCCAATATCTTAACTCTCAAGTGGTTAGACTTATTTTAAGAGAACAATACTCTTATACCAATTGTTGGAAGTCTAATATGGGAAAGCGGTAACTAAGAGGATGGGGTGAATCAGATCAATAAAACTTCTACCAATTCTTTACAAACTGATTCAACCATGTATTCATAAACATAAACTGAAATGTTGTAAAAGATCTAACATCTAATTATGAACACATAACAAAAATATTTTGGTAACCTAGAAACCCTTGAAGGTAAAACTGGGGTGGGGATGACACCCACACATCTTTACAACTGCATTAATAAAGTGTGCATGTTAGGGATACAAAGTTTTGATTACTTCTGATGATCTATCTTGTGAGGGGTCTGCCCTGTTAAGAGCTTATAGAATTATACAATCTACCTTGTTAAAGGATTTAAACTTTCATCAAAAGCACTTAGTTAAGAGATTTACAAAGGCCTGTTAGGACCACTTTGTTAAGAGATTTACCCTGATTCACTTGCTAGAATGTATTAGTACCTAATCCTTCAGTCTGCACTACAAATGCTAATAACAGATCTCCTCTTTCCAACTCTTAACTGATCTCTCTATCTGATTTATCTTTGTTATGCTCTTCACTGCTTTGCTCGGTCACTCTGTCTGGTCAATGCTTTAGATATGAAAACTATGCATATACTTCTGATCTCTGCTCTTCACATCCGCATCCAAACATACAATCTCTAACACACACACACACACACACACGAATTAGGGTTTGAAGCATCCCATAAATAGATCATCTAGATCAAGATCAACAATCTAGATCCATCATCTTTTGCCACTTAGGCATCCCTAATTTTGATTGGTTGCATGGCTTCAATAGGGATCCATGATCATAAAAATAATGCATAATTAATGCATTAAATCTTAGTGCATGAACATTAAATGCTCCATGGAAGTCATCCAAGATGGTTTACCTTGGTGTTTGTGTCATTCCAAACACATATACAAAATCTATTTTACTCGACATAACCAAACACTGGTGCTCGGTCAATACTGTGTTTCTCAGCATAACTGTTGTCACTCGACACTAACTCTTCTATGCAACTCGACAAACATTCTGCTCGGCATCCATTGAGTACTCGGCAACCTCTGACTTGATCGGTAGTAACTACTGCTCAGTCTCGGCCTTAGTGGGATGGCTCGGTCACAATGATGACCGACCAACCTACCTTGAATATGACTAAGTGTGGGACACTAATAGACAAAAAAACTTAGAGATCAACAAGATCTTGGTGGAGACACTAATAATCTTGAAAATTACCATTCTCTTATGTTCTCTGGTTGTTTGTGCGTATGTTTAGGGCCTTTGCCTGTTTGTGATTTTTTGATTGGCCCTCACTTGGTTTGTTAAGAATTATTCTTTTTAGAGTAGGATAGGTCCTTGATTTTTCAAAGAATTGTGTGTGTGTGTGTGTGTGGATTTCATTTTTTTTCTTGACTCCTTATTGTAAATGTCTGTTGAATGTCCTTGCAAGGTATTGATATTTATTTTATATTCTCTTTGATGATTTGTGGGTGTGAAGATCAAAATTCAAGAAAAATAATGAATATGTACATAAAGCTGATTGATTCTCATGTTATCTTATGTGATTGATGTATTTTGTCATGAAACAGATGACAACTGTGATGATATTATGTTGATATTACTGATATGTGAAAAATAATGGTGAAGTGGTGATGTTTATCTAAAGTAACTTTATTTTGTGTGCCTAGAATTACATCATGCCTTGGCTTTCATTTAATTGTGAGATGTCTCCCTTGAGCCAGTCTAATTGAATATCAACTAGCACACATCTACAATAGAGAATATAAATGTCAAAACACAAGGAATTTCTACTTACCAAATACAAATTTATATTGTAAATGTGTTTTTGCTAGATCAAAAGCTAGGATAATTTTGATTTGGTAAGTAGATTTTTTTTTGTTTTACTCTATTATTATAAACTTGACCATATTTTATTGAATCTAATTTTATTCTTGACAGTAGATGTTTATGTGAAATGAAGCTATTATAAATATGTTCTCTTGAAATCATTACATACCATCAAAATAACAATTATAATTATTTTTTTATAGTACAATCCAAGAGTCTTTATTTATAATCTACGTATTTATGTCTTTCCAAGTTCTATTCTATTCTTCATACTTTTTTTCAATATCTCAGTCTTTCAGATAAATCAATGTGTGGAAAAGGAAGAAGAGATAATTGTTTAGATAAGAAAAAATAAATTTTTGAAATAAATTATTTATTAATAAGAATATACTTAAGAATTGGTAACATTCCAAAAAATATCTAAAGGTGAAAATGTATATGTTTTGATAGAAATTTTCTTATATTCTCTTAAATCTTTCTTGAGTTGCATCGTTAGCATTATTCTCGAAGGTAAAATTTATATGGATGATGTGTGTGACTTTTGTGATGGAAGTTTGAACCATTGTACAATTTTTTTAAAAAAGTAGTATGTTTGTTTTATTGTTTATTATTTATTTTATTTGATTATATTATGTTTCTCTAGTAGTGAAAGCATTTTTATTGAATCTAGCTCTTTTCATTTCTTATTTAATTTTTATGAATAATATAAGAATTATACAATATTTGAAAGTATAAATTAGATTTATATTTTTTTATAGATGAAAAAATAAATAAAAAATTATTCAAACATATAATTCTAAATTCAATGTTTTCTTTAGATTTGATTGATTAGTTTAATAGTCCATATTTTATTTATATTTCATAAATAATCTTAAGAATTGTGTAATATCTAAATTTCTATTTCACTAAAATGGATGATAACTCCACTTTCTTTTAAGTTTGAAAAGGAGAACAAAATCTCTTTTGCATAAAGCTAGATTAAATAAGAAAACAACATGAACATTCATGATCTAACTCAAATTAATAGATTCAGGGAGCCAATAAATGTACTAAGTTAAATGTTAAATTTTAAATAATATAATAGTGATATGGATAAGATATATTTCACCAATCATATATGGATGTTAATGATGATTAAAATGCTTTCAAAATCAGGACATTTATTCCTATCACCTTAGCTCACTTTCATAACCATATGATCAATATTTCAAGTATATATCTAGCCTCTATCTTGTATGGATCTGATATGGATTTATAGATCTAATTTCTACAAACTTTACTAATATCACTTTCAAGTCGCCTCTGAAATCAATATTAAAAGCATAGATCTAACTCTTGCATAGATCTAATATGGAACTATGGATATAATCTCTACAAAATTTCATAATGTCATTTTCATTTCACCTATGAAATAAATCTTAACGTGTAGATCTAACCTCTATCTTGCACGGATTTGATATGGAACTATAAATCCAATCTCTACAACCTTTCACAATGTCACTTTCAGCTCACCTAGCAAGTCAATCTTACAAGTGTAGATGGAACATCTATCTTGCATGGATATGATATGGTACTATAGATCTAATCTTTGCAAATTTTTATAATGTCACATTCAACTCATTTAAGTGTCCTTAAACTACCTCCACATAAAAATTATTTTTTAGTTTGTCGGTTTGCACATGGTAGCCATAATTACTTCTTTTATGTCAAACCATGTGAGGCTAACAATTTAATAATTAGATAAAAGCTCAAGAACAACATTCTCAAATATAAAAAAAATATCTTGAATGTTTTGCAATTCATATTCTCCAATGAATGCTCCTTAATTATATTTATAAGTAAGAATTGATAGTTCTAACATATATTGATTAGATCTAGCTTATTAGTCAAATCATTTTAAATGAATTAGCTTTACATATTTAAATACAACACCAAGGATCAAATGAAATATTTTCACAATTTAAATTGACACATAATGATAACAAAAAGAAGTAAAATCAACCTGAATTTTCATTTTAATTCTAAAAACCAAAAATTAATTTTACATTTATAAAAATAGTCTAAATCGCTTCTTAAATATACCTATGATTAAACATGCAAATTAAAAAATCAATCCAACAAAAAATACAAAATAAGTATTCTAACATAAAAGTCATGAACCAAACATCAATTAGAAAATCCATTTAATAAAATATGAAGCATTGTCATATATTAAAAAATCACATAAATATTTTCTTGATGCTTGTTTCTAACAAGATTATTACCTAAAATGTTAGGCGAAAACATTGGTCTCCACCCAAAAATTAGAACTAACAAAATCAGATTATATACCTACTTTTTTCTAATATTAGATAACAATTAATTCAACCAAAATAAAAAAAAAATTAAACTACATACATTTTCCAACAAACTTTAATTTTTCCTTTCATGTTAAGCTTGTCTCTTCCCAATGAAGATTCTCCACTCACTATTCAAAGCACTTTAAGATCAAGAAAAGCCAAATATTTTTTTATTTCTCTTCAAGGGGCATTTCAATTACACTTTTATGAAGGGCAATGAGACACGTATTTACAACTTAGTTAAACATCACTTAGTCTTGGATGGTGATAATCATAATTATAAAGATGTGATTGAAGATTTATTAAGGGGCCTACTTTTGTGAACATGGTCCCATGAAGCTCAAGCAAGGACAAAATAAACCTAATACATTTAATCAATAAAAAAAATTAAAATAAACCTAAGGTATTTAATCAATAAAAAATAAAATAAACCTAAGCCTAAATCCATTTGTGAAAGGGACCCTCTTCCCAATACCAAGGGGACCCATCTCAAAGCTCAATAACATCAATAATATAAACAAAAACATCATTCATGAGAAACAATGTTGTGTCCAAGTGAATGACTTTTTGAAGTATTTTAATCTAGTGGGTAGAAAAGTAACATCAATCTTTGTATGTTGTTGGTACTCATGTCTTGTACTAAGATTTTATTTAGTGACTTGGCCTAGTAATTGTTTGTTCTCCATACAATTACCATTGACCTCATTGTCCTTGCAAAAGAGAATGTCCATGAGTACTAGCTTGAGACCAAACAAATTAGGTATAAGACAACCAACCAACACTCATGGGGTTTTTTAATAAATAGATATGTATCCCATTGTCATAATTTTACTTGTAAGTGGGTCAATCTTAATAATGATTCACAGAAACACACTTGTCTTTTTGTTGTAATGTAAAAAACAATCAATTACTTCCTGAAGTGGAATGAGTAAAGACTCCATGTGAACCATAGTTTAATAAATAATATTAAAGTCTTACTAACTCTATTTATCTAACATCAATGTATAATGATTTGAGTTTGTTCTTGTTTTTTTTTTATAAAAAAAAGGTAAATTTATCAAAGGGAGATTCATTCTCTTCTAAAATTAAAAGGAAAGGAAAACACTAATGCATTATATAATTTTGGTTTTCATTTATTCTCAGATGTTTTGGATCATGGTAGAAATATTTCATTGGTGAGGCAGTACCAAGGTTCAAATTTATGCTGGGTCATTGGGTTCATGGCTCTTGTGCCGTCATTTAGTCGTTGAGCTTGTAAATTGTGTCTTTGTTGAATCGTTGAACTTATAGGAAACGATGACCTCTCAAAAGTAGCCTCGTGAAAAAATATCCTTGTAAGTAGTCTCTCTAAACTGAGACTAGACTAAAGCCTTGAATTCACAAATAAAATGAAATATTTTTTTTTAAAAAATTACTCAATCTCTACTAAAACCAAACTAAAACCAAAAGAAAAGAAACCAATACATAATAAAATATTATTCCACATTTGGTTGGTACCAACATTACTCATTTTTCCATTTGATTCACAAATGGAAATCTTCCATATTTTCATGTGTGGACAAATGACTAAGTTAAACGTGTGGACAAAATGAGTAAATTTAGCTGGCCATTGTGTCATATTGAGTGTTTGAGTATATTGGGATTAATATTTATGAGAGTTGCTTGCACTCCATGACTATTATTTTGCTCCATTGCATTCAATAGGTTAAAAATAAGTACATGAGAACACTTCGAAGTTATAAATGCTCTCAAGACATGACCATCCTATAAGCAAAATTGATTACATAACCAGCCAAGATAGTCAACTACGTAAGGTATAAAATATCTTTCCAAATGATTTTATAAGCAAACATATGTTGTTTATATGATTGATAGTGTGGAAATTATTGACCATTTAATGCACACCCAACATTAGAGGGAAAGAGAAGAATTGAGTATTGGAGACAACCCAAGATTTGAAAAAAAACATAACCCCAAAAGGAAGGAAAAAGATTTACTATCTAAAACTATATCTTCTTGCAATATTAAATATGGGTTTTACCTTTCTTCTAGATAGAAAATATTTTTAGGGAAGAAATCTTTCATGTAATATTAAATATGAGTTTTACCTTTCTTCTAGGTAGGAGATTTTTGAAGAGAAAAAAATTAATTATTTTTAATTAAATGAAAGTTAGAGTGTCTTGTATGGTGTTGATTTTGTTCTTAGTAGGTTCTAACTATTACAATTAAACATACATAGATAATAGAGTGAAATATCAATCAAACTCATCAATTTTTAATTATAAGAGTGACAATATTTATATTTTTATGCTTAAATATTTTATAAATAATTTATAGATATTTTTATATGTTGGTAATTAGTTTTTTTAATTTGGCATTTATTATATAGAGTGGAATTAATTGAAAATAAGTTTTTGATACCAATGATAGTCTTTTTTTAACTTCTTCGACATGTCATGTTAATTATTTTTGAAAGGCCTTTAATTATAGTTGAATATTAGAACATACTTAATTTGATTAATTTCCTTTCTAACACCTTTAATTACCTTTGAATAATTTAAACTTCTTTTTATGGGATTTGAGTGAACTTGGAAGGGTGTCCTACAAAAGATAAGTAGGGTTCACCACCTATAGAATGAAATTAGAGTAAAGTGATTGAATGGAAATCACTTATAAATGTAAGTGTGTGTAATTAGGTAAAATGATCAAACATCTTAATGTCATGATATGTTAATGGTTTACCAAAAAAAATTGCACACGATATTCTTATGAATGAGAATGAAGGGTATGGCTAATAGAAGTAGGGGTCAAGGAGAATATAGAGTATTATGTTTGATTAGAAAAGAGGAAGAACTAAATGACATGTTTAAGTCTTTCTCTTTTTCCAAAATGAGCAAAGGATGTGTTGCTTTGATTAAAGGAAGCAAAGATGATTATTAATGGGTAGTCTAGAGTGGAGAATTTTTTAGGTTGTGAGTTGTGTTTGGAAGTCATCTTTTGAATTTCCAAAGAGATGATTTAATTTTGAGCCATTTGGTGTTAGTGAAAGAACATTCTCATGTTCCATTAAGGCTTGGATCAAATTAAAAGGAAACTGACAATCTCTAAACTGATCTAAGAAAGAAAGTGAGGAATTCACAATCATTCAACCATCACTAGTCCTTAAGGAAATTACATCTGAAATAGTTAGACATATTAAGCATGGGATAAGGTGGGACCAAAGTAATAATTTGGGAGATGATGATTCTATCCAATAAAGCAATTTAAATTTCTCATTGTAGTTGTTTTGGTGGTTTCCATAAGAAATCAAGGCAGTCCCTAGATCTTTGAAATTTTAGATCCCTTCCTTGGAAAAATATTGTTTATTTGAATTATCTTTAAATAGAAAGAGTAATATCACCCACTTGGCTAAGGGAAACACACTAGATGGAAGAAGTTGTAAATATTAGTCGATATCTCACGGATTGTCCATATTGAGTTAATTATAATGACACAACTTTGTAAGCCTTCCAAATAGTATTGAAGTGATTTGAGTTAAGAGACTTAAATTAAGGTCTTAGGAGGACCTTTCCTTTCCAAACTACAAGAGACCATGATTCATGGTGGTAGTTATAGATATGTTCTTCTTACAATAACTTTCAAGGATATGTCACTTTAAAGGTCCATAAGGCTCCTATTGTGGCTTCACAACACACACCTCATTTTGGCCACTTGGCCAAATGGGGACCTCCTTTTTCTCTTTTAGCTTCTTTGAGGGACCCTTATGGTCGATTTGATTAGGCATCTGGTGAGTCAGATTGTGGGCCCACGTGCTCTCGATAGTTGGATGTTGGTTGAGTCAACTTTAGCTATTTTCCCCCTCTTTTCTTTTCCTTTTTTTGGCTTCTTTTCTATTTATGTGTTTTTTAGAGTTAGTTTTTTTCTAGGCAAGTTTGAAAGATGCAATGAAGGGGTTTTCTTCAGTCTTTTGGGTTTTAATTAGGTTTAGGGATTTCTTTTTCTCCTTTTTAGAGTTATATTTAATTTCCTTATATGTAGACTTAGTTTTTATAGTTTAATTTCACATTTTCAATAAAGATTGTTGATGAGGCGTCCTTTGTGATTGCAAAACTAAGAATTTCCATGTGGCATATTATGAACCGATGAGAAACTAGAGAAATTATTTGATACGATGAGTTAGAGAAATTATTTGATAGGATTGACTTGCAGATGTATGAAGATGAGAACAAAGAGAGTTTATATTCTACCAAGAATATCGTTCAATAATTCATGGGAATTATGACCACGGTGAACACAAAAAGATTATTTGCAATAGATGTTTTAGTTCAAGGAAAATATGAAGGAAATCATGGATAGCATTGAAGAAGCTCAAAAGTTTGAAGCACGTCTTTCCAGGTTTAGGAAGAGGAAAAATGGAAAGTTGAACTTTATGGAGTTACTCAATTTTGATGAAGTCCAAGAAGTTGCAAAGAGATTCTGCAAAGATCATCCCAGGATCCTGCCAGAAGACATAGCCATTTTTTAGTCATGAGATTTTTGGAGTTTCAGATTTTTGGAGGTGTCCACAACCCTAAAATTCCTAAACCAAGTCATTTTTTACTTAGCCATTTTTCAGTCATGAGATTTATGGAGTTTGAGAGTTTCAAAGTTTCTAAGGTGTCCACAACCCTAAAATTCCTAAACCAAGTCATTTTTCACTTTGTCATTTTTCAATCATGAGATTTTTAGAGTTTTCGACGTGTCAACAATCCTACATTTTTCAGTCATGAGATTTATGGAGTTTGAGAGTTTCAAAGTTTCTAAGGTGTCCACAACCCTAAAATTCCTAAACCAAGTCATTTTTCACTTTGTCATTTTTCAATCATGAGATTTTTAGAGTTTCCGACGTGTCAACAATCCTAAAATTCCTAAACCAAGACATTTTTTACTTAACCATTTTTTGAGCTCTAACCATTTTTTTCATACTTAGCCCATTTTCAAAGTTACATTTTCGGAGGTCCACAAATCCAAAAATCCAAAGTCCCCAAACTCCAAACTTTGTCATTTTTCAGCATAGCATTTTTTGGAGGTCCACAACTCTACAATTCCTAGGCACACATTTTTCAATCACATTTTTCACAAAAGATAATTTTGGGGTAGACTGCAGGCAGACTGGAGTTTTTTTTTACAAGTCAACGGGTCTTCTATCAGTTCCATATTAGAAGAGCAGTTGGATCCATGCATTTTTTGGCATGAACATCAAAGAGAAGATCAAACTGCGTGCAAGAAGAATAAGAAATGATGGAACTGCAATTTGATTTCCTTCATTTTAGGATCTGATTCCAATCTGATTTTGCATGTATTTGATGTTTACACGGATGTAAATCCATGCAAACTTGTTAGCAATCAGTTTAGGAGTAGTTTGCATTTTTAAACTCTAGATTTAATTTGTTTTTGCCATGTTGACTATGGATGAAACCCTAGCTATGGGTTTTTGATGTCTAATTTGAAGCACTATATATTTCATTATAGAGATTTAATTAAGGTCAGATTATTTATGTAATAAAGCTATATGTTTTTGGCACTTTATTTGTTGTGTGATTTTTCTGCTATCTATGTGAAATTTATGAATATGTGCATACTTGTTCAATTATTTCAAAGAGCCAACTGTATTTTACTATGAATACATCTGTGATCAATTAGTTTGGAGTTCATCGTTGTTTTTCATCTTGCTTTGATGAATGATTGGAAATATATGTTCTATTGGTTTAAAGCTAAATTTTTCTTGTGTGTGCATGCATTTGGTGGCTTCATGATTTGATGAATTTTGGAAAATCTTGCATTTGGGAAAAGTTCCTTCGAAAGATTGCATCTACTTAATATGGAATTGCGAGTTCGTCTGATTTATGTTTTGTGGGTTTCTATATTTTCATCTTTTAATTCACATGCTTGATTCAACGATGGTTTATGTCCTTTAGGTTTTATTTTTAGAAAATTTTCTTACATTTTTTGTAACTCAATCTTTTGATATTTTTTTAAATTGGTTAAGATAGGAATCATTGTAGGATTTAAAATTATATTTGGGTAAAAGCACAATAATCTGTCACCCTTTTACAAAGGAAAATGACGACAAAATCAAAGTTCAGCCTCAATAGTATAAAAGTGACATTTATGTTTGGAATTTGAAGATGATGTAAACTAATAAAATGTTTGAAAATGGATGAAGTTTATTATTAATATTTTTAATATTTTTTTTGAATAAGTTTTTTTTTTTTTTTTAAATGTTTAAAGACAATTTTTCAATTGCAGAAACATGCTAAAAAATTAGGGGTCTAGTTCCCGCCAAAACATTATATGTAAATAAACATTTTTCCCCTAATTTCAAAATATGTTATAGATGACATATATAGCTAGTGCATGAAGAAATAAAAATTGGTTTGTGACCTA
>MU224422.1:1443652-1456007 GCA_018584345.1 Thuja plicata
ATGCATGTCAATAACTGTGAATGTTTAATGAACAATGATAAGTTAATCTACCAAGTAACAACAGTATATAAAGAAGACATCTAAGGGACTTGTGGATTTATTTTTGTGGTAACTGATTCACCCCTCCTCTCTTAGTTACTCCATCTATATTTCCAACAAGTAAAAATGATGTCTAGATCATACATAGTGGCTACACTCACCATATGACCGGTGATAAGAAAAAGTTTGAGAATTTTGAATACTATAAAGGTGTTTCAGTAATAATGGGTAATGACACAGCTTGTCCAGTTAAAGGTAGAAGAACCATAGTGTTGAATAACTAGATAAAATGTGAAATTGCTTATTGGGTAAATGCATTAAATTATAATCTATTGAGTGTTTCTCAGTTGAATAATTTAGGTCATAGAGTAGCATTTGAAAATAAGAAGGCAAATATCTTCAATAAATCAGGAAATCTGATTGGTACCGGTGAGCAGACAAAAGGTAACTTATTCTATCTGAATGATACTGACACCACTTGTTTGATTGCTACAAATGAAGACATATGGTTGTGGAACAAAATATTGTGTCATGTGAACTTTGACAACATGATAAAGATTAGAAAAAAGAGAAATGTCAGAGGCTTATCGACGATGACCAAGCTCGACAACATCATGTATAAGAATTGTCAAAAAGGTAAAATGACAAAGTCTAGTTTCAAAAGAAAAACCCATACATCTGATGCAATTCTAGAATTGGTCCATACTAATTTATGTGGACCAATGAGGACAAATATTTATTATGGAGATAGATATTTTATTCTCTTTGTTGATGATTACTCTAGAAAGATGACAGCCATGTTTCTAAAAGATAAATTAGAAGCATTTAAGATGTTTAGATGGTATAAGGAAATGGTTGAGAAACAAAGTGGTAAGGATTTAAAATGCTTAAGATCAGATAGAGGAGGGGAATTTATTTTAGATGAATTCACTAACTTTTGTGATGAGCATGGAATCAGAAGACAAGTCTCTGCACTGAGAACACCACATCAAAATGGAATTGCTGAAAGAAGGACCAGATCCATAGTTGATTGTGCAAGGACACTGATGATAGTGAAAGGGATCACCCAAATCTTTTGGAGAGAAGCTATGAGTACTTATGTTTATACATTGAATAGAGTACAATTGAAGAAAGACACCAAAAAGACACCTTACGAGCTTTGGTATGGATACACACCCAATGTAAGTTATTTCAAAAATTTTGGTAGTCGATGTTATATCTTAAAAGATAATAGAAATGGAAAACTTGACTCAAAGAGTGATGAAAGAATCTTTATAGGGTATTCTACCAAGAGCAAGGCTTATAAATTTCTAAACAAAGCCTCTAACCAAATTGTTGAAAGTGCAAATGTAAAGATATATGAGTTTGCAGAGAAGAATGAAAAGGAAAGCACTAAAGAACCAGAGGACTACAATAGGTTTACTTACAACAAGGAAACTGACACTCTACCCAACCAATAATGTAGAGCTCCCAAGCAATAGATCATTGCACCCGAGCATTTGGATACAAATACCGATGATCAAAATATTGCTCAAAATGATGTACAAATTGATGGAGAACAGAATGATGAACAAAATGATGATCAAGATGATAGACAAAGAGCTAAACCTATACTTGCAAGATATGTTAGAAGGAACCATCCATAGAACCAGATCATAAGAGATAAAAAGGCTGGTATGAGAACCAAAAGTAAGTCTCTAAATACAAGATGTCTTATTTGTGATTATGAGCCCAAATTTTTCAATGTTGCACTATGATAATGATGAATGGATAAGTGCTATGAATGAAGAGATTGAGAAGATAGAGAAAAATAAGACATGGACACTTGTACTGAGACCAGATGATAAGAATGTCATCGATACAAAATGGATATTCAGGAATAAGTTGAATGAGAATGGAGAGTCACCAGAATTAAAGCAAGACTAGTATGCAAGGGGTATGCACAAGAAGAAGGGATTGACTATGGAGAGACTTTTGTACCCATTTCTAGGCTAGAAGGAGTGAGAATATTTCTTGCTTATGTTTCATGTAAAGGATTCAAGGTATATCAAATGGATGTCAAGTCTGCATTCCTAAATGGAATACTTGAAGAAGAGGTATACATTGAACAACTAGAAGGGTTTGTTGATCCAGACAAGAGGGACATGGTATGTAGGCTAAACAAATCCCTGTATGGATTAAAACAAGCACCCCGAGCCTGGTATGAAAGACTTCATTCCTATCTTATAAGTATTGGATTTTTAAGGACTAGTGGAAACAATAATCTTTATTTAAAGGAAGATACTGACGCTAACATTTTGATTGCTGAGATATTTGTAGATGACATCATATTTGGAGGCAATGATATGCTATGCAAATCATTTGCAAATGAAATGAGTAAAGAGTTTGAGATGTCTATGTTTGGAGAGATCAAGTTCTTTCTTGGTCTACAGATCATGCAACAAGATGAAGGTATTTTCATTACACAATCCAAGTACATCAAAGAAGTACTAAAAATATTTAAGATGGAAGAGTCCAAACCAGTTCGAACATCGATGGCAACTGGATGTAAGCTGACAAAGGAAGACAAGTCATCAGAGGTAAATCAGACTTTGTAAAGATCAATGATTGGAAAACTCATGTATGTTTTACATACTAGACCAGATATTGCACATGCAGTAGGAGTAGTTGCTAGATTTTTTGATAATCCCAGGGAATCATACATGACTGTTGTGAAAAGAATCCTAAGATATCTAAAGAATACCAAGGAATATGGCTTATGGTACAAAAGAGAAGGCAAATTTGAACTTAAGGTCTTTACCGACACTGATTCGGCTGGAAATATTGATGACCGGAAGAGCAAAACTAGAGGAGCATTCTTTATGGGTGATAGACTTGTCACATGGATCAGTAAGAAGCAAGGATGCATCTCTCAATCTAGTGCAGAGGTAGAGTATGTTGTTGCTGCTGCAAACTGTTCAAATATTGCATGGATCAAACAGTTACTCGAAGGTATGCATATGAAAATTTTAGAACCATTAATTATCTATTGTGATAATACAAGTGCAATAAACATTTCCAAGAATCCAGTCATGCATGATAAAACAAAGCATATTTCCATCAAGTATCATTATTTGAGAGAAAAAGTTCAGGCAAAGGAGGTGATACTTGAGTATGTGTAATAAAAGGAACAATTGACTGATATCTTCACCAAGCCACTGCCCAAGGATGCATTTGAATACTTGAGAAAGAGACTAGGGGTTAGACCCTTGTCTACTAGTCAGTAAGCTGACTAGAAGGCTGCATCAGCCTGCATATTATTAGAATATCATTCATGTTGATGCAAGCAAAGAGATGAACATCATGATACATCTATTCACATAAAGGTATTTATCTACTCCAAGCACCAAAGTTATTACCGATGGAATGGGAAATTCAAGAAATATATTATGGATAGAAAGGATCCATTTGACATTACTGTCAAAAACTTGTTTTACAAAATTTGTGTTTGCAAAGATGTTTGTTTGGCATTGCTATCAAAGGGAGAGAGTTTATCCATTATCATCTCAGGAAGAGATTATATCCATCGAAGTATCCAAAGGGAAATATGTAACTAGAAAGGGAGAGTACACATAAAGGAAGAGAATTTCATACAAAAGACATCACAAGAAAGGAGAACAGTCAAAGGGAGAGAGTTTGACACAGAAGAAGAACACATCACATCAGAGAAGGAAAGATTCTACATCTATCTAGTAAAGGGATTGAAGATAGAAAGAAAGCTGCAAGAATCAAATCAAATCTATTTGAGCTTACCGAAAGTCAGACATTTGTATTAGTTACATTAGAACAACTTGATGAAATTGTATATTTCATATTGTATTAGTAATAGTATAGTATGATAATGTAGTATGTTTCCATCAATGGCAAAGAGAGATTGATGACATGTAATTAATTGAATGCTTGAAGATATTAAGTTGATGATCATGCAAGGCATTAAATCAGTTAATGTATTGTATTGTCCTTGATGTCAACTTGATATAATTTGTATGGTCATTGAAATACTGCCAAAGACTTCAAAGAACTGATGAATCAAGACTATGCTATTAGTAATGCACACAATTCAAGTATTCACTAAGTGACTGCATACACCGACGGTTAGAGTAAAAGAGAAGATTCACAGTGTTACCCAACGAGCTAATACACAACATTACCGATGAGCAGAGTTACAGTGTTGACCTACGAGCAAAGCACAGAGTAACCAATGAAAATAATTTCAGTGTTGCCTAATAGAGAAGACAAGGATAGAGATCCCGATGACAACTGAAGTTACACCGAAAAAATAGTCAGTTATCACTAATGACTAACTGAAGTGTTGACAACAAAACAGAGAGTTCAGAAAATGATAAAATGCTTAGATGTCAAGAAGCTAAAGATAGAATTAATGGATACTTATCATTGTTTTAATCATCTAAATAAATCTGGAGATAAGTAATTGATTTAAAGATGATTTGTCCAGTTGGCTAGAAGATCTCTTTAAGATAAATCAGGAATTTTCTTTAAATCTATTAGCGAGAATTGTGGAACACGCCAAGAATCAAGAAAGCCAAGAAAAGGGGAAATCAAGTCTATAAATAGACAAACCCAATTCATTAAAAATGGGGGATTAGGTGAGGAGAAAAAGAAAAGAGGAAAGATGCTAAAGAAAATCTGAAGGAGAAGAAAGTTTTCATTCAGTCCTGATCAACAAGCTAAGGAAAGAGCTAGATTCTACAGACACCGACGAACAGTGAGACAAGCATCACAGAGCAGAATAGTGTGGAGCAAAGGTATAAGTGATCATATTGATCAGAGAGGTAATGGACTTACAATAGATGTAAAAATCTACAATTTAGTTGTATGTATGAACATATCATTAGTGTTTCAGTTTAACCATTGAAGCATAAAGCCTCTTAACCGAGCAGGACTTAAAATTCTTTTACAATTGAGATACATCCCAAGGAGTATCAAAAATTTTGATCACAAAAGTAGCATTGGATATTCCCGATACCTATTGACAGGACAAGAGCGTTTGATCAAGGATGGTAGCATTAGATGCTAGATACTAGTTGACAAACTATTTCTAAATCCTCTAACAAGGTCACACCTAACAGTGTATTTATAACCTTTAGTAGGGTTGGCTCCTAACATAGCTCACTTTAGAAGAGTGAAAATTTGGGGTACCAGTCCCAGTGGTTTTTCCCTTAAGAGGATTTCCACATTAAAAATCCATGTGTTATGTGTTTATGGTTTATTACTTTACCATTTTACATTTCACATATGCATTTCTAGATTGATCGGTAGACTCTGCATATTTACTGTGTTTCGGTAAATAGTTAACTGCTTATCAGTAATCATACAAAAGAGAGATTAACAAAGCAATCCAATAAGTAGAAAATTGATTAAAGTATTTAAGAGCATACATCTTGTAGGACAGAAGATAACTAGAGACATAATCTTTGGTTATAAGTTTTAAGGGTTGATTTAAGGATTAATTTTTGAGGCCACTAATTCACCCCCTCCTCTCAGTTATTACTAACAAATTTGTCATTAGTATGCAAACAACACTTTCGGTAAGCATACACTGAAAGATAGAATAAAGAGCAAACTGACAATCAGATATAAAAGAGATCACTAAAATGACTAAGTACAAAGAGAACCAACAACACAAGTTTGTGTGTACGCCAAAATTGCAAAGAAGAAAGATAAAGAGGAACCCGATAGAGGAACCTGACGTGCAAGATAAAGTGCAAACTAATGAGATAGTTAAAGTCCAAATGACAAAACAAAACTAAAAGACAGTCAAGCATAACCGACTGTCAGGAATTGAGAGTCAGTTGCAGCCCACAAAACGTGGATCTAACTTCCACATCAAATAAAGAAAGCTTATTCTATTTATAGGATTTTGATTTTTTTTTAAATCCATTTCTTTAGGGACAATAAATATGAATGTAAGTTCTTTAATCAGTCTAACTGATTTAAAACACATAGAGTAGGAGATCAAGGTACAAGTTGTAAACCTGGTCTTAGAGTTAACATTGTTTTTTGTGAAACTTGATGATGTCAATCCATCTTATAAATAGATGATGCAATAATTCATTATACAAGGATGTGAATATAGAGGAGAGGATGAATGAATCCTATGAGTAAATCTATTGATCAGATTGAAAGTTTTGAGAACCAAAACAGTAAAAGGTGAATTTGGTTAGCAAGAACCAAGAACAGAGACTACCAAGAATCATAGGTATTACTCAATCACATTAGGTGATAATTTCATTCATGTAAAATTAAATGGATCTATATCAGCAATATGAGATTGCATTTACCAGGTCAATTTATAATTTTCTATCATTCTAACAAGTGGAGCAAAGTGTAAAAGTCCTTTCAAGGAAGGTGGATTTAACAGTCCAACTATAAATCTCTTAACCGAGTGCACACTCAATAGTGTTGATAAATCTCTCAACCAAGTAGACTTTAACAGGTCTCCAAAAATACTCTTAACCAGGTAGATCATCAGAAGTGATCAAATTGTAAGCCTTAACCGGCCCCTTCCAATCTGCAAATAGTGAAGATTTTATGGGTGTCATCCCCACCGTAGTTTTTACTTCCTAACAGGATTTTTCTGCGATATCATATCTTGTGTTATGTGTCAATTAATTTCATGAATGTTTACATGTATGTTAATGTTAAGAATTGATATAACTCACATCAAGATAGTATAGATCAGATTGAATGGATATACAATTGATTACACAAAGGTTAATTGATTAAAAGATACAAAAGTTTTAGAGGTACTGATTAACCCCTCCCCTCTCAGTACACACTTCCCATTAATTTCAACAATTGGTATCAGAGCTAAGTCTCTTCTTTGGAAAAGCTTAAACGCTTAAGAGAAAAGATCATACAATGGAGAAGTACAGACTTGATAATAATATTGAGAATAAGAAGCTAGAAATTTAGATGTTCTATGAGTAGTATAAAGAAGCTAGAATCAACATGAGACAACTGTTAGATGAAAGAAAGATTATGGAATATCGCTGTAATGAGACAGATTATCATGAGGAAGAGATACCAGATTTCTTTGAGTCTTCAGGATCAACTACAAGCAAAGCATCAGATAAATCAGAAGAAATCATCACAATCCCAACTGAAATCAATCTACATTTGGTTAGACAAGTGAAATATATGTAAATCGATAAAGAGACACAGATGGTAAGGATGATTGATGTCATGAACAATTCTAGACAAGTTGAGCAAGAAAGAACACTAGATATTGATGAGAGAAGAAAGGTTACAAAAAAGTTACAATAAAAAGAGTCTAAAATACAAAGACTTATAGAGCATCACCATGAGATTACAAATCAGATTATTCTTGTGAGTCAAGAGGCAAACGAATATAAATGTTGAACTCATTGAAAGAATAGAAGCTACCGGTGAGCTGAGGGATGAGAATAAAAAGTTGAAACATGAAATAAGAATTTAGAAGTAGCATAATGAAATTATCAAGAAAGCTGAAGAAAGCAATAAAAGAATGGATGATTTTCTTGAAGGACAATAAAGAGTCAACAGTAATACTAGTCTAGGTTTTACCGAGAATGGAGAATCATCAAATCAAACTGATCCAAAGAATGTCTATACAAATTCAAGACCAAGAAATATTACATGCAATCACTGTGGAAATCAAGGCCATACATCAAATGTATGCAGAGGAAAAATGAAAGGTATTCCTAAATCTACATCTTCATTCATAGGATTTTGTTATAAATGTAACAAGAAAGGACATAAAGCATATGAATGTAGGTCTAAGATGAAACAACCAAAGAAGGAAACCTACATGGAAAAATACTTTCCTACTTGCAAAATGAATGGGCACACAACTCTTGAATGCTGGAAAAAGAAAAGGCAAACACAGAATCCTAAAGGTCAAGAAACTCCCTATCACCCGAAGAGAGTCGGTAACCAGTATGTATGGGATTACAACACTTGGACAAATTATACATGTGGAAGATATGGTCACATTGTTGCAAACTGTATGAGACAGTGGACTAGAAAGTCTAGAGGCTGGATTAACCCTGGAATGACATGCTTACACTGTCATAAAGTTGGTCATCTCAAGAAAGACTGCAGAGACCGAATGACAGAGACCAGCACATATCCCAATGGAAACAACATTGAAGACATCTGGAGGGAAAGAGACAAAATGTATTTAAAAGCCTCAAACAATGATGAAGCTGGATTGAGTAATGCAAATGGTGACACCCCATCCAATGGATCTGGTGACATCACCACCCCCACCTAAGCAGAACAAGTAAGTATGGAACTGCATTACCCAAATTATTATTTTACATCAGTTCCATAATATATTGATTAAATGAAAAATTAGCATAAGAAAGATGCATCATGGTATTACTTGTTAAAATCTATGATAAATATACTTTCGGGCATATATACCAAAATCCATCGGTACACACTCAAGCTAAGACTACCTACACTTATCGAGAAGCGTCAGTTAAAAGAAAATTTGCTATTATAAACCAATCCTCATCGGTAACCGAGCAAAGTGAACAAGTGTTTTGCAATACCGAAACCCGTTGATAAAGGAAAAAGATAAACGACCAACTGAAACTACATGTTGTCACCAAAGGAAAGTTTGAAGTCTTAACCAATGAACTTTGTCTTCACACACTGAGGATTTGGTAAGCATTAATGACACACATTTAGGTTAAATGGCTATAAAAAGGCAACTGGTCGGTCTCATTGTTCACCACAACCAGAGAAGAGTTACGAAGAGTGATTTTTGAGCACAGAGCGAAAGGATCACAAATCATCCACAACTCGACCTCCAGCACTCCACACAGATAAAAAATCTTTGCAAGCATAAATAGTAAGTTCTACAAAACCAACAAATCAGTTTCACGCGTTTCATAGAAATCCCTAAATCTAAAAATGGCCTCGACATCAAGAACTGTGAAATTGAAGAACAAAAAGAAGGATGATTTCAAGCTCATCAAGAATTTGGTAGGTGAGGAATCAAACTATAAGATTCACCCTGATGTTGCCTCACAACCTGACAATACTGGATAATTCTCATGAATACCAGCTAGGGTTTTTCTCGTGAAAGATGTTCAATCTTTTATACACTGCAAGATTGCAGAGATAGGAGATTCAGAGGTTGAAGAAGCTTATAAGAAGCTATGCAATGAAGATGGAACAATGAAAGATGAACATGAACATATCAAAGTAAAAGGTCTCACCAATGCCCTAATGTTCCCAAAAGTTTTAAAAAATGAGTGAATTCGGTTAGTACTAAGCCGAATGCACAACTATAAGCTTTGGTTGGATGAACCAAAGATGATAACCCAAGATGTTATCCATGTGGTCGCCGGTTACTCTATAACCGAGAAATTAAAAGCACTGAAGCATCCACCTAAGGCCAAGACCAAGAAGATGATAGGAGCCAAATGGGATGGAAGAGGACTGAAATTTTCCACCATAACTGATGATGAGATGAAATTTGGTGCATGTGTTCTAGGCTATAAATTCTTCCAAGCCAACAAATTGAACAACATTGCATCCAGTGTAGTGGACACAGCGTATAAGATTGTGAAGAAAGGAACACAGTTGGATTTATCTGAACTACTAATGAATCAGTTAAAAGAAAATGGTTACAATTATTGGAGTATGAGATAAACATTGATCTTGCATCTAAGGCAACTGATGTCATGATTAATGAACCACTGGATAAGAAAAAACCCAAGTTTGGAACATTTGAGGAGGCCAAGACAAGAATAAAATTTGGCCTGGTTGTTAAGAAAATTGTCAGGAAAAAGGACAAGATGGTAAAGAACCTCAAAAAGATACTATCGGCAACAGAGGAAGAAACTGAGTAGGAGGAAGAAACTGAAAAGGAGGAAGAAACTGAAGGACAGCTACCTATCAGTGAAGCTAAAGAAAAGGATTTATCTGAGGCTATAGAGTTAGATTCACCACCTCCTCCACCAACTAAAAATCTAAGGACAACAGTTGCTTCTAGAAGAAGCCAAACATCTAAGGATTCAACTCCTTCACCTTTGAAGAAAGGAAAGGTCAGAAAATACAAGAGGAAAGCTCCCACACCAAAGAGAGGGAAAAACAAAAGAGGAAGGAATCTCATCAGAACCAAAAAATATATTGAAGACACTGAGCAAGATGAAGCTATAGAGGAAGAAAATGTCAAAATCTAGAAAATCATAACAAAGTTGAATACGCCATTATAGAAAAAATGTACAAGTTTAAATATGTACCTATTCAGTTTGAAGGCAATAATGTACCAAGGGAAATCCTAGATAGACTTGTTACTCTCATGCCTCCTAAATCCAAGAAGGTAGAAATAGATGAGATGGTGGAGAAATACAAAATGGAGTTCTCACCAAATTTGAGAGCCTATAAATTTCTTGAAGGAAAGCTTATAGAGATTGAACAAGATAGCCATAAGAAATGGTGTAAGATTCCAAATAGACCTACTGAGGAGGAAAGCCCCGACAAATACCTACAACAACAAGATGTTGAAAAGGAAACTCAAGAATAGGTCTTAATAAAAGACACAGAAGATGACACATCTGTTGAGTTAGATAAGGAAGAAGATGACACAACCGGAAACAAGAATGTAGATGTAGCAGATGAATCATGGCTAGACACCACAAATGACAACATTGTGGATACTAATATCATTGACATTACCGATGACCCAGTAGAGGAAGTTAATAAAGATGAAGATGTCACTGTTGCAAAGGACACAACTGATGAGCAAGACACAACAGTTGATACTGCCAAACTAAACATTCCAGGCAACATGCCAATATTGATACAATCTATCAATATTCTGCAAGAATCAAACAAGTCACCTGAAAAGGATACTACCGAGGATGTAGGGGAAGAAGAAAATAAAGACAACACCGATGGTTAGAAAGACATCAGAGCCACTCAAAATGTAACTGATACTGATAAGGTTACAGGAGGAGATTCAAAACAACAAGATGCAGACACAATAGAGAAAAATGCAAGCACAAAGAATGATGAAGCTAAGGACACCAATGAAGGAGATAAACCTAAAGATGGCACTCCTGAGTAAACTGCCAAAGATGCTACCAACAATGTGAAGGTGAATGTGGAGACATCTATAGACACCCAACAAGCTAAAACTGACACTTGGCAACAAAAAGAAGCACAACAGGTCACTTCATCAAGCACAATAGAGAAAGTTGAGAAATTAGCAATGGTGTTACATTCAAGTGATTCACAAAAGAAGAAGAAGAAATCAAAGAAGAATAAGTTGGAAGTCACGTTGGAGGAACTTATTGAAATACCAAAATGTGACCCAACTCTACTTGATTTTGAAGCATTACAATAATACAGTGAAATATGCCAAAGGAAGGAATTACAGGAGAAGTTGAAGAAATAGCACCAAGACTCTATGGTACTGAAAACAACTAGGGACATATTGCACTAGATTATACCTGATGTTGATATTGATCAGAACAAGCCAATTCTTGAACAATTAGCCACTCGCACCGAGGCAATAACAACTCACAATATTGATGTAGAGAAGGCAATTGAGGAGAGAGAAGAGCAGAGGTACCAGTAGAAGATTGAGAACATCACCCAAGAAGTGGTGGTCAATAAGGTAAAGCTATCACAATTCATTACTAAATTAGATCCAATTATAACTGAAGCTATAACCTTGATTCAACAACTGAGAACACTAGACAAGTTCACTACAAAGTTAGACATCGATCTAGCTAACAGTGTTAATAGCTTAACCACCGATGGAGATAATGCAATTAAGTTGCATTATGAAAAGATCATTGAGATAAAATGGTTAAGGTAGGAACTGTGGGAAGCAGAAACACACTTTAGGGAAGAAGTCACTGAGCTCCAAGCTCAACTTCCACTGAATCTAACACTACTCCAATAACGCATCAGTTCAACATGGCAACTGATAGCAACTCCCAAGATGTATGTAGCAGACACCATCTATGACATGCACTCCAAGATCACACTTGAGCACATGGCTCTAGAGAACTTAAAATAACAATGGGAGAAAATTATGGAAGACATGAAGTCTTCACACTCCCACATTTTTCATAAGATCTAAGGTATAGACCTTTGCCCTTAATATCAAAAAAGGAGGAAAATGATATGTATTCATATGGGCAAATGGTAAATGGAAAATATGTATATGTATATTCATATGGGGAAAATTATATATATATATATATATATATATATATATATATGTATATATATATATGTATGTATATAT
>MU224422.1:1456107-1479473 GCA_018584345.1 Thuja plicata
TTGCACATATCAGTTTTTGATACTAATGTCAAAGGGGGAGATTGATGACATTAATTTATCATTATTATGAAAAAAACACTTTTGGTAAGCATACACTGAAAGACAAAACAAAGAGCAAACCAAAAATCAGATATAAAAGAGATCACTGAAATGACTAAGTACAAAGAGAACCAACAACACAAATTTGTGTGTACACCAAAATTGCAAAGCAGAAAGATAAAGAGGAACCCGACAGAGGAACCTAACGTGCAAGATAAAGTGCAAACTGATGAGACAATTAAAGTGTAACTGATAAAACAAAACTGAAAGACAGTCAAGCATAACCAACCGTCAAGAATCGAGAGTCAGTTGTAGCCCGCAAAAATTGGATCTGACTTCCACGTCAGATAAAGAAAGCTTATTCTATTTATAGGATTTTGGTTTGTTTTTAAATCCATTTCTTTAGTGACAAGAAACATGAATGTAAGTTCTTTAATCAGTCTAACTGATTTAAAATACATAGACTAGGAGATCAAGGTACAAGTTGTAAACCTGATCTTCGAGTTAACATTGTTTTTCGTGAAACTTGATGATGTCAATCCATCTTATAAATAGATGATGCAATCATTCATTATACAAGGATGTGAATATAGAGGAGAGGATGAATGAAGACTACAAGTACATCTATGGATCAGATTGAAAGGTTCAAGAACCAGAACAAAAAAAGGTGAATTTGGTTAGCAAGAACCAAGAACATAGGCTACCAAGAATTAGAGGTATTACTCAATCACATTAGGTGATAATCTCATTCATGTAAACTTAAATGGATCTGTATCAGCAATAGGAGATTGCATTTACCAGGTCAATTTGTAATTTTCTATCATTCTAACAAGTGGAGCAAGGTATAAAAATCCTTTCAAGGAAGGTGGATTTAACAGTCCAACTACAAATCTCTTAACCGAGTGCACACTCAACAGTGTTGCTAAAGCTCTTAACCAAGTAGACTTTAACACGTCTCCACAGATACTCTTAACTAGGTAGATCATCAGAAGTGATCAAATTTTAAGCCTTAACTAGCCCCTTTCAATCTGCAGATAGTGAAGATTTTGTGAGTGCCATCCCCACCGTAGTTTTTACTTCCTAACAAGAGTTTTCTGCGATATAATATCTTGTGTTATGTGTCAATTACTTTCATGAATGTTTCTATGAATGTTCACATGTATGTTAATGTTAAGAATTGATATAACTCACATCAAGATAGTATAGATCAGATTGAATGGATATAAAATTGATTACACAAAGGTTAATTGATTAAAGGATACAAAAATTTTAGAGGTACTGATTCACCCCTCCCCTCTCAGTACACACTTCCCATTAATTCCAACAATAAAAATCTAAAGTATGTTAAGGTTGATGACATGTAACTGATTGAATGTTTGATAATGTTAAGTTGAAGATGATGCAAGACATTAAAATAGTTAATGGTTTGTATTGTCATTGATGTCAACTTGATATCATCTATATGGTTAAGTACATAATTCCAAAGACTTTAGAGAATCAATGGAACAATGATTATGCTTTCAGCAATGCATAAAAGTCAATTATTCACTAAGTGACAGACAACACCGACAGAGTGCACACCATCGGTAAAGGCAGAGAAAAAGTCACAGTGATGCCCGATGAGCAGAAGACAGTGTTGCCCGATGAAGTAGAATCACAGGATGGCCAATGAACTAAAAACAAAGTTGCCCGACGGATGGAGATCCTGAAGCTAACTAGAGTTACACCAACAGAACTGGCAGTTGTCACCAATGATGAGCTACAGAATTGACTGATGGAATAAAGAGTTCAGAAAATGACAAAATATCCAGTTGGCAGAGCTTAAGGATAGAATTAATTGGTTGTTTTATTTGTTTTATTTGACCACAGTTAAGTAATTTATTTAAAGAAGATTTATATAGTTGGAAAGAAGATAACTACGAGATAAATCAGGAGTTAAATCCATAAATCAAATTGGCTTGATTTTTTTTCATGCCAAGAATCAAGAATCAAGAATCATGAATTAAGGAATATCATGTCTATATAAGAGAAAAGCATAATTCATTTCCACAAGCAATCAGATACACGGAAGGGGAGTGAATAGAAAGAGGATGCTAAAGAGAAACTGGTGAAGGATAAACTTCATACAGTCCTGATCAATCAAGCTGAGGGAGAGCTGAAGAATTCTACAGACACCAATGAACAATGAAGCACAACATCACAAAGCATAAAGTGTGGAGCACAAAGGAATTGAATTGATACATTGATCAGAGAGGTATTGTACTTAAATAGAATTAAAAATCTGCAATTCAAAGTTGCATTAGAAATAGGTCATAGTGTTTCAGTTTAACCATTGAAGCATCAAGTCTCTTAACAAAGCAGGACTTAACAGTCTTCTATAATTGAGGTATATCCTAACAAATTACCAAGAAGGTTGATTCATGAAAGTAGCATTGAATTTGCATAAAGCCTATTGACAACCTAAGAAGGAGGTTGATTCAAGGATGGTAGCAAGATTTGCCTAAAGCCTATTGACAGTCTAGGAAGGAGGCTGATACAAGGATGGTAGAAAAATAGATGCCAAATACTAAGTGACAACCTATATGTATAAAATCCTCTAAAAAGGTCACACTTAATAGAGTGTTTGTAACCTTTAACAGGGTTGGCTCCTAACAGGGCTCACTTCATAAGAGTGAAAATTTGGGGTACCGGTCCTAGTGGTTTTTTCCCTTAAAAGGGTTCCCACATTAAAATCCATGTGTTATGTGTGTATGGTTTATTAATTTATTGTTTTACATTTCACATATGCATTTTTGGATTGATTGGTATACTCTGCATATTTACTAAGTCTCAGTAAATAAGTTGTACTGCTTATCGGTAATCAAGGAGAATAAGGACAGACAAGGTAAACTGACAGACAATTAATTATTTCAAGAATTTCAAGGCATGCATCTTGTAGGGACTTAATAACCTGAGGTGTATTGATTGGTGGATTAAAGTTTAAAGGATAAATTTTTGAGGCCACTGATTCACCCCCCCTCTCAGTTATTACTAACAAAGGTATGTCATATATGTCATCTTTTTTAATCTTTTTTTGTTGGTATTTCATCACTAGTTAATAAAAGGTGAAATATGGACCATTAATATTATTTATATTAATAAATTATTATATTCATAGATTGAGAGGTGAACTTTTGTTACTACCATCAAATATTCTACCTCACTCGTAACGAGAATTACCTTTCATTATGAAAGATATTGGAATGGATTATTAAGCAATAGATGCATGTCCCAATGATCATATTATATATCATAAACAACATGAATTTACAATAGAATGACCTGAATGTCATATCAGTAGATATCAAATAGATCAACTGACAAAAAATGTACCTCGCAAGGTTCTTTGTTATATTCCCAGAGTTCCACATATACAACGATTATTTAGGTGCAAAATCTTAGCGTCGTTTATGGATTACCATGTACAGAATATAAGTGGAGATGAAATTCTTTGAATTCCTATGGATGGTTCTACATTTAGGGACATAGAGGAAAAAATACTACACTTTAAAGAAGAACCTCATAATCTTAGGCTTTTATTGGCAGCGGACGGTGTCAATCCATTTGGAGAGTTGAGATCTATTTACTCAGTGTGGCCTATTTTTGTTATCAACAATAACATTCATCCATGGATGCCAATAAAGAGGGAGCATATAATGTTGGAAATGATCATTCCGGGTATTTTTTTCATTTGGTAGTCATTTACATTAAATTATATATAATTTAGTAAAATAGTTTTAATAATTATGTAATGTTTCTCTTCACTCAACTAGGTAAGTATTGAGTTAAAGATATGAATGTGTATATCGAGCCTCTTATCGATGAGTTACTAGAGTTGTGGATGGTTTCACTATGTATGACATATGTAGACCAACAAGATAAAGATAGTTTCAATTCCATGTAATGCTTGTATGGAAAATTCATGATGCCCTAGGGCTAACACATTTTTGTGGTATGTTTTTTATTTAAGAAAAAATAGGTTTTGAGGGGACCCCAAAACCCCTTACAATAGACTACAAAAAAATTTCAATGAGCACTCCAAAAATTGAACCACAAAAAGAAACAACTGCTGAAAAAGACCCTACAAGAAGAACATACCAGTAACCAACACACAGAAAAATAAAGAAACAACACACCAGAAAAGGAAAACAACATAGAGAACAACAAGAAATAGAGACAATAGCTAGGCCAACTCCTTCAGAACATTATCCACCTATTTTTTGAAGATAGTTATGTCATCAGCCATGTCCTTCAAAGTTTGGGAGATAGAGGCAACTCTCTGCTCTTCCTCTTGAAGCTCGCACACATGTATTTTCCAGGGCCCTCATTGGTATCGGTGCCAGTGATGATATATAGTTCAGTGTGGCCCACATAGTTTATTTGTTTCTCATGGCCTTAGTCACTCTCCTACCATTGTGCATGATCTTCTTCATGTTCTCATTTCTTTCCTTGTAGATGTCAATTAGTTTTTCTTCACGGGACTTGAGTTTCCTCAAAATCTGTCCCACTTTTTCTTCCATCTTTTTTCTTTCTAGAGTCTCTTTGTCCAGGTATTCCAAAAGACTAGAAAATTTTCCATTAAGACTCTGAATTTCATTATAGCCCAAATGTCCAGGGCCAGAGTGCTCTCTACCTTAGTTTTAGCTTTTCCCAGAAACTCCAGACTTGCATCTGACTTCCTCTCGGAGGAACCTGGCTGAGAGGAGCATACTCCTCCTTGCCCTTGTTAGTAGTGGTCTTGCAAGCCGAGGTGTCAGGCTCAACATGACCCACAACAGAGTCCGAGCTCAAATTATTTTCAACATTATGAGTCATATTTTTTTATCCTCTGATTTTTTTCTTCTTCTCCCCCTCATTCTTTCTTTTCTTTACTTCTTTTCCTCTTATCTTCTAGCATTTCAACAGTTGTTGGATCTCTCTTTTGTGATTTTTACGCTGAATGACCCCTTCCTTCTGCGAGATAGAAATCATATCCTGAGATCTCTTACAAAATATCCTCATGGACTCCACTTCTTCCTCTATTTCCATCCCTTTTGTGTCCTCAAACATTGGAGTTTCTAGCCTTTTCCTATTGTTTCTAGAGTCAGTACCATTTATTTCTTCAGTTTCCATCCCCTGTTGAAGGTCAAATTTTCTCTGCAAGTTCTGAGGGGAGAAATTTTTGTCTTTCTTCCCCCGAGGGCTTTCTTGCCAACAACTTCCTCCCCTTCTACCTCATTTCTTATTTTCCCTTTAATCTCCTTAATAGAGAATATGGGGTTTCTTTCTTTACAATATTTTGAAATGAGTAAAATTAGGCCTTCGTGTAGAATTGGCTTGCTAGGTTTTTTCCAATGCTCATCCAAGTTGTGCTATAGGGAAATCAATGGGTAAAAGGGAAAAGACACCTTATCCCCATAGTGGAAATGGTTAGCCAAGACAAAGTGATAATTGTGCACTCTCTTATACCTTCCATCTAAAGTGAAATATTCCATGATGCAGACAAGAACCTTCATCTAGATGGGTTTAATTTGTTTAATTTTATAAAAATCATCCTCCTTCACCAGAATGTCCTCCTCCTCTTGGGTTTTGGGGAATTTCCTGATGGCTACATTAGATATTTTCCTATCTTTGTAAAACTCTGAATCCTCACTCGATAACCCAGTAATAGTATAGATAAAATAAACATTTAAATCAACCTTAACCCCATACAAAGTGATAGAATCGCCATTCCAACCTTTGAAAAAATCTTCAGTTACCTCTTTATTGTACCCATGGAGACACTCCAGATAAGACGTGACTTCCCCCTTCTCAAGTTGGCTCAACACTTCCTCTTCTTTCTTCCATTTTTTGCGTGAGTTTGACTCTGGGAATTTTGAATCACCTCCCATGGCTTTGTCTTTTTGCTTTCCCTATGATTTTATCTCTACAGTATACACAATGAAATGTGAAAGAGTGATGATAAAAGCCAAACACTTCATCCATAAAGAATGTGAGATCAAATTTTTAAATCACATTAAGTACTCCGCCATATGAATGCGGAGATTTTCCCTTTTGCCATAATGATTACATTTTATTACCATAATTAACAATAATGTTATCATTATGAAACTTAGTCACATCCAATCTCAAAAATTTCAATGATCATACCATCTTGTTTGATTCCACCTTGTCACATCATCATTTTGTTACTTGTCATAGCCAAGTTGGAAATACAGTCTGCGACCTTGTTCTTCTCATGGTACGCTTAGGAGATATGTACCTTACTAAAGGTATTTAATAAAGCCTCTGCCTCCTTAATGATAGCCTCAATTTTCCATGAAGCCTTGAATTTTCCAAGAATGCATCTAATAATATTACTTGAATCTCCTTCGATCCGCATATTTTGGAAATTATACCTTTTGGCCAATTTGATAATTTGAAGAACACCCATGGCCTCAACCACTTGGCTAGTTTATTTTCCCAATGGATCTACCACAAAATCCATACAATTTTCATACATATCCCTAAGCATCCCCCCACAAGAAGCTTGGCCAGGGTTTTCCTTAGCTGCACCATCAAATTTGGCTTTTATCCATCCTTCAGGAGAGGTCGACCAAGCCAGCCCTTCCCTATCATCCTTGTGCTTTTTATTAGCATTAAAATTACAGAGAAGAAAGGCATTGAGATCATATGCTTCAACATTAGATATTCCTTCTTTTAGCAATATGAGATAGTTTTCCTTTATCATTCTAATGGTTTTCCTAGCAATCACCCGGGGCTGACTTTCTCTATCTCTAAAAACTCTGTCATTTTTCTCTTTCCACACATTCCAACAGACATGGTGAGAAACCAAAGACCATACCCTTTTAGATTCCTCATTAACACCTGGACATTTCCATTGGGTAATGAAATATTGGAGGTTCCCAAGAAAAACCCAAGATATATTTCATCCCTTCAAGATGTGACCCCAAACCTCCCGAGCATAGCAGCACTAAAGGAAGAGGTGAAGAATAGAATCTTGATCTTCGTTACATAAGAAGCATCTGTTCATGAAGCAGAAACCCCTGCTACACAAATGATCCACAATAGGGATTTTGATCTACAACATCAACCAATATAAAATATCAATTTTAGGAGTTAATCCTTTCATCCAACATGAAGCCTAGTAGGGAGATTCCTCCTCTTGAGGAGTAAGGGTTGAAAAGGCAGAGGAAATAGTGAACTTTCCACTTGGGTGAAGAGCTAGATAATTTCATCAAATTGATTTTCTCTTATAACACAAGAGTTGAGATCCAATTGAACTTTATTAAGATTAGGTTTCATACATCCAAAGTTAACCCAACATCCATTAGTCCAGTAATCAACAATCTTATCACCATAAGCAGATTTAATTCTCTGAATAGATTGCTAGTTTTGAATAATTTTTCCAGTGGATCCTCCTACATCCAGCTCTCTTCCCAAAATCTGATTTTTCTTCCATTTCCCAAATTTCATCTCTTCCATTTTTCCACAACTCCAGGATAGATTTCCAAATGAAAGATCCATTCACAACTTCCAGGAATCTAAGGAAATCTTTCGCATTTTGAGAATTAACAACCTACTTTATTTTCCAGATAGTGTTCCATTCTCTCTCTTCTCCATACATCCTCCATATTTGTTTGGCCAAAAGGGATCTATTTAGTTTAATTAAGTTTCTAATCCCCAATCCCTATTTCTTCTTGTGGTATGCTATAAAGTTCAAGTTGCACACTTTAATAATATTTTATTTTATTTTTTAAAAGTATAAATCATGTTTTTTTTAAATAATTTATTCAATATATATAATTATATAAATTAAGATTTTTAATCCAATTATACATGATCTTGTAGGTCTTCAAACAAAGGAAAAATTTGCATGTCTAGTTTGTGGTCCAAAGATGAAATCTTGTCATTCAACAAGTTTAGGAAAATAGGTGTTTTCTGATTATAGGCATTTCCTCCACAAAAATCATAAGTATCGAACTACCAAAAAACATCTTTTCAATGGGAAAGAAGAGACTACATTAAAACCATGAAGAATGACACCTTGCCTATGGAGTTTGGAATATAATAAAATTAATCATTGAGGCAATGTCATTCAATCGAATGATCTATCTATCATACATTATATGTTTAGAATTTATATTTTTATATTGTGTTTTCTTTACTCATGTTGTAATTGATGATATTTTCGTTGCTATATTTTTAAAATTATATGCTTCATGAAGGTCTTCAAGGCATTAATGACCAGCTTCCAAAGGGGCTAAAAAGTTATCCTAGACAATTTAGTAGGTTGTCCTACTATGACCAGCTACAAATTGTGCATTTTTTTGATACTATGCATATCAGAAAGATTATAACTATGAAATTAAGTAAAATATTGGATGGAAGACATGACAAAGAAAAAATTGTCAAAATTTGTAGTGACATTCAAGAATCCAATCATGCAATGAAAAAATTAATTGAATCAAATTTTAATGGAGACCAAATTAATATTAACGCCCTTCCTTTTTTATTAACAGAGCAAAAAAGAACTGCTATAAAATAAGTCATACAAAAAATTTGATTTCCCATACTATTTGCTACAAACATAAACAATGTTATAACAAAGAAAGGTAAATTTGGGTCAGGGTTGAAAACACATGATTGGCATACCTTCATTAAGGTTATTCATGTTTTTGTATATTTACTATATATTTGTATATTACATGTATTTTTTATTGTAATATATTCACGAGTTTTGGAAAAACAATAAAAAGATCATTTTATAATTATTGCAATATGTTCTACCTCTATCTCTCCCAGACTAGTTCGACAACAATGTCAAGCAAGTTATATACAATCTCTAAAATTACATGAGGTAAGTAGTGATATTTGTTCAAATTTTTGTATAGATATTATATTTTCCATTTGTTTTAATTGGTATGTATTATATTATATATATTATTTTGTTAAGTCTCATTAATATATTTGTGTCTTGAATTACTTGTACTAGATGGTTGTCATCTAAAGAAATCCATAAAGAATATATAAATTATTAGTAGAGAAAAATTCCTCGTCTAATGTGTGAAATGCAAAAGTGTCTACCTTTGACATTTTTCAAAGCACAAGAACACTACCTCATACACCAAGTCGAGGATATTGAATTGTGTGGACCTGTACACACAATGTCAATGTGGATGGTTGAGAGGCACTTGAAATTTTTGAAGGCTTTGGTTTGAAAAAGAGCATATCCTAAGGGTTCTATGGTGGAGGGATATATGGTATATCAGACTATGGTGTACATTACTGGATATCTTCCTAAGTTTATGACAAAGATCCATGTAGATCACATTCGGGATCCCAAATCCATTAACAAATTTGAAGGGGAGTACATGATTGGGAAATGTAGATTGAGGAAAGTAAAGGTAATTATAATATGTTCATGGACATTAATATGGATACATTTTACATTTGGTTTTTATATATATTGTAGTTAATTATTTCTTAATCTTCAATATACATTAATTGTAAGTCGTATATTTATTTTTTATATAGTTGTTCGAGAGTGGGTTGCACTACATTTGTATGTCGTAAAAAATCTTGATTGGATGACAGTATGGATTGGATGATGTCAACATTATAGTCACACATTAACATGGGAAAGTGAGGCTTCATTGGTTAAAGAATCTCATCGTAATGGAGATTCCAATTTTATATCAAGGGAAATTGATTTAGCATATGGTTTAAGAGATAAACAGGTGCGTATAAATATATTAATCACCCATATCATTATTTTTTTAAATTGTATTGATGTATATATATATTGCATACATTCGACCAAGAATAAATATGTTTATCAACTAGTGATGCAATATTTTTTATATTTTTGACATATTGCAGGTCAAACACCACAAGACTATGTGGTTCAATGGTCATAAATTTTGCATTAAAAAGTTGGATGACACGAAGAAAACTTGTGAATGTGGGATAACTGTAGTCTTTCAGGTGACTAATGTTTCATCTAGAAGCAACATACATCCTCAAGTATCTGAAAATTGATACTATGGCATTTTGGATGACGTACTTGAGTGTGACTTTAATTCCATCAAATTATTTATGTTCGTTGTCCAATGGTACATGATATGATTGAATAAAAATGATCATGATAGAATTATTATTGAACATAATAATGTATTTACAATGGTTAATACAAGGTCATTTAAGCAAGTTGGAGATGAGCCCTATGTTCTTCCAAGCCAATGTGAGTAGGTATTTTACTCATAGGTTTCATATTAATCGGGTTGTTCATTTGTTGTTTGACATGATCCAAGAGGAAGGTCGGTAAAGTATAATGTGATGGAAGAAGAAGATACCTAAGAATTAGAAGATGATGTAGATGATGATCACAACTTACTGTTAGTTGATGATGTGCCTGACGAAGATGTTGAAGAAGACAAACTAGATCACGATGATGTTCATGTCGATGATGACATTATCAAAATAGATATCGATGATGATGGTGGTGGTGGTGGTGGTGGTGGTGGTGGTGATGATGAATATCAATGACATGATTGAAATGTATGAGGCATGAGATTAGTATATTATCTAATTGATGTTGATTTCTTGATAGAATTTTATTTGACTTATATGGTTACGTAATTAATTCATTATATTTTTAACTCTAATGCCATTACATAATTAATTCATAATGTACCTTGTAATGTTTTTAATTCATGGTACACCTCCAGCAGGTCCTAATAGTAGAACCATGCTACCTCCAGGAGATGGAGACAGAGAGTATCATCTAGCCCTCATTTTGTGTGACATTTTTTGAACCTTTGAGGATTTCTTATTATGATTGATACATTATTTTTTGATATATATGAGATGAGGCATGATTTTTGGCAACAAAATTATATTTTGTGTTTATTTATGGAATGTGGACTATTTATTACTTATGTGATTGATGGTGATTTATGATACATATGTAATGGATTACAACACGTTTATGATGATTCTAATGTTTTGTGTATTTAGGATGTGTTATATTCTTATTATTTAGTATGTTATGATATGCTAACATGTGTAACGATGTAGGATGGATATGATGTAATGTATGATTATGATGGTTATGTATCATGTTCCTATATGGAATATGGGTGGTGGCTATGATATCTATGTGACGCATGCATGCATGATCTCTATAATGATTTCCTATTATGATGTATGATGCACTTGACAAGCTGTGTTATGTTATGTTATGTTATGTTATGTATATGATTCATATTATGTACGTTGATGATGGATGCTTATGATGTTTATGATGGATGCTTATGCTATTTATGATGGATGAAAATTATGATGTCTAATATGACCAACATTTTTTGTCAAAATATTGATGAATTTTTTAAGAGTCATACTATAGTAGCCTTATCTAATTAATTTAAGTTTTTATGAAAATATTAAAAATATAAATATAAATTATTATTATCTTAAATGAAAACTTAAAATAAATTAGAGATATACTAAATTTACCATTCAGGTTTAATTAATGTCAGGGTCATAATTCAATTAGTGGTAGAATTCAACTAAACTTACTATTTAAATAGGGTTAGGGTTTTACTCGTCTAAGTGTTAGAATAACTGAAGGGGGGGGGGGGTGAATCAGTGGCCTCAAAAATTAATCCAATAAATCAACCCAAAACTTTATACCACAAATATAAACCTCTAGTTATATTCAATCCTACAAGATGTATGCCTTTAAATAATCTTATCAAACAACTACTGCTCAGAGTCCACTGTTAATCCTTATTCTTAATATTTACCAAATAGCAGTCTAGCCTTTACTGAAATACACTAAATAACTTATTTTTTACTGATCAATCATGTTTTAGTAATGTGTAAAGTAAAACATTAAAGAAATGAACCATATACACATTTGACACATGGATTTTTAACGTGGAAACCTTGTTAAAGGAAAAACCACTTTGGACCGGTAAGCCAAAATTTTCACTCTTTTGAAGTGAGCTTGGTGAAGATCCAACCCTGTTAAAGGTTAAAAACACACTATTAAGTGCAACCTTGTTAGAGGATTTAAATATAATATCTTGTCACTTGATATTTGGCATTTCACTATGTTATCTTCATGAGAAACTTTTTGATACTCCTTGGGATGTATCTCAATATATAAAGGATAGTTCTGATTAAGTAAAAACAAGTTTTAAAAGGACCTAAAACCTTTAAACAAAGTCTTACAGATGTTCAATAAATTTCAATAATAGATGTGCCAAAGCACCAAACTAGGAAAGTAAAAACAACTAGCTAGCTAATAGCCTGACCAAAAAAGTCCCACAGATAAGTAGGAAAAATAGGGACGGTAATAAAAGGATAGACCCCAGAAAGGACAACTACATGCCCTCCACAAGTTCCCAGGCTTGAATGACCATGATTTTCATCTAATTAATAGAATTCTTGAGGTCTTCTATTTCATTGTCCTCCTTTGGACTCATCTTCTTAGTGAAAGCCCTTGTGTGAGTTCAGTGTCCAACGATCTCTTTCACCTCTCTACAGTCCTTTTCCCCTCTGTCCTGATCCATCTTATCCATCAGGATCTTTGCATGCCTAGTATAGGCTTTAAGGCTCACCATGCATTTCTCTCCTATCTTTCAAACTGTTTCCTTGAGTTTTTCCACCTTAATATCCAGGTTATTGATTTTCCTTGTGTTAGCTTCTTCTTCCGCCCTGCCAATGATGTCCTTCAGCTATTTCTCCATTTTACCAACTTTGTTCACAATTTCAATCTAGGATTCTGAGTTTCCAACCGCCTCTTTCATTTCGTCCAGGCATACAACAACAATTTTTTTTCCAATACTAATGCTTTGTATGAGGTTAATCTTAGCTCTCATAATATCAATTTGATTTTTCATATTAGCATTATAATCTAGTATTTTTCCCACTGTGCCAGTAAAATCTGCAATACAGTTCTTTCTCTGCTTAATATCGTCAGGCACATGATTTTTACATGTTTCCTCATTATCATGGGAATCTTTTTCCTCATACCTTGTTCCCTTTTTTTCAGTTATTTTATCTTGTTTCTCCTTTGTCTTTTCTTCATCATTTTGCTCGTTGATCTCTATTTTCCCAGCTAGATTTTGGTCCTCTTCCTTAGAATATTTTTTGTCCTCCCTATTCTCTTCCTTATCATCCTCCCCAAGGTCAATCCTTGTATTCATATTTTTCTCCAACACGTCCTCCTCATCTAAGGAAAGCACAATTTTCCTCTTGCTAGGGGTTTTACCTTTCCATCTGGTCTTGGTTCTATCCATCACTTCTCCCCGTTTTCTTTTCTTTGTCTATTTTTTTTTGGTTTTCCTCCTTCTCTTCGTCCTCTTTTTCCTTCTCTATTTCTATATCCTCTGCCAAAGTCTTCTTCTTGGCAGAAATGTTTTTTTTTACCTTTTTTCTTACTAATTTTGCTCCCCTCTAGAATATCTTCATCAGTCTCCTTGTCAATATTAGAGCCCTCAAAAATAGGCTTCTTCTATCTTTTCTTAGACAAAGAACCCTTTTTAGTAGCACTTTTAGGGGTTTTTTACCCCTTGGATTCTTCATCATCTTCTTCCATTTCTTCCTCATACATACTATCATCCTCATCACCTTTTGTATCTTCCTCATCCCTCTGGTTGTTTTTTAGCAGAGTTCTTTCCACCTTCTTAGTTTTCAAAACCTCATAGATTAACAACATAAGACCCTGGTGAGAGGCATGATCTCCCTTTGGGTCTTTCTACAGACTTTTAATAGTAAAATCTAACAAACTAAGCATATAATAGGGAAAGCTAACTTTCACATTGTGTCTGAAATGATTCAATAACATGAAATGATGACCATAAGCTTTAGTAAACCTACCATGGAGTGTGATATAGCTAATTATCATGTAAAGAACATACCTCTAAGGTCTTGATATGCACTTTGGATTATGGTAGGAAGTATCTACCTTAACCAGTCTGGCCTTCTCTTCATCCAAATTTGGGAATTTCTCCCAAGCCTTATCATATATCACTCTGTCTCTGTAGAAATTGATTCCCTTCATGCCCATTCCAGTAGCCTCTACTATTATCTCCTCTGTTACGTCCATGTACTAGTTTCCCACCATCACCTTTTCATCTTTCCAAGTCTTAGAGAAAATCCTAGAAATAGAGGGATTTCTGCCATGAAGCCTTTCCAGAAACACTGCCATCCCACCTTCCTTCAGAATCTTCTAGATTTGTTTCATTTTTCTCCATTCGTCACAATTTACAAGTTCTACGTGCTTCTTACTTCCACCCATCTAAGCTCTCTAGTATGAGTTTCTATCTTTGTGACAATTCTTAAGAAAGCCATTAAGAATACCACACCTCGCTCTTACAAAAGACAAATAAACCCAGAATTTGTGCCACATCCAACTTGTAATCACCATTAAGTACTTTCTCCTTAGATAGTAATTATGATAAATCACTTCCGCAAAAAAAAACTTTATGAGACTTACCATTTATGATCTTTCTTTGTCTACTCCTCAACCGGTCTTTATCAAGTAATGATTTGGCTTGATAAGATGTGTCTTCTCCATCATTCTATTGTGTCACCTCCTCTAGCTTACAAGCCATGTTGGAGGCCCAGTCCAGCAACACCATTGGTTTCTCAAAAGTTATGTGTAACAATTCAATTTTCAAAAGAATGGATGATAGCTTTAGATTTTTACATTATGTTATAAATAGACCATGAGGCGAGACTTTCATTATTCAGACATTTAATAATATTGAGGGAATATCCCTCTAACCAAACCTTATTACAACCTTTCTCCTTAGCCAAGATAAGACCTTGAAGGGTAGCATTAGCCTCAGCATTATGATTGGTTTGGATGCCAATAGGGATAGCTTTAATACCCCTGCAAACTCCTTGTTCATCTCTTATGATAGTCCCACACCCAACCGCCCCCGAGTTTCCCTTTGAGGCACCATCAAAATTGACTTTCATCCAACCACTAGGAGGGCAGTCCCATCTAGATTCTTATCTCTTAGCTTTATTATCTTGTTTCCTGAAATTTCCTTTTATTTTACAGTTATTGAAGAAGCTAATATCCTCCTCATTCAGGGGTTCCATAGTTGTGTCCTCTAATAATAAGTTCTCTTTGATAGCTCTCTCAATCTTGTAGAAAACCTCCTTCTCACTAGCCACTTTATTTCTAAACACTCTCTCATTCCTTTCCCTCCAAACTCCCCAGCAGACATAGGGAAGAACAAACTTCCACACCTTCACCACAGTTTTATTTTTTGAAGGATGGCTCCAAGAGTTAAAAAGACTCTTCATATCCTTAGGGAAAACCCACTTAATGTTAAGAATTTTAAGGAAGTAATCCCATATAACTCTATCATAGGGACAATGAATAAACATATGATCCACACTTTCCTCATCCTGGTTACATACCTATTTCTGAGATTATCATTAGTCAAAACTTTGTTTTGCATCAAAATCCAAAAAAATACATTGATCATTGGGGTGAGGTCCTTAATCCAAGCTTTAGCCCAACATAGATCACTAATATCCTCAAACTCCTAGTGATACAGAGAGGATATAGTTAGGTTCCCATTTGGACTGTACTTCCATATAATCATGTCTTCTTCCTCAACCAGTATAGTAGAATTAAGAATTTTATTGAGCTATCCCATAGTATTGTCAATAACCGTCAGATCTTTCTAGTGATGCCTATCCCAGTAGTCCTCCACTTTCCTCCCAAATCTAAGTTTACATTGGCTCTCAAAGTTCCTCCATTTAGGGCATTCCTTGAGGGGAGTTTGTAGGTTCGACTCGTCCTCCCTAAAAAGAACATTTCTGCCATTTCCAACTTTTCATTTGATACTTTTTTTTTATGATATCTTTATTTTTCATAGCATTTCTTCATATAAAAGAACCTCCAACTCCCCTATCCTTCTCAAGAAAGGTAGCAAGGTCTGGGCTCTCCTTATTGTACTTATTATCTCATAAAAGAGTCCATTCTTCCCTAGAGTTGTAGTATCTCCATATAAGTTTGGCAAGGGGGTGGTCATTAAGATTTCTAATTTTACATAACCCAAGACCTCCTTTATTAATAGGCCGACAAACCTTATCCCATGCTATGAGAGCTATCCTCTTCTTTTTCTCCATTCCTATCCATAGAAATTTTTTTTGAATCTTTTCAATTGCTTCTCCAAATATTTTGGGGATTTTAAAGATGCTCAAAGCATAAAGAGAGAGACCTTGGAGGGTGGATCTAAGAATCTGAATCTTGCCTGCTTGACTTAGCAACAATCCTTTCCAACTAGATAGTTTTATATGATATCTATCCACTAAAGAAATCCATAAGGTTTCAGAAGGTTCCAAACAAAGAGGAAGACCAAGGTATGTTCCTGGAAGAGTTCCCATATCACAACCCAAAATCCTCATAATTCTTGTCTTTCTTTTTTCAGGAACATTAAAGAAAAAAGGAACTCTTTCCCCAATTAATAGTCTGACCTAAAGTTGTCTCATATTTAATCACAACATTTTTAATGTTGATAGCATCTTTAACAAAATCTTCACCCATAATAACCGATTCATCAACAAACTGCTGATGGGAACAAACTTGACTGGCAGAAGAAGGATTTAAGCCTTTTATTTCCCCTTTCCTTACCTGGTTCTCCATGTACCTTCCCAGAAATTCAGCCATAAGGATGAAGAGGACAGGGGAAAGAGGATCCCCCTGCCTTAGAGCCCTATTTGATTTGAAGAAAGAAGTAGGAGTTCCAATGACCAAAACTGAGAAAGTGGTAGAAGATATAAATTGATATATAAGTTCAATGCTTTTTTATTAAATCCAAAATCCCTCAATAATTTCATTAGAAACTCCCAGCCCACCCTGTCATAGACTTTAGATAAGTCCAGTTTGAGAATTAGGCCTTCCTTCCTCAACATCACAAGAGAGTGAACATTTTCATGTATGGATATAATGGAATCCATAATTTGGCTGTCAGGCACAAAACCATTTTTCTTCCAGGATATCAAGGAAGGGATAATAGATAATATACTTTTGGTGAGGACCTTTGAAATTATCTTGTATGCAACAATACATTAAATGATAGGCCTGAACTGATCCATTTTATCAGCCCCTTGTCTTTTGGGTATAAGAGCTATAAACGTGTCATTCTACTCCTTCTGGAATTTTCTAGATCCAAAACTCTCTTTGACAACATTAGTAACATCCTTTTCAATAATATTCCAGTACATTTTGAAGAAGAAGATTGGATAACCATCTGGACCAAGGGATTTATCTCCATCAAAAGAGAAGATAACCTTTTTAATTTTAGAGTTTGAAGGTATAGCATCAAGACCCGCATTATGGTTATCATTCAAGATATGAGGAATGCACTCCAGAAACTCCCTTTTTTCTTCTCTATTCAGATCTTAATCTTCTTGAAGAAGATTTTGAAAAAAATTATTTGCCTCCATTCTTATGGCCTCCTCATCATTTAAGAGGGTGCCATTGATGTTAAGATTAGAAATTCTATTATCCATTTTTTGCTTAAGAGTAGTCATAAAGAATTATTTGGTATTTTTATCTCCCTCCTTCGGGAATATCTTTTTGGATCTCTGTCTCCATAAAGTATCTTCTTTGGAAATTATGTTATGAAGCTCAACCAGTTTCTCATTCTCCTAATCTCTAGATATCTTGGCATACCCTTCCTTCTAATTGTTTTCCTGGATGTCCTTCAACTCCATGCAAACATTTTCCTTAGTAGAGAAGATGTTGTCAAAGGTTTCTTTATTCCAATCTTTAATATTCTCCTTGACATGTTTGAGTTTTTTGGCCAAAATAAACATTGTAGTTCCTTTAATTTTTATCTTCCACCATTCCTCAATTTTTTGTTCAAGTTGTGGGTGCATAGTCCACATTTTCTTAAATTTATAAGGAAAGTTCCTTTTTTTTATATGGGATCCGCCAGAAAAGTAATAGGATTATGATCTGGTCCCACCCTCATATGAGCAGACAACGAGCAATAGTAATGGGTGAAACACTCATTTCTAATGAGAGATCTATCAAGTCTAACCTGGATCTGTTCCTGGCCACTTCTTCTATTAGTCCAAGTGTAATTAATGCCCTGCAGCTCTATATCATGGAGAGATTGGTTTTCTATAAAATTCATAAGATCCATCCTTCTTTCCAGATTAGTTTGGCTTCCTCCTTTTTTTCATTTTCTTTCAAGGGAGTATTAAAATCTCCCATAACACTCCATTCCTCGTTATTAAAAATATTTCTTAGAGAGGATAGTTTGTTCCAAAAACCTATGTACATTTTTTAGTATTAGGAGCATAAATATTAGTCCACACCCAAGAAGTATTATCCTTAAGATGCCTGAACCTAATGCAAGCCACATTATTTCCCTGATAAATAACATCACCTTTTATTATATCACAGTTCCAAACTGTAGTAATACCCCCAAAAGCACCCTCAGAGTCACCCCCACAAATATTCCCATTCTTGACAAATATAATCTTTTCTACTTTCTCCTTGATAATTTTGGTTTCTTGAATTAAAAAATGTTTGGTCTATTATCCCTAATCATATTCCTAACAAGGTCTTGTTTATGGGGATTATTTAGTCCCCTTATATTCCAAGAAATAATCTTCATACCTTAACAAAGAATCTCACCACCAGGATGGTAAGATGGCTTTCATCCACTATGTTCTTCTTAGTCTCCTTGAATCTTAATCTTTCGCTCAACGATAGTCCCAGTGAGGATAAAATTCCTCCCACATCCCTGATTTTACTACTGCTTGTTGTTACTATTCTACCTGGCTTTCCCTTATCATTCTTTGATTTTTTCTTCTCCCCATGATCCTCTATCCCATATCCCAGATCATTCTGGTCTCCCGAAAGAGCTTGGTTGATAGCCACATCATCCCCTCCTTTAGGTGTTTTAGTGTTGAATAATGTTTTTCTTACCCCTTGGGGCGTGTTCTGTGAGTTATCTGAGGATTCTTTACCTAAAATCATGCATTCTTGGGAATATTTCCAAGTAGCATCCTCCTCCACTTTGTGGATTATTGTCTCTAAAATCCATTTAGATTGATTGGCATCATCATAGATGCTAGGTAGTTCATTACCTTCCCCCTCTTTTGACACAATATTTATAGTCTCTTGTTGTCCTTCTTCCTAAATTTCCCCCTCTTCCCCTTGATCCTCCATTTTTTCCTGATGGCATTCATTACTCTCTAAGCACCCATTTTTTATTTGATCATTAGTCATGCTCTCATCACCTTTCTCCAGTATTATAGCATTTTCCACTTTTTTATTAAGTTGAACTTCCCTTGAGGTTTCTCCCCCACCTGTCTTCACCTTCCCCACTAGGACCCATTTCTTAGTATTTCTCTGGATGACCTTTGCTAGGAATTTCTTAGCCCAATGTCCAGCTTTCTTACAATGAAAACACGCAAAAGGAATGGTTTTGTATTCAATATTTTATTCCCACGATCCCAGCTTTGAGTGAATATTAATTTTCTCAGGCATATTTGTGTCCTGTGTTATCCCAACACATATCCTTGCATACATGATCCTTCTCCCTTATACGTTAACATTATCTATTGATAGCAGCTCCCCAAAGGAATTTTCTATCCTAGCAAATATATCCTCCATCCAGTATTCCAGAGGTAGTCCATGGAGATTAACCCAAACCGGAACCTGGTTTACCGCTTCCTCCTCAAAGACCATATTAGGGCACCATTTTTGGAAGACCAGAGTATTTTTCCCTATAATCCATGGCCCGTTGCATAATATTTTTATTCTATCCTCTTCACAAGAGAAAAAGAAGGACAGGCATCCTTTTTCCATTGCAACCACATCCACTTGCCCTTTCAGGTCCCATTTCTGAGAAGTATAGGCCCTAACCACTTCAATATTTAATCTAACACAAAATCTCCCAACCAAAGAGTTATTTATTCTAGAAATAGTATGATCAATAATATGGTCTAAAATGTCTATTGCAAAACTCCCTTGAGAAGGTTTCAAAATATTCTTAACAAGTGGTAAGGATGACTTACCTGTTGGTTTGACTCCAAAGAGGGGAGCCCACTTTTTTCTCCTCTCCTATTTTTTATCTGACTCACCAGAATAGGTCCCCTAGGGTCCCTAGGTGTAAGTCTAGCATCAGTATCCTTCCCTTGTTTCCCTTTTTCCTTAGCATCTTCCAACTTGTTGTGCTCAGAAGAACCTGCACCCTTTGCACCAGTCCCCCTCAAATTCAAATTTGAATTTTCCTGATCGCTGCCTCCCCGCTCTCCTCCACTCTCTCCCATCCTCTACTCAAATTCAAATTTGAATTTGTCTGCTCGCTGCCTCAATATATAAAGGATAGTTAAATCCCACTATGTTAAGAGATTTTCTGAATCAATGGTTGAACTAAAATAGTATATGATCTGTTCATAAATACAACTTAAACTTGCAGATGTTCAAATCTATTGTAAGCTCATAATTCCTTTCTAATCAATGTTTCCTTCTTATTCCTTTACTCCACTTCATTCTTCTTGGTGATGTTGTTGCTTCTCTGTTGCTTGATGTCTGCAGAAATCTTTAGCCATGTCCTTTAGCTTGTTTGATCAAGAATGTATGAAGTCTTCTTCACCAGTATTCTCTTCAACATCTTTTTCTATTCTCTTCCCCCAATTCATAATGGATTATATTGTCTCTCTTATAGACATTATTTCACCATTTCTAAGTCTTTGTCTTTCTGGTTCTTGGTGTAATCTACAATTCTCGCCATTCTTGCTTTAAAGCTCTCTTTAGTTTTGTCCCGTAGATTTCTCCTTGACAACTAGAATAAAACTATCTTTAATCTCTAGCTTATCTGTAGCTTTTAGCTAGTCAATAAAAATATTGCAATCAATCAGTTAACTCCATATTTACCTCTTTCTAGCTAAGTCTTTTTTGATTTCTGAACTTCAGTTCTTATCGGTGTTTAACTCCTTGTTTGCTCAGTCTTGACTTCAGTTGTCCTCGGGCACCTCTGTCCGTCAAGGTTGTCTGTTTGTTGGGAAACACTGTGACTTTCACTTTTTCTCAGTTATCACATAGGTTCTTCTCGATAATGCTTGCTTGGGTAACTTTCTTAGGTATCACTATGACTCTTCTCTCGAAGTTCTCTATCCATCGGGGTGCACTGTCCATCGGTGTTTGTTGTCAATTGGTGTATACTGATCTTTTATGCATTATTGATAACATAATCTTTATCTCTTTGATTCTTTGAAGTCTTTGACACTATGTATATATAACCAATCAGATTATATCAAGTTGACATCAATGACAATACAATACATTAACTGATTTAATGTCTTACATTAACTTTCTACAGCTTGGTGATCATCAACTTAATATATTCAACCATTTAATTAGTTATAGTTCATCAATCTCTCCCTTTGGCATTGATGGAAACATACTACATTACAACTAATACAATATGAAATATATCAGTTGTAGACACCTAAAATTGACCAGGTGTCTCTTAATCATCCAAATCTGCAAATCTTAGCCAATTGCCCTAAATCTCATCAAAATGCATCAAAATGGATTAAAATAATTCAAATGGACATTGATCAAGTGAATTGGACAAAATCAATTAAAATCAAAGGATTAAATAATCATGAAATCAAATAATCAAATTTAAGCCTAAGAGGGATCAATCAAATTATGTAATTGATTTTAATCAATTAATTGTAAAGTTTTAAAGCAAAAATCAAATCCACCCCATTCACCCTTACATGGCTAAATTAATTAAATGATTGAATTAAATAATTCCTAATTTCTTTCAACTCAAATTGATCAACCAATGAGAATTGAGGATTTTGTCATCTTGTCCCACCCTTTGAGGACAACCATTTAAATGGTTCCCCATTTGAAACCATTTGAGGGATCAAACTCAACCAAGGATTAATCCATGGTTAATTCACTCTACCCCCTACCCTTGGTAATTTTCTATAAATACAAGCCATTTTCTATGCATTTGATATCCTAGAAATTCAAGTGCAAAGCATCCTTATTATAGGCAATTTGTGAGCAATTGAGAGTATAGTGAGCATTTGCATAGCATTTTGATCATTTTGAGAAGCAATTGTTGATTTGAGAGCATGAATCATGAGCATTTGAGTTGAAAACACACACATCTTTGAGCATTTGAGCTAGATTAAGCATTTTATATCAAATTTTCTCATTCTAGGATTGTCCTTGAGAGAGATTAAGGCTAAGAGCTCTCTTAACAAGCTTAGATAGAGAACCATGAGATGTCATGGATTTAATTGTAATTCTTAGATTAAAAATATATTTTCTTTCCATAGAATTTTTGTTATTGATCCTAATTTCATGAAAGTGTAATTTATCACACACAAATGGTGCCCACCGTGGGGCTTTAGGCCTCATTTCTATCATTTTTATCTTAAAATTTTGTGTGTTTTGCATCATTTTCTTGTCATTTTGCAGAAAATAGGAGAAGAGATGCCTATGAAGAATTCAGAGCTGGCTATGAATAGTCAAGAGCCGCGTACAAAATTTTTCTATTCTATCTTTTATTCGTAGGTCGTGTGTGATTTAAAGTGTGCCGCCTGGATCTGTAAAGCGTCACTTGTCAGCAGCTAAACACCATTTGTGATCTTCCAAGAGCCACATACTATCAACCTTTAACTACACTTTGCACATTCTGTGCTGCCTATGGTTTTTCTTTGGCCGCCTATGGAATTTCTAGAGCCGCTTCTAAAGATTTAATTGTCACTTTCAAAGTTTTAATTTACACTTGCTAATAGTTAAAAGCCATGTATTAGTTGTTAAATGCCGCGTAGAGATTTTTTCTTTGAATCAAGTTTTTAATAATTTTCTCACTGTTTTAATTCTCTGTGTTTTTCATTGTTGCAAATGAAAAATCATCTGAAAGTGCAGAAACCAGAGAAAAGAGTTACAAGGCCTAGCAAAGAGGTAAGAGAACAAAACAAACTCTCCAAAGAAATTCATGCATCAATTATTTTGGAAAGTTTAAAAGAAGAGGAGAATTTGTATGGTCATTACATTAAAGTTTTCTTTGCATACAAAAGGAAATTCCCTTCTCTTTGAGTGATTTTCATTTCTAGTTCTTTAAAGCTTGATAGTGCAAAATTTTGATCAAAAGAACTTAGGAGTGAATTGTCAATTTGATTTGCAAGTTTTTCTTCACTTTGTCTCTATTGTGTTGACTAACTTGTTGGAGGAGCTAGACTGGTAACGATCGCCACTAGGTGAGTTTTATATATATATATATATA
>MU224422.1:1479523-1499306 GCA_018584345.1 Thuja plicata
TATATATATATATATATATATATATATATCTCAAAAATGCGCCTAGCCTTTGCTAGCTTTGAAAACAAGGTATTTCTCTAATCAAGCTTGCACTTTCTTAAATTGTGGCTTTCATTTAAATCTAGTCTAATTAGAAAAAACCTCTATTTTGTCCAAATTGAACAAGCATTAGGCATATGCTCTTCACTTTTCGAAGTGAATCAAAAAGCCAAACGTGCAAATTCAATTTGGTAGAAAGAAAGGGATAAGGAATTAACCAAACACTTCAATTTTAAGAACCCCCTTGTCAAGGGGTTGAAAAAGAACAAACATGCTTGAAGTGTTTTGAATAAGGAACAATAATAGGGATATGCTCTTCACTCTTTGAGTGAATCAAATTCCCAAACTTGTTGAACCGAATTCGATTTCTTATTTTTTATACATGCTAGATAAATTAGAGATTTAGAGGGCTTGCCTCCCGATAATTCCTTTACGAAGGCGGTGAGAGGGAACAACCCAAAGTGGGAGACAATCATTTTTGTCATGATATCATCCAATCCACTATAAGAAAATGCACTTTACCTTAATCGAAAAGTGACTAAATCTTGTGCAAGTCATCCTCACTTCCTTGAGTAGTCCTTCTAGATTGCACAAAATCATACTTTCATGCATGTGGGAAGCCTGCAAGGGGGTAAAGGAACTTGGCAAGATCTAGAACATAGGTGAATTAAAACCTTGATAAATAGAAAGCCTACCTTTTTAGAGCCATTGTTAAAAGCCAAAAAAAATTTGACTCTTAGGTAGATTGCTTGGAAGAGTTTCTTGTGTTATACCCATAAATAAAACATCCAAGAACATACACTTTTAGTGTTGTTTTAGGGATATGGTGCAAACTTGATGTGTGTGTTGAGTTTGTATTTGATTTTCACGCAAGAATCCTCTATAACAAGTCTGATCATAATTATTAAACTTTTAAAAATTCAAAAACTTGAAAATTTCAGCCCTGATCAACAAAGCGCCGCGTATAAACATTTTTGGGCCGCGTATAAAGAATTCTGGACCGCCTGTACTTTTGAAACACCACTTGCAAATATTCATAATCCGCGTAAGCCACTAGAAAGTGCCACATGTAAACATTTAAAAACTTCCTATCAATAGGCAAATGCTGCCTATGAACTGCAGAGTGCTGCGTACAACAATTCCAGTAACCATGTGCAAACATTTTAAAGGCGCCTACACACAGGCAAGAGCCGCCTAGAAACAAAGAAGGGAAAATATTGGATAATTCCCAAGGGTTTGAAAACAATTTGCTTCCATTTTTGGATACCCTTTTGGACGTTTTACCTCTGTGTAACTTAAACTTGATCAAAATCCGCCATTGTTGGACTTTTTGAAAAATCATCCAAGGATTGATCATTCAAGTGACATACAAAAGCCTAAGTCTTTATTCAATTTATGTTAATGCCAGCTTTTACATGATCTCATTACATCAAGGCTAGCCTACAACATGATATATCTTATATGAGACAAGAGTGTCCTTTTCCAGGTGATCCTTTTAGTTCTTCAAGACCTTTGTCGAAACCTATCAAATAAACTGAACCAACAATGTCCTTTCCATTTGGCCATATAGACCCCGATCAAATTAACCACATCAAAAAGGATATGAATAACAATGGATGGGGAAATGATGATCCTAACAACCAAGGATCCAATAACAATACTAATGGAGGGGGAAATAGTGACCCTAACAATCAAGGGTTACACAATACCAATCTTGGAGGAGCAAATGGTGACCCTAACAACCAAGGGTTGAACAATAATAAAAATGGGGGAAATATTGACCCTAATGATGAACAAGCCACTAATGAAAAGGTCAATGAAGCTATGAAAAGTCCCTTCTTCATGAAACTTATGGAAAAAGTATTGGAAAAAGACAAGGAAAAGTACTTTCTAGACCTAGCACAAACGGGTCTCAAACTTCCACATGACTATGATGTCAACAAACTCAAACAAAAAGAAGCTGAGGCTAATCCCATTAACATCATGAATAAGAAATTCCAACTTTTTCAAATGAAATTGGACACAATGAAACAAAGTGGGGTTCCTAAACCTTTTTCTATCCAAGCTTTGTGTCCTTTTCCCTTTGATAAGACATTAATCATGGTTCCATTTCCAACTAATGCTATCTTTCCCAAATATGAAAAATATGAAGGAACAACTGATCCTCGAGATCACTTAAGGTAATTTTGTGCCTTAAGTCTAGAGTTCATCCATGACAAAACTTACCTAATGAGGTTATTCCCTAGAAGTTTGGGAGGTATGGCAATGGAGTGGTTTTCAAAGTTACCCTTCGACATTCAAACCTTTGAAGAATTGGCCTCTAAGTTTGTAACTCATTACTCTTATAATATCAAACATGATATTACAATGCTTAATTTATGTAACACCAAGCAAAGATAAGGAGAGGGATTCCTACTTTTCCTACAACGGTGGAGAGTGGTATTTTCTAGATACCCTCGAAGTGTACCCGAAAAGGAGAAGATGGATATCTTTGTGAATAGCTTGAATCATGAAATGAACTATCGATTGAGGCTACAATGTCCAAGGACATTTCAAGATCTAATTGAGAATGGGGTAAAAAATGAAGAGGTGTTGGTTAAAAGTGGAGAAATAAAATTTACAAGGACAACAAGAATAACAACAACAACAATACCTCCAACACTAATCAAAATCACAATACCTCTAACAACAATCAGTTTTGGATGACAAATAACAACAATAAAGGAGTGGTCAATGATGGAGTGGTAGAGGAAAATACTTTAAAGGTCACCCTTTCAATCTCACTCAAAACTCAGTTCAAGCCAATAACATGAATCAGGCACCCAAAGTGCCCTTTAACAACAATAACACTAATAACAACTTTGGGAATAATCAAGGGGATTACAAGCCTAAACCTTTCTTTGCACCTACACCCAAGAGGACTTTCACTAATTTGGGTGAACCATTGGAAAATGCATTAAAGACACTTATTGAAAATAAACTTATTGACCTACCAAGGGCTCAACCATATGAACCTCAAATCAAGCCAAATTGGTGGAGTGAGAATAACCATTGTGAGTATCATAGAAATCGGGGACATAAGACCAATGATTGCATGCATCTTAAACATGTGGTACAAGATCTCATTAACAATGGTGTGATAAAAGTAGAGGGCCCTCAAACTAATGAAGATCACACGGCCTTTAAGACTCCTTTCTATAAGCATGAAAAAGGAGAATCTTCCAATTCCAACAATAGAAGAAACAATGGGAACAATACAAGAGGCAATAATAATGTTAACTTTTCCCATACCTATGATAATACTATCAATGCTATATCCGTCCATGAGAGTAATATCAATGTTGTGGTGATCTAAGATCAACCTAAAGTGGAATCCTCTAATGCCATCACAAGGGGGAAAGCCTCAAAGGTTACCATACAAGGGGGTACTCCTATTACTATTGGCACTAAAACACCAACTATTTTGGCTAAACAAACACCACCTACAACAAAGCCTTATATTTTGGTGGATCAATTACAAAAGAATCCAACCCAAATATCAGTTTTGGAGTTGTTGAAATTATCTCCTAATCACAAGGAGATCTTGGAAAAAGCCTTGGTTGAGACCACCGTTCCCATAAACTTGGAAGAAGACAAATTTCAGAACATGGTAGGACATCTCATAGCCCCTCATTGTCTTTCATTTTCAGAGAAAGATGATATGTCTATCACACATCCTCAAAACTTACCCTTGCATATAGAGGTGTTAATCCAAAGCCATAGGGTCAAGAGAGTTCTCATAGATGGGGGAGCTAGTCTTAATATTTTCACTTTAAACCTTGTCAATTCATTAGGGTTAATCAAATCATCCATTGATCCTAAAAAGTAAATCACCATTAAGGCTTATGATGAGGAGGAACGATCTTCAAAGGGTATGATTATTCTACCAATTCAACTGGGACCTATCAAAAATGATACCATATGTCAGGTCCTTGATATTAAATTGACTTACAATATCCTATTAGGAAGGCCATGGATACATGAAATGCAAGTGGTACCTTCTACATATCACCAATGCATAAAGTTTCCACACATGGGGGAGGAGATCATGATTGGAGGAGATTCAAACCATTTCCAATATTGTAATGCTTTAAAGACAAGTCATGATTTGTACATTCCTCATAGAAGGGAAGGAATTATCCCTGATATTACCATGAAGGAAGCCAAAGAGTAAAGTTCATAACCAACATCAAATGTTACATCAACTTCTAACCCTACTCAAACTAACTCAACCACATCAACTAAGGGAAAAGAAAAGATGAGCTATGAGGGTTCAAATTCAAATGATAATTCATTCAAGACTTCAACATTGAGAATGGAAGCTTTGAAACCCAGTAAGGAGGAAAGAGAAAAATCTAAGAAAGATCATTATCAAAAGATGAGTGACATGATGAACCAATTTGAGAAACAATGCAAAATTCACTCAAAAGGGGTAGGGGAATATTCTGTTTCCCTATTTGATTTCCCTACATCTCCAAGGACACATGGGAAACCATCCAAAGATCATCAAACCCATAAATATAATTCTCATTTTGTGAGAGAATGTGACAAACAAGAAATGGAAATAGAGGATAATGAAGTATTGCAATGGCTTTATAAGGATGAGGATAATTCAAATAATCCTATTGAAATGGTGCAACATATCAATATCAAAAATGATAAATATGGAAAAGGATTTGATATCATGAAGAAAATGGGATATAAGGGAAGAGGACCCTTAGGAGTTTGACATAGAGGGTTGTTAGAACCTATTGAACTAGTTTGGAGAGCAAAAGAAGAGAAAGTCGACATAGGTTTTCAGCATAAAGGAGAAAGTTCAAGTCCCATGCATGATTCTCGTGTACATATACACCTTGTTAGTTCTGAAAGTGAAGATGATTCTAGGTATTATGAGTGGGATTCTTTTTTTAAGAATCTTTCCATGACATAGAGGTTGATAGCATTCACACTTATGCAACTCCTCCTAAAGTTGAAACTCAAGAACATGTGATTCAAGGTTCAACTTCTACTCAAACATCAAGTGAACCTCAACAAGATAATGTAGAACAAGCACCTCTTTACACTCAATGGGTAGGTGAACCTTGGGTACCTTCATGGGTGAGAGATTCTAACCTAGTGTTTAATCCACATGCTTTGTTTCCCATGGAAATATCAGAGGACTCTAGTGAAGAGGATTTTGATCCTTCTTCCATGGACTATTTGGAAGAGGCACATGTCATATTCCTTGAAGATAAAATGTATGAACCCTCCAATGAAGTCATGTCCTTAAATCCTTCAAATGATAACCCATCCAATGAATCCTTGTCCTTGATGCATTCTGAACTTATTTATTGGGATCTTTCCGAGCCAAATGACTTACTATACTTCCCAAATGATAATGCAATGGCCCTATACCTCAATGAGGTTGAACTAGATTCTTCCATCAATGAATTCACTCCAGAAATGATGATAGGGGCAGGTGTCCAACCTCTTAATCCAAAAAATGAAAAGAAAAAATACAAAAAAATGAGAAGGTCTAGTGGTGAAAACCACCATGTGGCAGTGCTAGACCCCAAAAAAGTAAAAACAAAGGATGTTTCCGAAGGTGAAAACCCAACTGTGGCACCTAAGGAAGAGAGGTTGGACACCTTACCAGCACATGAGGATGAAATATCACCTATACTCATTGAACCAATAGAAAAGGTTAATATTGGTACGGAAGTGGATCCTAAATTTATTCACTTGGCAACATCTTTGAGTCCCTTGGAGAGGAAAGAGTTCATTGAATTCTTTCAAGAAAAACAAGTCAACTTTGCATGGTCATATGCCAACATGCCCGGATTGGATCCAAGCTTCATAATGCATCATTTGAATGTGAAACCCAAAGTAAAGCCCGTCAAGAAGAAATTGAGAAAAATGCATCCACATGTAGCCCTTTTAGTCAAAGTAGAATTGGAAAAACTACTCAAGGTGGGATTTATAAGAGTAATTGCATATGCTGAATGGATCTCCAATATTGTACCAGTTACCAAAAATGATAAATCCATAAGAGTTTGCATGGATTTTAGAGATTTAAACCTTGCTTTCCCAAAAGATGACTTTCCATTACCTAGCATTGATGCTATTGTGGATCTAACTGCGGGTCATTCTATGTTTTCACTTATGGATGGATTTAGTGGGTATAATCAAATTTGCATTGCACCTGAAGATCAAGAGAAGATAGCCTTTACATGCCCATGGGGTACTTTTTGTTGGAATGTGATGCCCTTCAGTCTCAAAAATGCCGAAGCCACTTATCAAAGAGCAATGACTACCATTTTTCATGATATGATGCACACCTTTCTAGAAGATTATGTGGATGACATTCTAGCTAAGTCACATGAATGAAAAGATCATTTACCCATACTTGAAAATATTTTTACAAGGCTAGAACAATTTAAAGTAAGACTCAACCCAAAGAAGTGTGCTTTTGGGGTACAATCTGGAAAACTCCTAAGGTACATTATTTCTGCAAAAGGCATTGAAGTAGATCTTGAAAAAGTACAAGCAATAATGGATATGGACATTCCAAAGAATATTAGTCAAATGAGGTCACTTCAAGGGAGGCTTCAATCTTTAACAAGGTTCATTTCTCAATTGGCGAAAAAAATCCATGCTTTCACAAGGTTGCTACAGAAGGACACCATCTTTACATGCGATGAAGAATGTGATAAAGCCTTTAAATTGTTGAAAACATACTTGATGAATCCACCCATCTTGATGTCACCTATTCAAGGAAAACCTTTATTACTCTATATTTCAGCCACGGAAAATTCTTTAGGAGTTTTATTGGCACAAGAGGATATTGAAGGAAAAGAAAGGACTATCTACTACTTGAGTAGAAATTTTATCAAATATGAATTAAACTATAGCTTCATGGAAAGGGCTTGCCTAGTAGTGGTATTTGCCTCTCAAAAGTTAAGAAACTATATGTTGATGCATAAGGTGAAACTCATAGCCAAAATTGATCCATTGAAATATTTACTTAGCAAAACAGCTCTAACTGAAAGGATTGCAAAGTGGGTGATGGTGCTTAGTGAATTTGACATTGAGTATGTTGATAGGAAAGCAATCAAAGGTCAAGTTATTGCAGATAAATTGGCTGATTATCCTCAAGAATCTACACATCCAATTCAAGTGGAGTTTCCAGATTCTGAGATTGTTAATGTGGAAGCTAAAACATGGACTTTATACTTTGATGGATCTTACACCCAAAATGGTAGTGGGGAAGGCATTCTTTTGATCACTCCTCAAGGTTACACAGTTCTGAAATCTTACAAGTTATTGTTCCCTTGCACAAACAACATTGCAGAGTATGAATCTTTGGTCATAGGTATCAAGATGGCCTTAGAATGGAATGTCACAGAATTACAAGTCTATGGGGACTCTCGAGTAGTTATCAATCAAGTCAATGACGAGTATAATACCAAGGATGAAAAATTGATGCCTTACAAGAAATTGGTTGATGATTGGAAAAAGTACTTTGCTTTTATTACTTTTGAACAAATCCCATGTGACAAGAATATAGAAGCGGATGCAATGGCTACCTTGGCATGTTTGCTTCAAATGCTCGATCAAAATGCGAGGTATGAGTTCTTGGTGGAAGAATTGGTTAAACCAACATTTGATCTACCTGATACCCACATTATTTCCCTTTTAAATGGACATGAATCACCATGGTACGGACCCATTTATGCCTACCTAAAAGAACAAACCTTACCTATAGACCAAACCCGTGCCCAAAAGCAAAATTTCATAAGACAAGTGGCTTGTTATACCATCCTTTCTGACACATTGTATCGTAAGGGTCTTGAAGGAACACTCCTTAGATGTCTAGAGGAAGATGAATCAAAATTATATTTAAAAGATGTTCACGAGGGGATTTGTGGGTCACATTCTAGTGGTTTAAACCTAGCTAAGAAAATCCTATGCATGGGGTACTTTTGGAAAACCTTAGAAAGAGATTCTTGTCAGTTTGTGTAAAATGTCAATACCATGGAGACATGATCCATGCACAGCACACGAGTTACACCCATTTGTCACACCATGGACATTTTACCAATGGGGTTTTGATTTGATTGGTATGATCTATCCACCTTCTTCAAATGGACACAAGTACATTCTCACTGCAACGGCGTACTTCACTAAATGGGTTGAGGCCATCCCTTTAACAACTGCAACAGGGAAACAAAATTCCATGTTCATCCTTAAACATATCATTTCTAGATATGGCATTCCTCACGCCATCATCACAGATAATGGAAAATAGTTTAAGAACAAGGATGTAGATGAACTTTGTGACACATTCCATATTACTCATCACTCTTCATCCATTTACTATCCCCAAGGTAATGGACAAGCAGAAGCTACCAACAAAAATATCCTCAAAATTCTTAAAAGATCGGTTGGTAAGTGAGGAAGAGATTGGCACCTTCAAATCAATCCAACATTATGGGCTTATAGAACTAGTATTCTCACCCCGACAGGAGCTACACCTTTTTCATTGGTTTATGGGGTCGAAGCTATTCTACCCTTAGAAGTTGAAATACCATCCTTAAGAGTGTCATTACATGGATTGATTACATATGAGGATTATAAGGTCACCTGACTTCAACAATTGGAGATGTTGGAGGAACATCAAACTTAATCTTATGATCATTTGAAAGTGTATCATAATCAAATTTCAAGGAACTATAACAAGTATATTAAACCAAGAACCTTTCAAGTGGGAGATTTAGTATTGAGAAAAAATCCAAAAAATCAGGTTGATAGAGGAAAGAAAGGAAAGTGGGAAGCAAATTGGCTTGGTCCTTTTGTCATTGTTTCTTCTTTTGAAATGGGGACTTACAAATTGGCCAATTGTGATGGTGATAAATTGCAAGAGCCTATCAATAGTATTCATCTTAAGAGGTTTCACACCTGATTAGGCAAAAGAGTATCAGAGGAAAGAGTATAAGTTGAGAGCATCAGATGAGTCAGCATCACCTTTGTACATGAGATAAAGTCAAAAATACAAAAAAGGAGAAAAGATCAAAATACAAAAAAAAAATAGAAAGTTCAAAAAGCCAAAAACATTGGAAAAGAAGAAAATAAAAATAAAAAGGAGAAAATTGAGCATGAAGAAAGAAAAAACATTTGGGAAATAAAAAAATGTTGTCTTGGTGAAAACCTAGCAAATAGGTGCCTTGATGATAAAAAAAAAATCAAAAAAGAAAAAATTCAAAAAATTCAAAAAGAGAAAAAGTGCCTTGATGAAAACCTAGCAATAGGCACCTTGGTAGCAAAAAAAAGCAAAAAAGAGAAAAAGAGCAATAATCCCAAGAGGTGAAAACCTAGAAATAGGCACCTTTTGTCCCTTACGTCTTCCTAGTCACATTTGTACATATTGCCTTTCATCATCTCATTTGTCCATATCCTCATTGCATCCATCATTTGTGCATAAGTCATAATAAAGTCTCAAAGCTACATTGTTGCATTCTAGGTTTCATTTTGCCCTAAGTTTCACATTTATCACTTGGGGGAAAACATCATGAATTTTGGTACTAAACGGATTCAAGAGTGCTACATTTTGGTCACACATCAGAAGAAGATTTTCAGATTCAGAGGAGAGATATTTTGGAGCCTTTGATGGATATCATTGTTCAACCCTAAACAGTTTGATCCTATACCATGATCCTTGAGTTTCATTGACTTATTTTATCAGGATTAAAAATTGACAAACCTTAACTGATCAGTATGTTTGGAATTCTTTTTGAAAATCTATACATTTCAAAACACTTTGATTTTTTGATGAATTTTTCATTGATTTTTTCGAGTCATGTTCTTTTTATCTCATCGATGATGTTTCAACTAGATTGGCGATGATGAAGACATGATGTTTTCTTCGCTTCTGTGTGACTATTTTGAGGGAGATTCTTTAAATTGTGTGAATTTGTCTAAGGACATGGTCATCACAGAACCATCAAGGAAATTCATATAAGAAGGAGGGTTAACCTTTGTTTGTTCACACAAAAGGATACCTTGGCTATTTAGATTTTCAATATCTTAATACCAACATCCACTCTCAACATTGAATCCGATTAAACTGGTATTCATACTCCCATAGTTGGTCATTCAACTAGTGAGGGTTGTACTTGGTTTGAAAATAGTTACCAAATGAGATGAAAGTCATATTCATATTCTTATGGTCGCAGTGGCACCAGTAAGGATTGTATCGACTCCTAGCTCCACAATGCTCAATGATGAAAATATATCTCTGTTTGCATTTATTTTTCAAACCTCAAGGACAATTAGTTGCATTGCATTTTCATGTTAGATTAATTGCATTTGCATGTTAGCTTAATGACCTTTACTTTTAGCAAATTTCCAAGTTAAAGGGGGTTCATCATTACTATGGGTTATACATCAATCAATGGTTTCAGATCATTAATATGAGATTATCTTTTGCATTCATAGAATTAATCATTATTCATTATATATTCATATCAAGAGAAAAGAAAAGAAAAGAAACCTTAATCATTAGTCATTCATCTTTCACCAGTTAAGCTTTGCATTTCATAACTTAAGTTGCATACATCAAAATCCAAAAAGATAGTTGCATTCATTTTTACCATTGCACTAAGTGTTGCATCCATATCATTGCATTGCATAATCCATACATCATGATAAACATCATAATATCATATAGAAATAAGTTGCATTAACATCATTTGCATCCATCTATCTATGTCCTACTCTAAGACATTGCATCCATAGCATAATAGAAGTAAATGCATCATAGAATCATGTATTCATGCATATAGAAATCTCATAACAACATCATCAAAGGGGAATCAATGGAAGATCATCATGCATAAATATCCATCATCAAATGTCTATAGAAAATATGTATATCAAAGATACATCAATACATCGTCCATATATCAAAGTCCTGATAAAAAATACATGATACATCAATACAATATCTGGATATCCTAGATCTCAATCTATCTCATGACCTAGCAGGGGCACCTAATCCATCTCCAGTGATACTTTTACCTGAACCTCCTACTCTATCAGGATCTCTATCACCTAATATATCCTATGTGGAAGGTGGTGCCTGACTAGTGCTTGCACTGGTAGGTAACTGAGCTAATGTAGCCAAGAACTACTGCAACATAGTAGAAACCTGATCTAATTGTACAGGAACTACAGTCATCCCTACCTATAAACCTTAAACATCCTGAACTAAGCCATCCACTATGGGAGGAACTGGAGGTGCCTATGATTCTGGAGGGGCCTGAGGTGCCTATGGCTCTAATGGAACCTATGGTATCACCGATGTCATACTACTCTATGGACCTACCTAAGGAGCTGTCTCTGTGGAGATGGAGGTCTCTGTGGAACCTATCCCTATAATGGAACCTATCTCACAACCTAGACTCATCTATGTCTCTTCCTAGCCCACTCTGCACCAACTATGCCAGGAGCTGGTCTCTGGGGAGGTACCTAGACCTGCACTTGCCTCTATCTAGGCTGAACAAATCCCCCACCTCAGCCCCTAACATGACCACCATGCATATGAGGTCCCATAGCTCTTTGTACCCTAGGTTCTCTCTGGACCCTCTATCTCTGAGGTCTCCTACCATCTCCATCGCTATCATCATCATCCCTGCCATCATCATCAGATAGATCATCAACATCTGGGATAGGCTTAGCTGGATCTGTAAATCTCACAAAGTGATGTCGTAAGAACCACTCTCGATACTCAGCGGACATCCCTGCATTAGCTACATGTTTCATAAGATCCCATCTCACAAATCCAAGATGATCAATCTGTGCATAGGCATACTAATAGTCAACCTGAGCTCCCCACATGGATCACTCTGCCTATACCCTGGCATAAAGTGCCATACCCTGGGGCATATCCTGTACTTGATCATACTAACAAAGCACTCTCCTAAAGCAAAATCTCTCTATACACAGTGGTGATTGACCAATTATCCATCGAGGGGAAAACATTAAGGAAACTTGTCATCATCCTCTCACCACCTCTCACAGCTCAAATATGGTCTCCAGATGACGTGATTGATATCATCAATAGTACGACACTAAAAATCAACCTTTCCCAGATGATGTTGGACAAGCATACCATCATATAGAAAAGCATACGGATACCCTCGGGCCTGTACTCGTGCTGAGACTGGTCTGGTGATAGGGATATGCTCCCAAGTCCACAACTGTAGTAAAACTACACCTACTGAGATAGATGTATTGTGCCTATATACAATCTCATGAAGATCATGATAAAGCTCGGCTAACACACAGGAACCCCAGTCAAATCTCCAAGGATGTGCAATCATGTCCTCTAGTATATGGCCCCATCTGACTAGAAATCCATGACCTCTCCTATCTGGAAGCAACAATCCTCTGATGACTGCTCCTAATAATGTTGGCAAGGTAGGAAACGAAGAAAATTGTGCCCAAGTAATGCAATAATTCTCAATGGTGTTGTCTCCGAACACCCATTTGCATACGCTGCCATCATAAACTAAATCATAGTATACTCACTCTCCATGAGTCGGGATCCTCAATAATTTGTATACATCCTCTGGTGTGATAGTCATCTTGTCGAGGGGTAGATGGAAAGTGTTATGGTCAGAGTGCCATCGCTCTACCATAGCTGTCAATAGACCTCAGTTCAGTTGAAACCAAGGGAGATCAAGCAGGAAACTAAGACCTCATGTCTCGATAGTATGTCTCTCAAGAGGAGTAAGCTCATCAACCAAATCAAAGATCCAAGACACTACACCCCGTACTCGCAACTTATAGTAATGTTCCTACATTTTGAAACAAAGTGAATTATATTAGTTTTTCTATTGGTGGATCATTCTAAGTTAATCAAACACATTAAATCTATCCTTGCTCTATTTTGAGTGCATCAAACTATTGTTCCTAACCTCTAGATCTTGAGAAGGGATCAATTTGGCATCATTTTAATCAATCTGATTGGCATATCAAACATTCATCGATATGATTTTTCTAATATCCTAAACACTAAGTGACATCATGGAAGTACATTTTCTAGCTTGGAAATCAATAAAGTCTTGTCAAATGTTCAATCAAAGGCAATTTATTCTATCTATTTTTTAGTTTTTCCCATATTTCCTTGTAGGCGGCACTTGGCTAAGTGCATGCGGCTTTTTAGCCCGCAGGGTTTAAATTTTCATACGCGGCACTTTAATCATTGGAGGCGGTGCTTTACCAAGTACGCGGCCTTTTAAAGTCCTAGGTGGCTTTCAAATTTTCCTAGGCGGCCTTGAAATGATAGGGTTTCATAGGTGACACAAAATTAATTGGGTTGTAATTTTAACCTAAGTGCTAGGTAGCTCTAGATTGCTCCAACACGGTTTTAAAAAGCGCGGAGGTAGCTTTTCAATAGCTTTGGCAGCTTTTAAAGTTTCCTACACGGTGTTTTGCAAAGACTTATCTAAAAAGTATTCAAAACTTGTAATAAATGCTAATAAATGAGCAATAAATGTACTAGGAAGGTTGAAATCACTCACCAGAGGTCTGTAGTCTCTCTGATAATGGTGCGCTCTCTCGAATTGATGCTCTCAAATGGGGACAACCATCACTGTCAGTTGTCACAAGATCAGAGCAAAAATATCAATAGTAAAAGTGAAAATTAATAGTAAATTTGGGTTTTTCAACCTATTTAAGCTATTTTACCCTAATTTTTTGAAGGTTTTTGACCCAGTGGGACTACATTGCACATTTCTGCATACTGGGGCATCTTCTAACATCTTTTTCAGCATCATTGTTTATTAGAAATGAAATCATCTTGGATCTATTCATCATTTGTTTCATCAAAATTTTGGCATTCAGAACATCAAAATATTTTCATTTCTGAGGGGGCATCATCATATCATCTAACTAGGATTCTACATCGCATTTTTCATCAAATATAGGGCATTAAAAATTCAAAATTTATCAGTGGGGCATTCTACATCAAATTTCACATCGAGTTCTGCATCAGGGTTTCGCATCAGGTTTCACATCAAGGTTTCGCATCAAGGTTTCACATCAGATTTTCAAATCAATCGGGTTTCATATTAGCCAATCAATCAGACATTAGTATCAAATCAATGATCAGGACATCAAGTTTTCTTTGAATCAATGCGCTTCGCACATCAATTCAAAGAGGAGCATTTGTAGACACCTAAAATTGACCAGGTGTCTCTTAATCATCCAAATCTGCAAATCTCATCCAATTGCCCTAAATCTCATCAAAATGCATCAAAATAGATTAAAATCATTTAAATGAAAATTTATCAAGCAAATTGGATAAAATCAATTAAAATCAAAGGATTAAATAATCATGAAATAAAATAATCAAATTTAAGCCTAAGAGGGATCAATCAAATTATATAATTGATTTTAATCAATTAATTGTATAGTTTTAAATCAAAAATCAAATTCAACTCATTCACCCTTACATGGCTAAATTAATTAAGTGATTGAATTAAATAATTCCTAATTTCTTTCAACTCAAATTGATCAACCAATGAGAATTGAGGATTTTTTCTTCTTGTCCCACCCTTTGAGGACAACCATTTAAATGGTCCCCCCATTTGAAACCATTTGAGGGATCAAACTCAACCAAGGATTAACCCATGGTTAATTCACTCTAGCCCCTACCCTTGGGAATTTTCTATAAATACAAGCCATTTTCTATGCATTTGATATCCTAGAAATTCAAGTGCAAAGCATCCTTATTATAGGCAATTTGTGAGCAATTGAGAGTATAGTGAGAATTTGCATAGCATTTTGATCATTTTGAGAAGCAATTGTTGATTTGAGAGCATGAATCATGAGCATTTGAGTTGAAAACACACACATATTTGAGTATTTGAGCTAGATTAAGCATTTTATATCAATTTTTCTCATTCTAGGATTGTCCTTGAGAGAGGTTAAGGCTGTGAGCTCTCTTAACAAAGCTTAGATAGGGAACCATGAGATGTCATGGATTTAATTGCAATTCTTAGATTAAAATTGTATTTTATTTCCATAGAATTGTTGTTATTGATCCTAATTTCATGAAGGTGTAATTTCTCACACACATCTGGCTGTCGGTAAGCTCTTTCTTCAATCTTCATTCCCTTCACTGGATAGATGTAGCAACTTTGGATTTATTGTCTCCCTTTGTTGTAGAATTTCTTCTCTAATTTTTTCTCTCCCTTTGGTTTTTCCTCTCCTAGATGAATATCTCTTTTTCCTTTGACAATAATAGATATACTCTCTCCCTTGGATTCATCTCTCCCTTAGGATATTTCTCTCCCTTTGGATGATCATGATGGATATTTCATATGGATATATAATCTCTCTCCCTTTGACAACAATGCCAAACTATATCCTTTCTCCTTTTTATAATATACTCCTTGAATTTCCCTTTCCATCAATAGTTCAATGACTCTAGTGTTCGTTGCAAATAAGTACCTTTCTGTGTACTAATGTATCTTTGCAGTCCATCTCTTTTCTTGCATCAACATGAATGATCTTCTGATTATGTGTAGGCTGATGTAGCCTCCTAGTCAGCTTAGTGACTACTACACAAGGGTTAGACCCCTAGTATCTTTCTTAGGTACTCAAATGTATCTTTAGGTATTATCACAATAGATAATCACTGATTCAAGAATTTTCATATTCATATCATCCAGTAATTGTTTGATCCATGCAATGTTAGAGAAATTTACAGCACCAACCACATATTTTTCTTCTGTAGTGGATTGTGAGATGCATCCTTGCTTCTTACTTATCCATGTGACAATTCTGTCACCCATGAAAACTGCTCCTCCTGTTGTTCTCTTTCTATCATCTAATTTTCCATCCCAATCAACATCTATATAGACTTGAAGCTCAAATTTGTCTTATCTTTTATACCATAATCCATAGTCTTCGATATTCTTTAGATATGTCATAATTCTTTTGACAGCAGTCATGTGTGATTTCTTGGGATTAGTAGAGAATCTTGCAACTATTTCGACTGCATGTGATATATCTGGTCTAGTATGAACAACATACATGAGTTTTCCCATCATAGATCTATAGGGTCTGATTTACCTTGGTTGACTTGTCTTCCTTTTGTAGCTTGCATCCGGATGCCATAGGTGTTAAACTGGTTTGGAGTCTTCCATCTTGAATATCTTCAGCACTTCCTTGATGTATTTGGATTTTGTGATATAGATGTCTGCATCTTGTTGAAAAAACTGTAGACCAAGAAAGAATTTGATCTCCCTAAACATTGACATCTCAAACTCTTTTCTCATTTTATTAGAAAATTATTTGCATAACATATCATTACCACCAAATATGATATCATCAACAAATATTTTGACAATGAAAATGTTATCATCAGTATCTTGTTTTAAATATAGATTACTGTTGTCACTTGTTCATACAAATCCAATACTTATGAGATAGGAGTGAAGTCTTTTGTACCATGCTCTTGATGCTTGTTTCAATCCATACAAGGCTTTGTGTAGTCTACAAACCATGTTTCTCTTGTTAGGATCAACAAACCCTTATGGTTGTTCAATGTATACCTCTTCTTCTAGTATTCCATTTAGGAATGCAGACTTGACATCCATTTGGTATACCTTAAATCCTTTGAATGCAGTATAAGAAAGTAAAATTCTGACTCCTTCTAGTCTAGAAATGGGTGCAAATGTTTCTCCATAGTCAATACCTTCTTCTTGTGCATATCCCTTGCATACTAATCTTTCTTTGTTCCTTGTGACTTCTCCATTCTCATTCAGCTTGTTTCTGAATATCCATTTTGTACCAATGAAATTCTTGTCATTTGGTCTAGGTACTAATGTCCATGTTCTATTCTTCTCAATCTGTTCTATCTCTTCATTCATAGCACTGACCCATTCTTCATTTTCAAGTGCAGTATTAACAGATTTAGGCTCAAAATCACAAATTAAACATCTAGTGTTCAGTGACTTACTTCTTGTTCTCATTCCATCTTTCTTGTCTCCTATGATCTAAGTCTGTGGATGGTGTCTTCTGAAATACTTGGTAAGTATCGGTTTAGCTCTTTTTTCATCATTTTAATCATCATCTTGACCTTCATTCTGATCTTCGTCACTCAAAACATTATTTTGAGCAATTTCCTAATTTTTGGTATTTGCACCCTAATGCTCGGGTGGACTATTCTGTCGCTCGGGAGCGATACACTGTTTCTCAGGCAGAGTGTCAGTTTCTTCACTTTAGACAAACCTGTTGTAGTCTTCTGGTTCTTTTATGCTTTCCTTATCATTTTTATTTGCAAATTCATCTACTCTGACATTTTAACTTTCACTTATTTTTTTAGAGGATTTGTTAATATATTTATAAGCCTTGCTTTTGGTAGAATACCCTAAAAATATTCCTTCTTCACCTTTGGAATCAAGCTTTCCATTTCTAGCATCTTTCAAAATATAACATTGATTTCCAAAAATTATGAAGTAACTTACATTGGGTGTGTATCCATACCATAGCTCATAAGGTGTCTTATTGGTGTCTTTCTTTAATTGAACTTTTTTCAATGTGTAGACATCAATACTGACAGCTTCTCTCTAGAATGTTTGAGTGATTCCTTTCTCAATCATCAAAGTTATGGCACAATCAACAATGGATCTGTTCCTTCTTTCAGCAATCCCATTTTGTTGTAGTGTTCTTGGTGCAGAAACCTGTCTTTGAATTCCATGCTCATTACAAAAGTTAGTGAATTTATCAGTAATAAATTCTCCTCCTCTATCTAATCTTAAGCATTTTACTTCCTTACCACTTTGTTTTTATACAATAGCTTTATACTATTTAAACATCTTGAATTCTTCTGATTTCTCTTTTAAGAACATAATTTTCATCATTCTAGAATAATCATCAACAAAGAGAATGAAGTATCTATCACCATAGTAACTCTTTATTCTCATTGGTCCACATAGATCAGTATGGACTAATTCTAGAATGACATTAAATGTGTAGGTTTTTCTCTTGAAACTAGACTTTGTCATCTTACCTTTTTGACAATTCTTACACATGACATGGTCGGGCTTTGATATGCTCGGTAACCCTCTTACTTTCCTTTTATTGCTTATCCTAATCATGTTGTCAAAATTCACATGACATAACCTCTTATTCCACACTAGTACATTTGACCCTAAATTTTGACCTAAATCTCCCACCATGCATTACATTTGTTTTGCTTGGTCAGAATATGGAAGGAAAACTTTGATTTTTTTTTAATCCATTCCTGTGTAGGTCAAAATTACGACAACTAGGACATTTTGTCATAATTGTGACAAACACGATCAATATAAATTAAAAAAAAAGGTTTCATTTCAATTCATTGTGATTATGCAGCAAAGAAGACTCGAAGGAGGGCACGAATAGAAGGCACACACATATGTGTTGAAATGATTCAACCAACACCATCTATACGTGATCAAACAGAAGGTAGATATTAGGTTGGTATGGATGAACAGTTTATAGACTTACATGTGTTCTCATTCTATTTGTATTGTGTCTATACGACATTAAACTATTTGTTAATCTGCAAGGGCTGGAAAGAATGACCACAAGGTAGTGAGCATGGATGTTTTCATTTTGCTTAGGGTCGAGAGAGCCACACTGTGATCTTTTTAGTTTCCATTTGGGTTGTAGCTATTTTGGCCTATTATGTTTTTGTTTTTTTGTGATTGAAGGACATATAGGGTTTAGCACTAAAGCTATTTTTGTCTTTCTTTTCTTTAATCTACAAATTGTTGTTTGTTGTATGCATTTTGCGTAGACATTTGATGAGCAAGGGCACCAATAGAACACTCACTACAACTATTAAAAATAGTTTCAACAGCAACTTATTCATAGAAAGTCATCTTTTCAGTTGGTGATGGTGCTTTGCCTATAGGTTCTTTTGCCTGTTAGCATTTTATTTTTTTTTGGTTTAGCCCTGACGATTATTTTTTTTCATTGTTTATGAATCAATGTATGTATATTGTATTAAAATTTCATGGGTGAGGACCACAATCGAACGTCACTTCTTATTTGAAAAAAACATTTCAATAGTAGCTTGTTCGTAGAAAGTGCAGAATATCAGAATATTCTCTTTGCAAAACCTTCTTTTTCCTAAAGTTATACTTATGGAGAATATAGGTCAACAAAACTCCCCAAATCCATAGAAAGCTTATGTGGCCGTATGACATAATCTAAACCCTCCACGAATTTGAATATGAGACAGTGTAGAGCTCCAGTTAGGGGAATTTAAAGCCACAGACATTTATGATCTCTCCATTGAATCCACTAATTCAAATTCCAGCGACCCTAAGAAGTTGGTGTTTCCCTCTGAATTTGAAATCCATGGATTTCTGAAAATCAAAGCAAGGAAAGGCAAATAACTCAAACCTTTCCATACTTATATAATTTTGTAATATTGACGAGACATTTTTTGATTCATAATACAAGGATGTCCCTATGGCATTGTAGCCAATTCCTTGGGTTCCCATGTCTGTAGGTTACCTGTCCTACTTGTCAGTTGGTATAGCTTGATTCAGTTTTTTCAATGTATATATAGAAATCTATCAGGTTAGTATGCTCAAAACTCAACTTCAAATTGTGAGTTTAATGTATGTATTTCCTATGTAGCTTTTTGCGTTTATCAAAACAA
>MU224422.1:1500342-1519855 GCA_018584345.1 Thuja plicata
CACAAGACACCACAAGGCCTCATTCACCCCCAACCCAATTCCAAAGGATTGAAGAGGCACAAGACTCTTGAAGGAGAATGAAATCCAATCATCTTTTGGAGAGCACAAGTGGTCAATATTGGAGACCTGAACTCGATTCTCTGATGGTTACAAGGGAAAAAAAATCCCTATGGCCCTAAACATGAAGAAGTAGGATGCTCAAAAAACATAGTTACCTTTGAAAAACCAGATCTAGAGAAGTCTTTGGTGCATCTATAGCATAGTGCCTTCTTTGCTAAAAGGATTAAACTTTGGCCATCAATACTTTTCTTCCAACACTAGTGTAAGGACTAGTGGGATGAGGATTGGTCAGACAATTCTAAAAGAGTTAGCATTAGAAGGTAGCCCTGTTAACTCCACTTTTTCTAGGACTCAATAGATTTCTCAAGGACATTTATTTGTACTTGAGGTAAAAAATACCATACGGGGTATTATTTTGATTAATGATTAATCATTGTTGGTGACAAGATCCTGAAATATCCTATAGTCCAAAAGAAGGTGAATTATTGCAGACATTTTGATTAGATATTATAAACAAGTTAGAATGATATGATATGTAATATGGGATGATAGGAAGTAGTTATTGACATAGAATTTAATACCAATGGGTGTCGAACATCTGACTATTCCTCATCAAAAAATAGGGTAAAATTTACTAGTGCCACAACCATATTTCTTTGTTTCTAGCCATTAAACAAGTGGTGTTAGTATCATCAAGATAGAATAGGTTACCTTTTTTCTATTCACCAATTCTAATCAACTTTCTTGATTCATTAAATATCTTTGCCTTTTTGTTCTCAAATGCAACTCGATGTCCTATGTTATTCAGCTGTGAAACACTCAATATATTATAGTTAATTCCTTTTACCTAGTATGCATTTTCACATCTGATCAGATTATTCAACATTATGGTTCCTTTACCTTCAACCGAACAAGGTGATTCATTACCCATTCTTACTCATCCACCATTATAATACTCAAAAGTTTCAAAATTTTCCTTATCTCCAATCATGTGGTGAGTGCAGCCACTATCAATAATCCATACATCATTTTTACTAACCTTAAATATGAGTGAAATTTCAACATAGCTTTCCTCTTTGTCTGAATCATCCTTCATAGAAACAAATACCACCTCAATATCTTCATCAGACTTAGTGTCAGTATTCTTAGCTTTGTTCTCACCTACGTAACAATCTTTCTTCCCTTTCTCCTTGTATTCTCGGTTGTCTCTTCTGTCAGATTGTTGGTTGCTTTGGTAATCTCTGTCATCACCTCTGTCAAACTTCTTTTCATATGATCTGTCACTATTTCTGTCTTCTTCTCTTTTGTTACGACATCTAGTAGCAAAGTGTCCAATCTCTTTACAATTAAAACATACCAATGGTAATTTACCTTTGTATATACCTTTGCCTCTCTACAATCTTCTAGCCATTAGTGCTTCAATCTCATCAAGCTCTTGGTCATCACTATCACTTTCACTATCATTTCTCATAGTGTGTTATGACTTGACTTACTTATTTTCAAAGAAGATTTGAATGCAAGCTCAATAGATGGTAAGAAAATATTGTCAAAGTTATTCATCTCAAATGAAATAAGTGTACAAACCAAACTATCTAGAGTGACATTGTTATTTTCTACTGCTCTGATTTCTTGTATAGCGGATACTCTAATAGCATAAATGGGCAGTAAGGTTCTTAGGATTTTACTTACCACTTTTTCTTCTTCAAGTACACTTCCTACTCCTCAGATAACATTGACTACCTCTTTGATTCTACAACTGTACTGAGTGATGTTTTCTCCTTCTTTCAATCTTAGGTCATCAAATTTACCTCTTAGGCTTTCTGCCTTAGCTCTTAGAACATTTGCATCTCCTCCATGTAATAGATTTAATTTGTCCCACGTTTTCTTTGCAATGGTGCATTTTTTGACATCTTCAAATTCAGCATCGGAGAGTGAGGAAGCAAGTTCTATCATCATAGAATTGTGCTCATTATTTTCTCTCAATTGATAAAGTGTGTGAGGTCCAGTAGGCAACACATATTCAGTATCTAAGTATTGAGTAACATCATTTCCAATACCTGATAGGTGGAGTTTTATCCTTCTTTTCCATAAAGTTGTCTTTGTTCAACTTGGGCACATCCTATTTGCTCATCTTGTGATATTTAGCTTAGTTGTTAAACCTTCCTTCTAAGAACACAAGCTCTAATACCAATTTTTAGAATAATTGAGAGGGGGTTGAATCAGTGGCCTCAAAAATGAATCCAATAAATCAAACCAAAACTTTACACCACAAATATAAACCTCTAGTTATCTTAATTCCTACAAGATGTATGTCTTTAAATGATCTTATCAAATAACTACTGCTCAGAGTCCACTGTTAATCCTTATTCTTAATCTTTACCTAATAGCATTCCAGCCTTTACCAAAATACACTAAATAACTTAGTGTTTACTGATCAATCTTGTTTTAGTATGTGTAAAGAAAAACATTAAAGCAATGAACCATATACACATTTGACACATGGATTTTTAACATGGAAACCCTATTAAGGGAAAAACCACTTCGGACTGGTAACCCAAAATTTTCACTCTTCTAAAGTGAGCTTGGTGAAGAGCCAACCCTGTTAAAGGTTAAACACACACTGTTAAGTGCGACATTGTTAGAGGATTTAAATATAATAGTTTGTCACTTGATATCTTGAGTTTCACTATGCTATCTTCATGAGAAACTTTTTGATACTCCTTGGGATGTATCTCAATATATAAAGGATAGTTAAATCCCACTCTGTTAAGAGATTTTCTAAATCAATGGTTAAAATGAAACATTATATGATTTGTTCATAAATACAACTTAAACTTGTAGACATTTAAATCTATTGTAAGCTCATAATACCTTTTTTATCAATGTTTATTTTATGTTCCTTTTCTCCACTTCTTTCTACTCGGTGATGCTGTTGCTTCTCTATTGCTCGGTGTCCGCAGAAATCTTTAGCTTTGTTCTTCAGCTTGTTTGATCATGACTCTATGAAGTCTTCTTCACCAATATTATCTTTAGCATCCTTTTCTATTCTCTTCCCCCAATTCATAAGTAATTAGCTTGTCTCTCTTATAGACATGATTTCACCGTTTCTAAGTCTTTGTCTTTCTTGTTCTTGGCGTGATCCACAATTCTCATCATTCTTGCTTTAGATTTATTTCGCAGATTTCTCCTTGACAACTAGATTAAAACTATCTTTAATCTCTAGCTTATCTGTAGCTTTTAACTGGTCAATGAAAACATTGTAATCAATCAATTAACTCCACATTTATCTCCTACCAGCTAAGTATTTTGTCATTTTTGAACTTCATTTCTTATCGGTGTTTAACTCCTTGTTTGCTTGGTCTTGACTTTAGTTGCACTTGGGCATCGTTGTCCATCGGGGTTGTCTGTTCATCGGGCAACACTATGAATTTCACTTTTGATCCGGTATCACATAGGTTCTTCTCGATAATGCTTTCTTGGGTAACTTTCTCGGGTATCACTGTGACTCTTCTCTCAAGGTTCTCTATCCGTCGGGGTGCACTGTCTGTCGGTGTTTGTTTTCACTTGATGTATACTTATCTTTTATGCATTACTAATAACATAACCTTTATCTCTTTGATTCTTTGAAGTCTTTGACACTATGTATATATAACCAATTAGGTTATATCAAGTTGACATCAATGACAATGCAATACATTAACTGATTTAATGTCTTGCATTAACTTTCTACAGCTCAGTGATCATCAACTTAATATCTTCAACCATTCAATCTGTTATAGTTCATTATAGGATACAACCATAAAGGTTTCATATTTGGGGGTGGAAGAGGAAATGGTGTCTTCATAGGTAGGTTTTTTTATTGCAATGAAGTGGGGCATCAATCCTTCAAATTTCCTATGGGGAATGAACAAGATAAAAAATAGAAAGGAGAGCACATATAATACAATAGGAAGAAGAGAAGAGTGAATCTATATTGGCTTATCCAGAGGTAGGGGAATGTATTCAAATGGGGAGAGGAAAACCAATACAACCAGTACTACAAGTGGGTATATTCAGAACAAATTGCTTGACCAAGGGTAAGGTATGAAAACTCATAATTAATTCTAATGCACATAATAACTTAGTTTCTTATGAAGTTGTAAACAAGATAAATTTGAAGAATTTTCCTCATCCTAAGCCATAATAATCAACATGGGTTAGTAAAGATCAGAATATTTTGGTTAAAGAAAAAGTTTACATTGGTTTTTCAATTGGTGCATATCATGATAATGTTTTGTGTGATGTTCTAGGTATGATTTGTGGACACATGATTTTAGGAAGACCATGTCAATGGGATAGAAGAAGTATTCATGATGGATATCTAAATACCTACATTGTGCCTAAGGGTAATGAGAAGTATTAGTTAAAACCTTTGGTTTGAAAGGACAGGGAGAACATTATAATGTTTTTTGGAGATCAGATTGTGCAGGGTCAGATCAAGCATGATACTGGTTGGAAGATGGATGCGAATTGGCAGCAGTCTAAAGGGAAGGATAGTCCTAATGATGTAGGGCTTTGAAATTTGAAATGTGTGTAAGTGGGGACCATTAGTTGTCCTCTTATTGAGTAGATGAAGGATGAAGGATGTGAGAATTTTCAGAGGTAGAAAATGAAGGAGATGGAGACAAGAATATAGTCCCACTACAAGAAACAATTTCTGAGAAGAGGAAATCAAAATCAATATTTTATTTCTAACAAATTTTGTGATGTGAACACAAGTTGGAGGGGCAGAAAGTAGGTGAATTTGGGAAATTATTGGATCTCTAAAAAGAATATGAAACCAAGACATGATCAGATTGGTGGATGGAAGACACTATCCAATTCTTGAGATAAGAATTGTTTCATTATTGGGGAATATGGTGCAGGGGCACTTAGGAGGACTAAGAATCACATGGAGGCATCTAGGAGTCACCAAAAAGTCATGAAGAATTTGATGACAAATAAAATTAACTATGATGTATTGAAGCCTATTATGGCACATGGGAGAAATGAATGTAATAAGTTTGTATAATGCACTGAAGGTCCTGATAAGGACCTTAAGACTAAAATCATGAATGTAATAGGAATTTGAGATCTAGGGAGTCTAGGAGAGATTATTAATTGTTACTAAGATGTTTTCAACCCTTAGGAGGCAATAGTTTTTTTATTTAAAGAGGCATTAAGCCATTTTCTCAAATTTGTAAATTCAAATATTCAAACTTAACGGCTAACAAGGGATTTTGGAGGAAAAGTAGTTTTAAGGAGTTTTTAGTAATTAACAAGCCTTCCAACCAATCCAAATTGGTTGGGGAAGTTAGTAAGAGTTATATAAAGATGAATGTCACCATTGTACGACATAGTGAATGTCTGGTATATGGACTGCAATAAGGATTCTCAATAAAACTCAATTTTTTGTGCATATTTCCATGTTTCATTGCATGATTTGGAATTCATAGTGATCCTATTATGTTTCTAATTAATTGAGAACATTTATATTATTTTTGAAATCAATTTTGAATGCTCTGATAATTTATTCATTTCAGTCTTAAACCATATAATCCTGACAGTCTTTTTAAATTCATTGTTTTACTTATAACAGTTTGGTTTTGTTAATAAAGATGACCATTCCATGAATGTTTTTGATCTATTTCTCATGGAGTGGATCTCAACTAACATGTATTATACAAATATAACATAATTTTGTGCAGATGAAGTGTGGAGAATAGGTGATCAACGAGTTATTGTTTAGAAAATTGGTGAATTTTGTCGCTAAGGAGTAGCAACCAACATTTTGGATTAACAAGGGGTATGTTTAATAGTGGAAAGTGGTTTGGAATGTCATTTTAATGGTGAATCCATTATTTTTTGGATGAGTAAGTGATTGGAGGTAAGACATTGGAGAAGCCCTAGTTTTGAGGGTTGTTTGAAGCCAATTTGGGGCTTTTTGAGTTTGTGAAGGTCATAGGACCAAATTGAGTTGACATCCCTTTGTTTGGGGACATTTGTGAAGACTATTAAATTCTTGAAGTCAGGGGTTAAATCTGTGGTATAGTTTCTTTGTTATTTGAACACTTTTTAGGACTATAAATAGAGTTCAATGTGAAGTTTGGACAGTTGGTTCAAAACAACAACATAAAATCTTTTGATATGTTGAAGTATGGGATAATGGGTGTCTAAAAAGGTAATGTGTTTAAGAGCTTTTTGAAGAATTTTAGTGTAATTCCCCGCTAGGGAATGCAAGAGAACAAACCTAACATGCAACTAAGTTAACCAGATATATTTTTCTAAAATGTTTACAAACAATAATGATAACAATGCGAAAGCAACACAATGAAGAATATGACATACAAATAAGTACAACTCAACAAAGATAACAATTCTTGAGGGTTCCTTGATGTAGAATTACTCAAGAAAAATAATCTACGAAAAATCAACTATAAAGACTAATATAAAGGATACATCAACTGAATCCAATAATATTCATCTCATAAAATAAGATCACATATACAACTGATACCCAAGGTATATATAAGAATCAGCATCCACTGCACATGTCGTAGGGTATGCAATAATATATAACAATACAATACAATACATCCTTTGAAAGGATGATAACCAATATACACATATGGTACAAATATACAACTCATGAAACCGAACAAGTCTCTAGAAGATTAAGAAGATAGAAGAAGAAGAATTGCAGCAAGGATCATCCAAGCATGAAGATGAACGTCGGATCTCAATGGTAATAAGAATCACTACCACCCAACCTCGTGGAACCAAAGGTCCACTCCCACTGTGCTGAGGAGATAATAACATGCCCACTCACATGGGTATACAACAAGATGGAAAACATCAAGGGTATACAAGATGTCATAAATAAATGCATAGGAAGATCCTAGAAGCTCTCTAAATCACAATAAGGAAATCTACACAATACCAGAGGTAACTGACACACATAGGATAACCTAAGCTATATATAGGAAGGTGTCATCATGTACGTGTAACCCTTAAGTTTTATCCTAGAAATATCAATGGATCCTGGCACTGAAGTGACCATACAGAGTATTAATGATCTCTCAAACAGACAAAGTCACTAACTATGCCAGGAACACACCCCTCAAGGTGGCAAGCATCATCTCATCCTCCATCTTAGCCTATAATAGTGCTCAAGCATGGGTGAGGAACCATAACTTATTAGATTATACTAAAATGCCCTAATAAATTATTATGTTATCACTTGTTACGATTACTTACCATAAATGATCCTAGCAGCCTCTTGTGAGATCTGACACTTATTGCAAACCACCCCCTACTATACAACTAGGTAACCTACCCTAGGTTCACAGAAGAACATCACAAAGGCATATCATAAACCTCATCACTGGTTCCCGCTCATACAGGGATACACTCTCAGAGAATAATAAAAAACATCAAAGGAAAAACATAACTCTCAAAACTAGTTCTGGCCCATACAAGAACTATTGGTTCTCAATTAATCAATAAGAAATTCAAACTACTCTTACAAGATCACATAAGACAAGCTCAGACCAATCAGGTTGGGTATAAATATTGAGACCAAAAATGATATCAACATGGACATGCACTGAAGCACACAAAACACAATAGAAACAAAATCCCCAAAACCTTTGGTTTTACATCCTGAAAGTCATCTGATCCCAACATACAACTGACACATCACAGTTTCGTAAAAGAGAAAGAAACACACAATCTATCTAACATTCACTCAGAAAACACATCATGGAATGATGAATACGATTCCAGAAAGAACTAACAAAATTAAGTGATAAACAAATTTATAATTCACATTATGCAAATTCATTTATCTATTTAAAATTACTAACAAACTATAATTAATTTTCCAAGAAAATGCAAATTAAAATCCTATAGAATAATTTATAAAATCTCTCATTCATAAATTAATCTATTTAAATAATTAGTAAAATCTCAATATAATTACAACATGTAAGATAATACAAATGTAACATTTAATATTAGGTATTAATATCCTTCTTCCAATAATAATACTAAAAATATATATATAATAAAACTACATATTTAAAAGTGAATAATTTAATCATGATACTCAAACTATATTTAAAAAAAAAAACATAAATACGAACATAGTAAATAAAACTGAATAATAATAATTAAAATTATTAACAAAAACCCTTTATTTACATAACAATTAAAAATAATACCGATAAAAATAAATAAAAAGTAATACTATTAATTAAAACTAAATCTAACAAAAATAAATTTAATATAACTAACAAAGTTAATTTAAATTAAAACTTTAATTAATAAAAATTAAATTAAAAAATAAAACTAAATCTAAAAATTAACTAAAACTTAACTAATATTTAAAATGTCGCGTGGGCGGGATCTCGGCCCCACCCACCACCCGCGGTTCCCTTCCTTTAATTCCCGGGGAGGGGCCGCGGGGCCGGCTATGGTCGGCGGCCTTGGCTGCCACGCCCAGCCTGCCGCGCGGGCCCTATGGGAGGTGGGAGATTTGGTGGCCCCCACCTCCAAACTTAATTAAAAAAATTTCTTTTAATTTTTTTTTTAAACTTTTCCAAATAATACACACTCTGTTTATTGTTTTTTTTTTTTTTTAATAACTCACTTATTTTTATTATTTTTTTCTAGTAAAATAAATAAATAAACAGATTGTATTTTTTTTTTAAATTCCAGCAAGTCTATTATTTTTTTTTTTAAATTTAATTTCCATCAACATTAATAATTTTCTTCCCAATAATAAATTGATTTAAAACATATTTTCTAATACTAGGGATATTTTTCCTCAACTAATAGCTAAAAAATGAAGTAAATAGGGATTTCTTTATGACATGCAAATTGATGTAAACAAGAAAGATAAACTAAATTTAATATTAATTTCTTTTCCAACAAGAGTTTTCTCTAAGCATGCAAATTAACCCTAATATTTGGTTTCCATGCAGATTTGGACCCGGTTTTGACAAGAACCTGGTAAGGGTAAGATTTCTACTTTTCAAGGTAAAATACTCACAGATTTGAGGCTCTCAATTAAATTTTGACAATAATCACAATTTTATCCCAAAGAAGACATTTTTCACAGAATTGAAACCCTAAAGCCAATATTAAAAACTAAATCATTCCAATTGAAAACCCTAATTCCCAAATTGTATCAAATATAATAAAATGAAACTCTTATGCCTAAAAACATAGATCTGGCATGCAAACATGAAGGAAACCACAAAATTGATCCAATAACGCATTCCTTCAATTTTAAATAATAAAATCACATATTATCAAACAAGGAAGATTCAAACAAAGGATCCTACCATTTCAGATGCATAGAAGACGGGGATCTGAAAGATGGAATTAACAAGATCATGATCCTACCTTAATAACTGATGAGAGGAAAAATTTCACAAATCCAAGCAATGAAGAATCCAAAAATGCTCCTAAGCTCTCCTCAAATATCCAATCACCTGATTTCTCCTTCTCCCTGATTGAACAACCTCCAATATGGTTTTCAATCCAAAGATAAAGATAACCAGGCAATTAGGTTTTCAAAAAGAAAACCCTAAAGGGAATATTAATTATCTAATTAATAATTAAAAGAAATACTTTATTTTCAATTTTCACTTAAAGCATGCACAATTCAACTTTATAATATAAGAACAAAGTCATAATTGAAAATGCATGAGAATATTTCACTTAAATTAAATCAACTAATCATGCAACTTAAAGTAATATTCAATAAATCAATTTTCCACAATTAATTACAATAATTGAATTTAATATTTATTAAATCTCAATTATTTAAATCAAGACTTAATAATTAAATCAATTAATTGAATATAGGCATTTAATTAATATTTAATTATTAAATAGCCATATATTTAATATATCAATGTTTTGACCTTATTAAAGGTGTAATTATTAACATTAATATTTACCATAATAATTCATTAAATAAATCAAGCCAAAAGCATCATTAAATCAACTGAAACCCATCTAATAAAAAAAAAACTGAAACAGAGAAACAACTGAAATAGACACACAAGCACACATAGAAAGGCTCACGAATCTACATCACTTGATGGATTCAGATAGGATAGTCAGTTGGGTTCTTGTCAATTTCTAGGACAAAATAAGGGTTTAGGGTATGGATTTAGGTATGAATACTATCTCCCCTCTCTTACCATTGAGATATTGCGATAGGGCATGCTCACTCCTACCAATTCAGGGAAGACGTAGCCCTGTACCTGCAAACCTGTCATCACAAAGATAAAAATATGCCTACATATAATATAGAAAATAATGGTTGAGACCAGTTTATCGTTTGGATCTCTCCGAAGCAAGTAACTATGAGTCTGCACTCACTCGTACTGTATTTTGAAAAAATTCTCCAGATCCTAGTTTTTGACCTGTTTTACTCATTATAGACCTTTGGTTAGGCTCAGTCAAGTCCTCCATAGTTCTTATTTCAAAATAGTGAGCTTGTCCTAGTTATTGTTGTTAACTTCATATTATGTTGGTAGTCTGACTTCTACTATTGTGAATCCTGATTTTTCGGTCTAGTCCTTTGATTAGTCCATCATTATCAGTTCGATCTTATTTTTTCTGCAGTGTCCTTATTCTGGGTAGTGAATACAGGTTTGTTAATCTTGACTCAGATCAGAGTCATTTGCATCTCCTTCTTAGTTGGATATTTATTTGTGTTACCATCATCGGTCTTGGACTTAGTCAACATGTTATTGTTACTTCAACACCTGTTGATAAAATTAGTTGATTCATGCCTATACAAACTAGAGGTTCCCGCAAATAATTTCAAGAGGAAGAGAGACAAAATTTTGCATTTGAGGAAAACCCTCTTTTCAAAAAACAACCAGAAACTACAAACAAGTCAATCTCTCCTGAAAACAAGTCTCCTGATTCAATAATGTCGGGAGAAAGACAAGGGCGAGAGGGTTCTAGATGCAAAAATCACAATGCTAGTATCTGAGTTACTAATAGTCAATACTCCTCGAGTGACTCAAAGCCTGATGAAGCCAATATTATTAGATTTCAAAACAACAGAGACTTTCTCATGATGATATCATGGCTCTAGAGAAAGAACAATACTTTCTCAAACTAGCACAACAAGGAGCACAACTTCCTCCTTAGTACAAAGATGAAGACATCATCGCTAAGGAGGAATAAGCTCCTTAAACAATGATGAAAAAACAACTACAAGCCTTGCAAAGTGAGATACAAGAGACAAAAAAGGAAAAAGAGAAAACAAACATGAAGTATTCTATGGACATTATCTATTCATTTCCTCTTGAAAAAGACTTGTACTCACCTCCGTTCCCACATGGAGTGGAAATTCCAAAATTTGACAAATATGCTAGTCAACCTCATTCACAAGATCATGTATGTGAATTATGTGGTCTATGCACTAAATTTATGAATGAATAGACATTCCTCATGCATTTCTTTCCCTAGATTATAGGTGGTCAGGCCATGGAGTGGTTTTTGAAGTTACCCACTAGAATCAAAACTTTTGATCAATTGATAAATCTATTCTTACAATAGTATTCGTACAACATATAGTATCCCATGACAATGACTGATTTATGCAATACCAAAAAAAAATGGGAGATCCTTTTCTGAATTTTCTTCAACGATGGAGGAAAGTCTTTTCTTGATATCGACATCTCAAACCTAAATCTGAGAAGATAGAAATATTTACCAATGCATTGATACCCAAGTACAAATTCTTCATTCATATGCAAGATCTACCTACCTTCAATAAAATAGTGAAGAGTGCACTGAAAATAGAAGAAGTGCTCATCAAAAAGGGATAAGTCACACTTTACAAGGAAAGCGAGTATGGTTCTAGTTCAAAGGATAAGAAGAAGTACTAGAACAAGAACAAACATGTGGTAAATGATGGAGTAGTTGACCACGTTTCTCCTCAATCAACCCCAATAGTTTCTAATTTGACAACTAGCACAAAGGCCCTAAAATCTGTTGAGAATGCCACAAAATCTCCTTCAAAAGGAACTAGTAATCTTATGATAGAGAAACCTTGGGTAAAATTCAAGCACAACTTTTCTCCCTTAGGTGAATCATATGAATCAACACTCAAGACTCTTCTGGAAAATAAATTGATCACATTGCTAGACAACTCTAGACCATACAAACCTGAGGTGAAACCAAAAAGGTGGAGTGATAATGACTATTGAGAATTCCATAGGAACAAGGGACACAAGACAGAGAATTTTATGAGACTCAAGCATGAGATCGAAGATCTCATTGATAACAGAATGATTATGATTGACAACCATGCCACGAATGTGTTGATCTCTAAGTTTTGTTGTCTATTAGTGTGCCACACTTAGTCATATTCAAGGTAGGTTGGTTGGTCATCACTGCAACCGAGCCATCTCACTAAGGACATGACTGAGTATTAGTTACTACCAAGAAAGTCAGAGGTATATGAGTACTCAATGGATGCCAAGCAGATTGATTGTTTAGTTGCATAGAAGTGCTAGTATCGAGCGACAACATATTGTTATGTTGAGCAACACAGTATTTACCAAGCACCAGTATTTTGTTTTTCTGAGTAAAATAGATATGATATTTTTGTTTAGAATGACACAAACACCAAGGTAAACCATTTTTGATCAATTTTATGGATCATTTAATGATTGTATACAGATATTTAATGCATTAATTACATGTTATATTTATGATCATGGATCCCTATGCAAGCCATGCAGCCAATCAAAATTAGGGATGCCTAAGAAGAAAAATATGAAGGATCTAGATTGTTGATCTTGATCTGGATGATGTATTTATGGGATGCTTCAAACCCTCATCCATGTGTGTGAGATATTGTATTTTTGGATGCGGGTGTGAAGATAAGAGATCAGAAGTATGTGCATATTTTGCATATCTAAAGCATTGACCAGACATAGTGACCAAGCAGAGCAGTGAAGAGAAGAAAAAAGATAAATTAGATTAAGAGAATAGTTAAGAGTTGGAAAGAGGAGATTCATTATCAACATTTGTAGTGTAGACCAAAGGATCAGGTATTTCTATATTCTAGAAAGTGAATCGGGGTAAATCTCTTAAAACAGTGGTCCTAACAGGCCTTTGTAAATCTCCCAACAGAGTGCTTACTTTTTTGTAAGTTTGAATCCTTTAACAAGGTAGATTGTATAAGTCTGAAAGATCTTAACAGGGCAGACCCCTCACAGGGTAGATCATCACAAGTGATCAAACTTTGTAGCCCTAACAAGCACACTTTATTACTGCAATAGTGAAGATTTGTGGGTGTCATTCCTACCTCATTTTTACCTTCAAGGGTTTTTGGGTTACCAAAATCTTTGTGTTATGTATTCATGATTAGATGTTAGATCTTTAAAAAATTTCAGTTTATGTTTATGAATGCATGGTTGAATCAATTTTTTAAGAATTAGTAGAATTTTTATAGATCTCATTCACCCCCTCTTAGTTACTACTTTCCTATATTAGACTTCCAACAATTGGTATCAGAGCATTGTTCTCTTAAAAGAAGTCTAACCACTTGAGAGTTAAGATCATATAAATGGAGGCTTATAAGTTGGGAAAGGTCATTGAGAATGAAAAGATTGATATTTAGCTAGTGCTACAATAACTTGAGATAGCTAGAGAAGAATTAAGGAAATCCTTAAAAGCTAGGAAGGATTCGACAACTCAGATCAAAGATCCTCAATATAAGGAAGAAGACATTGAAGGTCTATTTGACAATGGTGATTCAAAAGAGAGTAATGCAAATATTGTAGATCTATTGGAGAAAAACAACACACTGAAAGAACAAGTCAAAAGTCTGAAGATAGAACAAGAAACTCAATCAATAACACTATGTGAGGTGATTGATCAAAAGAAGAAAGATGAAGAAGATAAGACAATGAAAGAAGAAGACAAGAGACAGATGGCTACTAGACTTGATGAAAGGAATAGTGATGTGCAGAAGCTCACAAAAATTCAGTTGGACATGGTCAACCAACTATTATTTGTAAATCAAGAGATAAACATAAAATAGATTGAAAACACTTATCTGAGATCTGAGAACAATCAACTGAAAAATGAGTTGAAATCTGAAAGAGAACTCGTTGAGATGACAAACAAACTGAATGAATCATTGAGATAATTTGAGAAACCAATGAGATCATGAAGAAGAAATAGTGACACATCTAGACTTGGACATACCGAGCACTAGTCTTCAACTGAAGAAGGATAATCATCAAAGATTGGAGAACTGAGGAATGCTAAGCCAAAGAACAGTAAGCCTACATGTTATCACTCTGGGAAAACTAATGACCTGTAACTGATTGAATGTTTGAAGATGTTAAGTTGATTTTCATGCAAGGCATTAAATCAGTTAATGTATTGTATTGTCATTGATGTCAACTTGATATAATCTTTATGGTCATGGAAATAATGCCAAAGACTTCAAAGAACCGATGAATCAAGGCTATGCTATTAGTAATGCATACAAGTCAAGTATTCACTAAGTGACTGCATACACTGACGGAGTGCACACCGATGGTCAGAGTAAAAGAGAAAAGTCACAATGTTACCCGACGAGCTAATGCACAGCATTACCGATGAGTAGAGTTACAGTGTTGCTCGATGAGAAAAACACAGAGTAACCCGATGGAAAGAATTTTAGTGTTTCCTGACAAATAAGAAAAGGACAGAGATCCTAATGACAACTGAAGTCACACCGATGGAAAAATTAGTTATCACCGATAACTAACTGAAGTGTTGACCGACAGAACAAAGAGTTCAGAAAATGATAAAATGCTTAGCTGTCAAGAAGCTAAAGATAGAATTAACGGATACTTATCATTGTTTTAATCATCTAGATAAAGCCAAAGATAAGTAAGTGATTTAAAGTTGATTTGTCTAGTTGGAAAGAAGATCTCTTTGAGATAAATCAAGATTTTTCTTTAAATCTATTGGCAAGAATTGTGGAACACGCCAAGAATCAAGAAAGCCAAGAAAAGGGGAAATCATGTCTATATAGAGATAAACTCAATTCATTACAAATAGTGGGGTGAACAAGAGAATAGAGGAAAGATGCTAAAGAAAATCTGAAGGAGAAGAAAGTCTTCATTCAGTCCTGATCAACAAGTTAAGGAAAGAGCTAGATTCTACAGACACCGATGAACAGTGAGACAAGCATTACAAAGCAGAACATTGTGGAGCAAAGGAATAAGTGATTATATTGATCAGAGAGGTAGTGTACTTAAAATAGATCTAAATATTTGCAATTGAGTTGTATGTATGAACAGATCATTAGTTTTTCAGTTTAACCATTGAAGCATAAAGCCTCTTAACCGAGTAGGACTTAAAAGTCTTTTACAATTGAGATACATCCCAAGGGGTATCAAAAAATTTGATCACAAAATTAGCATTGGATATGCCTGATACCTATTGATAGGCCAAGAGAGTTTGATCAAGGATGGTAGCATTAGATTCCAAATACTAGTTGACAAACTATTTCTAAATCCTCTAACAAGGTCACACCTAATAGTGTGTTTGTAACCTTTAACAGGGTTGGCTCCTAACAGAGCTCATTTCAGAAGAGTGAAAATTTGGGGTATGGTCCCTGTGGTTTTTCCATTAACAAGGTTTCAACGTGAAAATCCTTGTGTTATTTGTTTATGAATTATTGCTTTATTGTTTTACATTTCACATATGCATTTGTAGATTGATCGATATACTCTGCATATTTACTATATTTCGGTAAATAGTTAACTGCTTATCGGTAATCATCCAGAAGAAAGATTAGCAAAGCAATCTGACAAGTAAAAAATTGATTAAAGTATTTGAAGGCATACATCTTGTAGGAAAAAAGATAACTTGAGACATAATTAGTAGTTATAAGTTTTAAGGGTTGATTTAAGGATTAATTTTTTAGGTCACTGATTCACCCCCCCTCCCCCACCCCCCTCTCTTAGTTATTACTAACAATTCGTATCAGATCTTGTGTGCTTATAAGGAAGGTTTCAAGACCTAAGATAAAGATCACAAGATGAATAGATGAGATGTACCCAAGTTGAACAAAGATAATTTTGCTTTATGGCAAAGAAGAATAAGACTCCACTTATCAAGTATTGGTAATGATGTTACTCAATACTTAGATACTAAATATATGTTTCCCACAGGAGCACCAACAGTTGAACAACTAAGAGAGAAGCATAAGCACAATTGCATGATGATAGAGCTTGCTTCCTCACTCTTCGATGCTGAATTTGAAAATGTCAAAACCTGCAAGACTGCAAAGCTGATTTGGGACAAATTAATGCTTGTACATGGTGGTGACAAAAATGCTTTCAAAGCCAAGGAAGAAAGCCTCAGAGGAAAGTTTGATGATCTCAAGATGAAACAAGGTTAAAACATCACTAAATACAACACAAGAATCAAAGAGGTAGTCAATGCTATCTGAGGGGTTGGAGGTATACTAGAAGAAGATACAGTGGTAAGTAAAATTCTAAGAACCTTACTACGTACTTCTTCTATTCGAGCATCTGCCATTCAAGAAATGAAGGAAGTAGAAAATAGAAATGTTACTCTAGACAGTTTGATTGGAAGACTAATTTTATTTGAGATGAATAACTTTGAAAATAGTGTCTTACCAAATATAGAGTCTGCATTCAAAACTTCTATGAGAATAAGTAAATCAAGTAATAAAAATACTATGAGAAAAGATAGTGATAGTGAAAGTGAAGAAGATGATCTTGGTGAAATTGAAGCACTTATGGCTAGAAGAATGCAAAGAGGCAAAAGTAAATTACCACTTGTTTGTTTTAATTGTAAAGAGATTGGACACTTTGCTGCAAGATGTACTAATAGAAGAAAACATGACCGAAGCAATGACAGATCATTTGAAAATAAATCTGATAGAGGTGATTACAGATGCTATCGACAATCAGAAAGAAGAGATACTTGAGACTACAAGGACAAAGGAAAGAAGGCCAATTACCTAGGAAAATGCAAAGATGATGACACTCAGACTAAATCTGATGAAGACATTGAGATAGTGTTTGTGGCAGTAAAAAATGATTCAAATGACGATGAAGAAAGGTATGTAGAAATAGCACTCATATCTAAGGTTAGTAAAAATGATGTCTAGATCATAGATAGTGGCTGCAGTCACCATATGACCAGTGATAAGAAAAAGTTTGAGACTTTTGAGTACTATAAAGACGGTTCAGTAAGAATGGGTAATGACACACCTTGTCCAGTTGAAGGTAGAGGAACCATAATGTTGAATAACCAGATAAAATGTGAAAATGCTCATTGGGTAAATGGATTTAATTATAATGTATTGATTGTTTCTCAGTTGAATAATTCAGGTCACAGAGTAGCATTTGAAAATAAGAAGGCAAATATCTTCAATAAATCAGGAAATTTGATTGGTACCGATGAGCAGACAAAAGGTAACTTATTCTATCTGAATGATACTGACACCACTTGTTTGATTGCTACAAACAAAGACATATGGTTGTGGCACAAAAGATTGTGTCATGTGAACTTTGACAACATGATAAAAATTAGCAAAAAGAGAAATGTCAGAGGCTTACCGACGATGACCAAGCCCGACAACATCATGTGCAAGACTTGTCAAAAAGGTAAAATGGCAAAGTCTAGTTTCAAAAGAAAAACCTATACATCTGATGCCATTCTAGAATTAGTCCATACTGATTTATGTGGACCTATGAGAAAAAATATTTATTATGGAGATAGATATTTTATTCTCTTTGTTGATGATTACTCTAGAATGATGACACTCATGTTTCTAAAAGATAAATCTGAAGCATTTAAGATTTTTAAATGGTATAAGACAATGGTTGAGAAACAAAGTGGTAAGGAGTTAAAATGTGCTTAAGATCATATAGAGGAGAGGAATTTATTTCAGATGAATTCACTAACTTTTGTAATGAGCATGGAATCAAAAGATAGGTCTTTGCACCAAGAACACCACAACAGAATGGAATTGTTGAAAGAAGGAATAGATCCATAGTTGATTGTGCAAGGACACTGATGATAGAAAAAGGGATCAACCAAATCTTCTGGAGGGAAGCTGTCAGTACTGTTGTTTACACATTGAACATAGTACGATTGAAGAAAGACACCAAAAAGATACCTTATGAGCTATGGTATGGATACATACCAAATGTAAGTTATTTTAAAAATTTTGGAAGTCAATGTTATATCTTAAAATATGATAGAAATGGAAAACTTGACTTGAAGAGTGAAGAAGGAATCTTTCTAGGGTATTATACCAAGAGCAAGGCTTATAAATGTCTAAACAAATCCTCTAACAAAATTTTTGAAAGTGCAAATGTAAAGATAGATGAATATGCAGAGAAAAATGAAAAGGAAAGCACTAAAGAACCAACGGACTAGAATACTTTTACTTACAATGAGGAACCTAACACTCTACCCGACCAACAATGTAGAACTACCGAGCAACAAATCAATGCACCCGAGCATCAAGTTGCCAATATCAACGATCAGAATATTGCTCAAGATGATGCACAAAGTGATGGAGAACAGAATGATGAAAAAAATGATGATCAAGTTGATAGACAAAGAGCTGAACTTGTACTTGCAAGATATGTCAGAAGGAACCATCAATAGAACCAGATCATAGGAGAAAAGAAGGATGGTATGAGAACCAAAAGTAAGTCTCTAAATACAAGATGTCTTATTTGTGATTATGAGCCCAAATATTTCAACGTTGCACTAGATAGTGATGAATGGATAAGTGTTATAAATGAAGAGATTGAGAAGATAGAGAAAAACAAGACATGGACACTTGTACCAAGACTAGATGACAAGAATGTCATCGGTACAAAATGGATATTCAGGAGTAAGCTGAATGAGAATGGAGAAGTCACTAGAAATAAAGCAAGACTAGTATGCAAGGGGTATGCACAAGAAGAAGGAATTAAATATGGAGAGACCTTTGCACCCGTTGCTAGGCTAGAAGGAGTGAGAATATTAATTTCTTATGTTGTATGTAAAGGATTCAAGGTATATCAAATGGATGTCAAGTCTGCATTCCTAAATGGAATACTTGAAGAAGAGGTATACATTGAACAACCAAGGGTTTGTTGATCCAGACAAGAGAGACATGGTATGTAGACTACACAAATCCCTGTATGGATTAAAACAAGCACCCCCCAAGCCTGGTATGAAAGACTTCATTCCTATCTTATAAGTATTGGATTTGTAAGGACTAGTGAAAACTGTATGCACCCTAAAATGGTCGCCTAGACTTTGGGCCCCATTTATTATTTTATCATTTTATCAAATTTTCTGAATCAATGCTTTGGAATATTTTTCAATTCAAATCAATTTCCTTGATCAAATTGTA
>MU224422.1:1530076-1591546 GCA_018584345.1 Thuja plicata
TGAGGGCCTTTATTTTACATTTTTACACGTCCATGACTAGAGAGCTATGGATCGATATTTGAGGCCTCATTCTTGAGCAACCTTGAATGGAATGATTCATAGAAGTGTGACAACATTTATGCACACAAAAATAGTAATCTTTATTTAAAGGAAGATACTGATGATAATATTTTGATTGATGAGATATTTGTTGATGAAATCATATTTGGAGGAAATGACATGCTATGCAAATCATTTACAAATGAAATGAGCAAAGAGTTTGAGATTTCTATGTTTGGAGAGATCAAGTTCTTTCTTAGTCTGCAAATCATGCAACAAGATGAAGGTATCTTTATTACACAATCCAAGTACATCAAAGAAGTACTGAAAATATTTAAGATGGAAGAGTCCAAACCAGTTGGAACACCAATGGCAATTGGATGCAAACTGACAAAGGAAGACAAGTCATCAGAGGTAAATCAAACTTTGTACATATCTATGATTGGAAAACTCATGTATGTTGTACACACTAGACCAGATATTGCACATGCAGTAGGAATAGTTGCTAGATTTTCTACTAATCCCAGGGAATCACATATGACTATTGTCAAAAGAATCTTAAGATATTTGAAGAATACCAAGGAATATGGCTTATGGTACAAAAGAGAAGAAAAATTTGAACTTAATGTGTTTACCGACGCTAATTGGGTTGGAAAGATTGATGACCGAAAGATCACAACTGGAGGAGCATTCTTTATGGGTGACAGACTCATCACATGGATAAGAAAGAAGCAAGGATGCATCTCTCAATCTACTGTAGAGACAGAATATGTTGTTACTGCTACAAACTGCTCAAATATCGCATGGATCAAACAGTTACTGCAAGGTATGCATATGAAAATTTTAGAACTAGTAGTTATCTATTGTGATAATACAAGTGAAATAAACATTTACAAGAGTCCGGTCATGCATGCTAAAACAAAGCATATTGCCATCAAGTATCATTATTTGAGAGAACAAGTACAGGAAAAAGAAGTGATACTTGAATATGTGCAATCAAAGGAACAATTAGCCGATATCTTCACCAAGCCAGTGCCCAAGGATGCATTTGAGTACTTGAGAAAGAGACTAGGGGTTAGACCCTTGTCTACTAGTCAGTAAGATGACTAGAAGGTTGCATCAGCCTACATATTATCAGAATATCATTCATGTTGATCCAAGCAGAGAGATGAACTAAAAAGATACATCTATACACAACAAGGTATTTATCTACTCCAAGCACTAGAATTATTACCAATGGATTAGGAAATTTAATGAATATATTATGGATAGAAAGGATCCATTTGTCATTGCTGTCAAAATACTTGTTTTGCAAAAATCTATGTTTGCAAAGATGTTTGTTTGGCATTGTTGTCATAGGAGGAGATTATATCCATTATCATCTTAGGAAGAGATCATATCCATCGAAGTATCCAAAGGGAGAGAATGTAACTAGAAAGGGAGAGTACACACAAAGGAAGAGAGCTGCTGACAAGAGACATCACAAGAAAAGAGAATAGTCAAAGGGAGAGATTTTGACACAGAAGGAGAACACATCACATCAGAGAAGAAAAGATTCTACATCTATCCACTAAAGGGATTAAAGATAGAAAGAAAGCTGCAAGAATCAAATCAAAGCTATTTGAGCTTACCAAAAGCTAGACATTTGTATTAGTTACATTAGGAAAGCTTGATGAAACTGTATATTTCATATTGTATTAGTAACAGTATAGTATGATAATCTAGTATGTTTCCATCAATGCCAAATGGAGAGATTGATGACATGTAACTGATTGAATGTTTGAAGATGTTAAGTTGATGTTCATGCAAGGCATTAAATTAGTTAATGTATTGTATTTTCATTGATGTCAACTTGATATAATCTGTATGGTCATGGAAATACTGCCAAAGACTTCAAAGAACCAATGAATCAAGGCTATGATATCAGTAATGCATACAAGTCAATTATTCACTAAGTGACTACATACACCGACGGAGTGCACACTGATAGTCAAAGTAAAAGAGCAAAGTCACAGTGTTACCCGATGAGCTAATGCACAAAATTACCAACAAGCAGAGTTACAGTGTTTCCCGACCAAAAAAACACAAAGTAACCCGACGGAAAGGATTTCAGTGTTGCCTGATAGAGAAGACAAGGATGGAGATCCCGATGACAACTAAAGTCACATCGACAAAACAATCAGTTATCACCGATGACTAATTAAAGTGTTGACCGACAGAACAGAGAGTTCAGAAAATGACAAAATGCTTAGCTGTCAAGAAGCTAAAGATAGATTTAACGGATACTTATCATTGTTTTTATCATCTAGATAAAGCCAGAGATAAGTAAGTGATTTAAAGCTGATTTGTCTATTTGGCAAGAAGATCTCTTTGAGATAAATCAGGAGTTTTCTTTAAATCTATTGAAAAGAATTGTGGAACACGCCAAGAATCAAGAAAGCCAAGAAAAGGGGAAATCATGTCTATATAGAGAAAAACTCAATTCATTACAAATTATGGGGTGAACAAGAGAATAGAGGAAAGATGCTAAAGAAAATATGAAGGAGAAGAAATTCTTCATTCAGTCCTGATCAACAAGCTAAGGGAAGACCTAGATTCTACAGACACTGATGAATAGTGAGACAAGCATCAAAGAGTAGAACATTGTGGACCAAAGCTATAAGTGATTATATTGATCAGAGAGGTAATGGACTTACAATAGATTTGAAAATCTGCAATTGAGTTGTATGTATGAATAGATCATTAGTTTTTTAGTTTAACCATTGAAGCATAAAGCCTCTTAACCAAGCAGGACTTAAAAGTCTTTTACAATTTAGATACATCCCAAGGTGTATCAAAAATTTTGATCACAAAAGTAGCTTTGGATATGCCCGATACCTATTGACAGGCCAAGAGAGTTTGATAAAGGATGGTAGCATTAGATTTCAGATACTAGTTGACAAACTATTTCTAAATCCTCTAACAAGGTCACACCTAACAGTGTGTTTGTAACCTTTAACATGGTTGGCTCCTAACAGAGCTCACTTTAGAAGAGTGAAAATTTGGGGTATCGGTCCCAGTGATTTTTCCCTTAACAGGGTTTCCATGTTAAAATCATTGTGTTATGTGTTTATGGTTTATTACTTTACTATTTTACATTTCACATATGCATTTCTGGATTGATCGGTATACTCTACATATTTACTGTGTTTCGGTAAATAGTTAACTGCTTATCGGTAATCATATAGAAGAAAGATTAGCAAAGCAATCCGACAAGTAGAAAATTGATTAAAGTATTTCAAGGCATACATCTTGTAGGATACAAGATAACTTGAGACATAATTAGTAGTTATAAGCTTTAAGGGTTGATTTAAGGATTAATTTTTGAGGCCATTAATTCACCCCCCCTCTCAGTTATTACTAACAACACCAGGTCACACAACAAACGTATTTCAAAGAAAGAATAGTAATTCAAATCCTAAACATTAATTCAACCAATATTTTTTTAACTGTAAGAAGCTTGGACATCAGGAACATGAATGCAAGTCAAAGAATAGATTTACACCTACTTCACCTAGATTACAAGGACATTGCTACAATTGTAAAAAATTTGGTCATAGAACCTAAGATTGCAGATCATATGCAAAATCCAAATGGAAATCTAGGAAACAAGGAAATACACCGAGGAAAGGTAACACATTCAATTGGTATTATAATACAAGGCACAGTCATGTAAATCATAGTCATGTAAATAACAGTCCTGTAAATTGGTAAATGCAGTGGATGATTGGATTGGCAATATTATTAAATATGGATGCAAATACATCAAAGATTTGAGGAATTTATACCTTGATGCATAGGTCCTGATCGAGGAAGTGTTAGTAATAACTGAGAGGGGGTGAATCAGTGGCCTAAAAAATATTCCAATTAATCATTCTAAAAAATGAGTACCACAATTTTAAGCCTCTAGTTATCTTCAGTCCTATAAGATGAATTCCTCCAAATATAATTATCAAATAACTACTACTCAGAGTTACCTTTTAAACCTTATTCTTTATGTTTACTGAATACAAGTCTTTCAATTTACCAAAAAATAGTAAATTACTTAGAGTATACTGATCAATGCAGATTAGCTATGTGTAATGCAAAACACTAAAGTAATGACTCGTAGACACATTAACACAGATTTTTAACGTGGAAACCCTGTTAAGGGAAAACCACTTGGGATCAGTAACCCAAAATTTTCACTCTTCTGAAGTGAGCTCAGTAAAGAGACAACCTTGTTAAAGGTTACAAACACACTGTTAGGTGTGACCTTGTTAGAGGATTTAAAATTTTATTTTGTCGCTTGATATCGAACATCTCTATGCTACCTTCTTTGTTCAAAATATTCTGGTTTGTCAAATGGAATCTAGCATCTCATGCTATCTTCATGATCAAACTTTTTGATACTCCTTGGGATGTATCTCAATATAGAAAGGATCTTTAAATCCTGCTTGGTTAAGAGACTTTCTGAATCAATGGTTAAACTTAAATAGTATGATCTGTTCACATATACAACTTATAATTGCATATTTTTATATCTATTGTAAGCTCATTAAATCAATCTGATCAATATATCTTCTCAATACCTTTGCTCCACTTTTGTTCTTCTCGGTGATGCTATGCTCTATTGCTTGATGTTCGCAGAAATCCTTAGCTCTTTCCTCAGATTGATGGATCAGGATTGTATGAATTTGTTTTTCATTATTTTCTCTTCAACATCCTCTTTTTCATTCACTCCTTTTAATTCATAATGAATTAATTTGTCTCTTTATAGACATGATATCACCATTTCTAGGTTCTTGATTTTCTTGATCTTAGTGTGATCCACAATTCTCATCAATCTTGACTTAAAGCATAACTCTTGTTTTATCTCGTAGAAATCTTCTTGCCAACTGGACAAAACAACTTTAAATCCTTTACTTATCTTTGGCTTTTTCTTTTCGATGAAAACAATGATAACTACTAGTTAAGTCTATATTTAGCTCTGCCAACTAGATATTTTGTCATTTCTGAACTACAGTTAGCTTTGGTGTTTTAACTCTTTGATAGCTTTGGTCTACACTCCATTCCTCCTCGGACTTCTCCGTCAGGGTTGTTTTTCCATCGGGGTTGTCTATCCTTCGAGCTTCACTGCAAAGTTCTTCTCTTTGGTTAACACTGTAATTCTGGCCATCAGTAATGCTTGTGATTCTTCTCTTTGGTAATGCTCATTAGTTTCTTTTCTCGGGAATCACTGTGACTTAACTTTCGGTGATCTCTGTCTGTTAGGTGTCACTAGCCGTCGGTGTTTTTAGTCACTCAGTAAATGCTTGTCTTTTATGCATTACTAAAATCATAATCTTTTTCTCTTTGATTCTCTAAAGTCTTTGACACTTTGATTATAACCGATTAGATTATATCAAGTTGACATCAATGAAAATACAATCCATTAACTGATTTAATGTCTTGTATTATCTTTCTATATTTTGGTGATCAACTTAACATCTTCAAACATTCAATCATTTACATGTCATCAATCTCTACCTTTGGCATTGATGGAAACACACTACATTATCATACTATACTATTACTAATAAAATATGAAATATTATAGTTTTATCAATCTTTCCTATTGTAACTATTACAAATGTATAGTTTTTGGTAAGCTCATATAGCTTAGATTTGTTTCTTGCAGAGCGAATACTTTTCAATATTTTAATCCCTTCATTGGATAGATGTAGCAGCTTTTGTCTCTGTTCTGATATGTGCTCTTCCTTGACTTTTCCTCTTCTTGATAATCTCTTTTTCCTTTGACAACAATCTCTCCCTTTGTTACTTCTCTCCCTTAGATGGATATTTCATATGTAATCAATCCCTCCCTTTGAATATTGATTAACTCTTCCTTCTGATTCTTAGGAACTTATCTTCATGGATAATGATATAATATTTTCTGATCAATGAGATAATCTCTTCTTTATGATAATGAATCTCTCTCCCTTATGATAATGAGATAATCTCTCCCTTTGGCAACAATGCCAAACAATTCTTCTTCTATATCATCTTCCATCTCTTTTATATACTATATTTCTTGAATTTCCCTATCCATCAACAATACAATGTCTCTAGTTTTTGGTGTAGGTTTGTACCTTGTTGTGTATAGATGTATATGTTGTTTTTCATCTTGGTGCTTACATCAACATGAATGATCTTCTGATTGTGTGTAGGCTGATACAACCTCCTAGTCAGCTTACGGGTCGATAAACAAGGGTTAGACCCCTAATCTCTGTCTCGAGTACTCAAATATATCCTTTGTTAATGGCTTGGTGAATATATCAGCTACTTGTTCCTTTGATTGAACATATTCTAGTATCACATCCTTTTCTTTCACTTTTTCTCTCAGATAGTGATACTTGATAGCAATATGCTTAGTCTTAGCATGCATAACTAGATTCTTAGAAATGTTAATTGCACTAGTATTATCATAATAGATAATCACTGGTTCAATAATCTTCATATTCATACCTTCCATCAACTGTTTGATTCATGCAATGTTGGAGCAATTTGCAGTAGCAACCACATATTCTTCTTCTGTAGTAGACTGAGAGATGCATCCTTGCTTCTTGCTGATCCATGTGACAAGTCTGTCACCCATGAAGAATGCTCCTCCAGTTGTGCTCTTTTGGTCATCAATGTTTCCAACCCAATCAGCATCTGTATAGACTTGAAGCTCAAATTTTCCTTCTCTTTTATATTATAGGCCATAGTCCTCGGTGTTCTTTAGATATCTCATAATTCTCTTGACAATAGTCATATATGTTTCTTTGGGATTAGCAGAGAATCTTGCAACTATTCCAACTGCATGTGCTATATATGGTCTGGTATGAACAACATACATTAGTTTGTCGATCATTGATCTATACAAGGTCTGGTTTACCTCATTTGATTTGTCTTCTTTTGTCAGCTTACATCCAGTAGCCATAGGTATTCCAACTGGTTTAAAATCTTCCATCTTGAATATCTTCAGCACTTCCTTGATGTATTTGGACTGAGTGATATATATGCCTGCATCTTGTTGAAGAATCTGTAGACCAAGAAAGAATTTGATTTCTCCAAACATAGACATTTCAAATTCCTTGCTCATTTCATTAGAAAAGGATTTTCATAACATTTCATTTCCCCCAAAAATGATATCATCAACAAAAATTTCAGCAATCAAAATATTACCATCGGTATCTTATTTTAAGTACAGATTTATATTTTCACTAGTTCTTACAAATTCAATGCTAATGAGATAGGAGTGAAGTCTCTACGTGATTTTTTCAATCCATACAAGGCTTTATGTAGTCTACATACCATGTTCCTCTTGTCTGGATCAACAAATCCTTCTGGTTGTTCAATGGATACCTCTTCTTCTGGAGTATTCCATTTAGGAATGCAGATTTAACATCCATCTAGTATACCTTGAATCCTTTGAATGCAGCATAAGAAAGTAAGATTCTAACTCCTTATAGTCTAGCAATGAGTGCAAAGTTTTATTCATAATCAATACCTTCTTCTTGTGCATACCCCTTGCATACTAACCTTGCTTTGTTTCTTGTGACTTCTCCATTCTCATTCAGCTTGTTTCTAAATATCCATTTGGTACCGATGACATTCTTGTCATCTTGTCTCGGTACTAGTTTCCATGTACTATTATTTTCAATCTATTCTATTTCTTCATTCATAGCACTTACCCATTCTTCATTTTCAAGTGCAGTGTTAATAGATTTAGGCTCAAAATCACAAAGTAAACATCTAGTGTTTAGTGACTTACCTCTTGTTCTCATTCCAGCCTTCTTGTCTCCTATGATTTGATTTTATGGATGATATCTTCTGACATACTTGGAAAGTTTTGGTTTAGCTCTTTGTCCTTCATTTTGATCATCTTCTTGACCTTCGTTCTGATCTTCATTGCTTGGAACATCATCTTGAGGATTTTCCTAATTTTTGGTAATTGCATCCTGATTCTTGGGTACAATGATCTATTGCTCGAGAGTGATACACTGTTGCTCAGGTAGAGTGTCAGGTTCTTCTATATAAACAAACATGTTGTAGTCATCTGGTTATTTTATGTTTTCCTTATCATTCTTCTCTGTAAATTCATCTATCTTTACATTTTCACTTTCAATGATTTTGTTAGATGACTTGTTAAAACATTTATAAACCTTTCTTTTAGTGGAATACCCTAGAAAGATACCTTCATCACTTTTGGAGTCAAGATTTCTATTATTATCATCCTTCAGAATATAACATTGACTACCAAAGATTCTGAAGTAACTTACATTGGGTGTGCGACCATACCAAAGCTCATAGGGTGCCTTTTTTGTGTCCTTCTTCAATTGTACTTTGTTCAATGTGTAGACAATAGTACTGACAGCTTCCCTCCAAAAATTTTGAGTGATGCTCTTCTCAATCATCAATGTTCTTGGAGATTCAACAATTGATCTATTTCTCCTCTCAGCAATTCCATTTTTCTGCGGTGTTCTTGGTGTAGAAACCTATCTTTTAATTCTATGCTCATTGAAATAGTTAGTGAATTCATCTAAAATAAATTCCCCTCCTCTATTTGACCTTATGCATTTCAATTTCTTATCACTTTGTTTCTCTACCATAGCCTTATACCATTTAAACATCTTGAATGCTTCAGATTTATCTTTTAGGAACATAACTGTCATCATTCTAGAATAATCATCAACAAAGAGAATGAAATACCTATCTCCATAGTAACTCTTTGTCCACATGGGTCCACATAGATCAGTATGAACTAATTATAGAATTGCATTAGATGTATAGGTTTTACTTTTGAAACTACACTTTTTCATCTTACCTTTTTGATAGTTCTTGCACATGATATGCTCGAGCTTTGTCATGCTTCATAAGCCTCTGACATTCCTTTTATTGCTTATCTTTATCATATTGTCAAAATTCACATGACACAATATTTTGTGCCACAACCACATGTCTTCGTTTCTAGCCATTAAACAAGTGGTGTTAATGTCATCAAGATAGAAAAGGTTACCTTGATATTGAGATTGTCTTGATATTAAGACTTTGATCCTAGGACATTGTATCCACTATACAAAAGGTTACCTTGATATTGAGACTGTGATCCTTGCCTTGGTAGAAAATTTTACCTTGATATTGAGACTGTGATCCTAGGACATTGGAGCCAGTGTCACTTACAAAGTATGGTGAACTTTGTAAAAGAAAGGCAACTCAGGACAAGCTTGGGAAGGAACACAAGAACTCCCAAGTCCTAGAGACAACCAAATATATACTATTTTAGATTGTACCTGACATAGATATTGATCAAAGTGCACCTATACTTGATCAATTAGCAGTTCTTACCGACGCCATCACATCATAGAATGTAGATGCAGACAAGGCAATAGAAGAATGTGTTGAGAAGAAGTGTCTATACAAGCTTATAGATAAAATAAGCCAAGAAGTGGCAGAACAAAAGGTAAAAATTTCTGAATTAGTTAATACTATAGAACCAATAATATCAGTAGTAGTAAACATAATTCAAAATTTGTGCACATTAGAAACTTTCACTACCGAGCATAGTGACAAGTTGGCCAAAATTGATGAAGATCTTAAAGCAAGTGCACAAGGTCTTACAACCGACTAAAATGCATTCAAGTTGCATTATGAGAAGCTAGTAAAATCTAAATGTTTGAGAATAGATATTCAAGAGGCAATATCCAAAATCCGGGATGAGGTAACTGCGCTCCAAGCCCTACTACTACCAAATCTCACATTACTGCAACAACATATGACTTTGGCAAGAACACTGATTTCCACCCTAGAGATGTCTGTTACAGAGAGAATATATGATATGCATGCTAGACTCACCTTGGAATTCATGACCCTTGAGCACCTCCAAGAGAAATGGGAGAAGATCATGGAAGATATAAAGAAATCTCATTATCAAAAAGGGGGAAATGATATGATGAAAGGGGAAATGATAAGGTGAAAGGGGGAAATGATATGATGAAAGGGGAAATGATAAGGTGAAAGGGGGAAATGATATGATGAAAGGGGAAATGATAAGGTGAAAGGGGGAAATAATAAAAGGGGAATTATATGTATATATGTGTAAAGGAAGAAACATGTACATATACTATACTGAGGCATGCACATATGGGAGTCGTATTGACAAGATAAACACATGGTGTATCTACTAAACATTTTAGTTTTACACATATCAGTTTTTGATACTAATGTCAAAGGGGGAGATTGATGATCATATTTTTCCATTAGTATACAAAGGAAATAGTTTTTGAATCATCAGTAACATGATCACCAAAAGGTAGGTTTACAGTGCAACCCAACACAACAGTTCACAAAGGTCACCGAAACTAGTCTTCACTGAAAAAATGATCACAGTGTAAACCGACAACACATTCTACAAAGAAACTCGAGAAGCAGAATATCTACAAGGACATCATCGATGAAAGACTATAGAGAAACCCAAGCACCAGTCTACCGAGAGATAAATTTATTTCTGATAAATGTGGATCTAAGTTACACTTCAGATAAAACACTTGAGTTTTATATTTAGCTTTATCCTTATCTTTAAAACCATTTCTTGAGGAGCAAGTAAAGCACATGTAATTATTTTAATCAGTCTAACTGATTGAAAACATGCAAACTAGGAGATCAAGGTCAAGTTGTAAACCTTTGATCATAGAGTTTTAATTGTAAAGAATGAAACCTAGATAGGTCAATATATTGTATAAATAGATGTAGAAATCAATCATACATTGATGATTGTAACCGCAGCAGACATCTATGGATCAGACAAATATTTTTATGCAGAAGGACAACAAAAGATGAAATCAGTTATGAAGAACAAGATTCAATGCTATCAAGCAGAACAGAGGTATTAATCAATCACTATAAGTGATACACATATATTGTGAACTTAAAGGATCTGTACTCAAAATTTCAATATTGCATATAATTAGGTCAATAAGTATTTTTTACTACATTCTAACAAGTTTAGCAAATAAAAGAGATCCTTTAAGAAGGTGGATTTAACAATCCTTATGTAAATCTCTTAACCAAGCGCACACTAAAAAGTGTTTCTAAATATCTTAACCGAGTAGACCTATCCATTCTAAAATTTTACTCCAAATAGGGTGAGATCATCAGAATTGATCAAACTTGTAGCCTTAACCGACACCTTCCATTCTATAGATAGTGAAGCTTTGTGGGTTTCATCCCCACCATAGTTTTTACCTTCTAACAGGGGTTTTCTGCATTACCAGTTCTTGTGTCATGTGTACTTACATTTCATGAATGTTTCTATGAATGTTCACAAGCAATTAAGTTTATGTTTTGATATTACATGCATAAGATAGAAAAGCATCTATGGTCAGTAATGAAAGGAATTGATTACTAAAGAATTAAGGGTTAATTGATAAAAAGGTTTAAGGTACTGATTCACCCCTCCCCTCTTAGTACACACCATTCCTTTATTCCAACATAGACTATGGTTTATCATTTGTAATTAGGTTTTAGTATTTAGGATTAGGGTTTACCATTTAGGATTAATGCTTAACATATATAATTAGGGTTAGGATACAATTTAACAATACCATTTAGGACTAACATGTAGTAAATACAATTAGGGTTAGGATATGATTTAGTGTTTATAATGAGGGTTTATTATTTAGGATTAGGGTAAGATTAGGATTTGGGATTAAGATGAGAGGATAGGGTTTAGGGTTAGGATCATGGTTTAGAGTTGAGGAATATTATTATGGTTAGGATTAGGATTTATATCATGATTGAAATTATAACCATGATTAATACTAACTATGATTAATAATAACTATGATTAATAATCCTAATACTAACCGTAATTAATTCTAACCATGACTAATAATAACCATGATTAATACTAACTATGATTAATACTAACCATGATTAATACTAAACATGATTAATAGTGCTAATACTAACTATGATTAATAATCTTAATACTAACCATGATTAATAATCCTAATACTAATCCTAATAATCCTAATACTAAACAAGGATTTTAGCCATGAAAAAATTAGCCACACAAAAATTAGGAATTGGCCGCATAAGGAAGTGATATTTTCTAGCGGGGGAAGAAGTTGGAGGAATTTTAGAGTTGTGGAGGAACAATTGCTACACAAATTTGAAAGGAGGTCGATGCATTTGTTTTCTCATTCTGTGATTGTGTCTTTGAATATCTTCCATGTGAACTGTGACATCCCCCAAGTGATCATTTTTCTCCCCATTTCACCAGTCATTTGCACATTCTAGTTGCTGGATTTAGTCATTATTTGACCTTTTGGAGCTTTCAAATCGCAAAATTTGACTTCTTTTCCATAGATTTCAAGGTTAGCTTATGCTTACTCTTTATTTTTCACTCCTAGGGTTTTTTTATTTCATATGTGTTTTGGTTTTTTTATTCTACATTTCTCCTTGATATAATATATGCCTTTACTATGACCGTGACATACAACAACACATAAAAGGATTCAAAATTAATGTACAAGCTCACACTATACTTCTTGTACATAAGCATTAGGTACAATAATAAACCATTTACAATTAGACTATTATCCTTCATGAATTCACTTTCAATAGTGTTTGAAGGGTTAAAGATAATTTATTGATCTTATTTTGATCATTAAATACTGTGTGCAAACCAACAAACATCATTTAGTTTCAAAACAATGAATTGCACTGTGGAATCATAGTAAATACAATGTTATAGCCCACTAGGGAATCCATTTTATCATTCATAAATAACCATTAAATGTAAGTTTAAATGCATTTGAAAGAACAATGAGTTTACTTCAAAATGAACCAAGATTCAATATTTTCTAATGGTGGAAACTTGAGATACTATTAAACCCTTGCAAAGGTCTCTGATTCTCAGGGTTTGAAACTATTTTTAGAAAAATCTCACATTCTTTCATCTCAATCCATGACCCATTCTCAAAATAGGTCCAAAATAAAGTTAATTCATCATATTAAATTTTGAAATAGGGTTGATACTTATCCAATCCATTAACACCAAAAGAAATGTATAGAAACAATAAATAACATGACTGTAGTGAGAAACTGTTAGATATTATCATCAAATACAAACCTGCAAACTCTTTATTTATTGACTAAATATGATATAATCCATTTTCATTATCAATCCTCTTTTATCAAATCTTCCTATTATCCTTCACATATCATATTTTCACTCTAAAAAAATATTGAACACATGATTTTCTTCTCCCTGCAAATGACAGTCAGAGGTGTATTTGATCAACCATTCCCAAACCTCCTCTAACTTCACACAATACTCTCCATTTGACCATTACAAATCATTATAATGTTTTTGAAATTTTCCAACTGCATAACCAACTCCTAGACCAATCAATCTCCCTTTCTACATCTTTTTACAACTTTTGTTATATTCACAACTTTTATGTATATTTGACAACATTTGATATCTTTAGCATTTTGATACCAATGACTTCTACACTTTTCATAAAATATATTAACACCTAAAAATGGACTATAAATGACCACTTACACCCTTCTCACCCTTATGTTGGGTCTATTTTAGGTTTTTTGAGATGTATCAAATTTTTGTTCTTGGCGTCAAATAAATTATGCCTCTGCATCTAGTAGTTTCAATGTTCCAGCAAAATCTCTAAAAGTGTATGTGTATCAAGGACAATCCTACTTTAAAAATGTCTAAAAACCATAAACCCTAGATCTTATTTGTCTTTGGTAAGGTTTTTATCTTCTAAAATTGCCAATTTATGCCCTAGTTCTTATGTTTTTAGGTTGACATTCATAATCACCCCTTTCTGCACATGGTTCTTTTATTTCCTTTGAGTCTATGAATCTCATAAAGCTCAGTGGTTAGTTATGATTATTAAGCAAATTGGTGAAAAGGATTTCTCTAAGTCTCATGAAGATGGCGGTTAAGTCTAAATGTTCAGTGATCTAGAGAAACAACTATCTCCAACTATCTTGAGAATTGACAGTTAGTTCCAAGTATTAAGTGACCCAGCAAAAAGGTTGTCTCTGAATCTCGTAAAGACCACGGTCAAGTATATAACAACTGGAGTTTGAGAGACGAAGTAAAATACTTAACGATGATGTTATTTCACTGAATCTCATGAAGTAGTGGGTAAGTAATTTAATACCTAGAGATCAAGCGTGGACCGTCAATTCTACTAAGGATCAAAGGCTATCACTAGATCTCATGAGTTAAGCCAAGTATTTAGCAAACTGGAGAAAGCCTTTATCTCTTAATATCATAATCAAATTGTGGTTAAAGAGTCTATTTAGAGATTATGAGAACTATGATGGTCGCTCAATCTCAGAACATGACCAAAGCTAAGAAAAATCTTATGAGATTAAGTGATGACCGTAGATTATAATTTAGATGTGTAGCTATCGTTGAATCTCCAAATAAAATAAGTTAAATAGAAATAATTCAACGATCATGGATACGGGGATGAGATTTGACCAGATGCTGATACATGTTCTAGAGGTTCACAAGATGGGTGGTGTGTGCTCAATATACTTATTTGATCAAATAAGTTTGAAACATTACAAGATTAGGAGAGAAAAGAAGGTTCACAGTTATCTGCAGATCTCGTAACACTGACAGTTAAGAGTGGAAAATTTAGTGATTCAGAGAAAGTAAGTTTCAAGGTTATCTCTTGATCTCATAATCTTTATAGTTAATAGAGAAACATGCAATGATCAAGAGATCCTCTAGTCACTTAATCTTAGCATATGATCACAGTTTTCACTAACATCTAGAGATTGGGAGAAGATGGTTAACATTAGTAATGAAAAGTCTTGTTGCTAGATCTCGTGAAGAAACTATGGTTAGAGATCTCATTCAAAGATTATGAGATATGTGCTATTCGCTCAATCTTGAGATAAACCATGGTGTTAGTCAGGCTTTCAGTGACCCAGAGAAGAGCCTTATCTCTGAATCTCAAGATAAAATCATAGTTAAGCCAAGCATGGTGAGATTTTGAGAAACTTGTTTTCACATGATCTTTAGGTAATGAATGGTTGAAGTCTTAGGTGATGAGAAAAAATATGAGATCCTGATAGGTAAAAGTACTCTGCTGAGGTGGAAAAAGTGAGGGTTTCTAGCCAATCAATTTTCATTTGTGGTTTTTTAACAAACTCTAAGGTTTTTTGGGAACTTTAAAAGCAAAAGGAACAATGATGGCCTTTTTCCACTCACTTTTCAAATTGAATTACCTGTCACTTTCGCATGCCATGGCTAGCTAAGAATTAAACTTGATACATGTAGAGTGAATGCTGAGGTGATTGAGCAGCGATACTATGACATCTCAACTAGTTGGTTGCATTTATTGCTAAATGTTATATAGTCACAATGCTTCTATCTTTTGCTTACCATAAAATTCAAAGAAGTGTGATAAGAAATTGAGAAGTCACTGATAATTTTTAAGAAGATTTTTTTTTAGAAAGGAAGACTTGAAGAAGTAGAAAAAATGAGTCAACCAGAGTCTAAGAAGGCTTCAGCCAGTGAAGGGATCAAAGATGTAGGAGAAGAGAAAAAAGTGAAGTGAGATTTCTCAAATGAGTTCATCATATTGCTCCGTGGGTCCACTCAGAATAAAAAGTTTAGTGATGAGATTTTCTCTGACTACATGGAAAATTGTAGGGACCCTATTACTCCAAATTGCTTTGGTTATCATCTTTTCAATTACTTCTATAGTAATAGGGTTAGGAAAATTCCTATCTGTAATGCTTGGAAATTAGGTTTGGGGAAGTTGATAGTCTTAGAAGTCTTTTTAGATTTTGATTTTTTGTAGAACTCGCTAGGGTCTATGATCTAGTGTCAAGGACTATCTAGAAAAATATCATTTTGCCTTAGTGTCTTTAGATAGAAGTTATTTCATGAAGGCCTTTGGTATTTACTATTCTTCATCTACAGGGATTGATTTTGGTAAAGATAGAAAGATATAAGAAAGAAATCAATCTAGTCAAGAGTTTAATCCCTAATCTAATGCCAAAAATGGGGAATTATGTAGCTCCCTTACCCAACCGTATGAATGCACCTTATGAGTTCAAGTATTTGCATTTCTAAATGAAATATTTGGCATACAGGTTGTGCAGAGTGTTAGGGATGGATGGGGATGTTGAAATAATGCCTGCAGATCTCCTAATGATCATCCTATATATACAAAATTTCCATGTCAATACTGATTATGATTATATTCAGTATGTGATTGACCAGATCCATGAGGGTCTCATGAGTATACAAAAGAGAAAGAAGTCTTATTTTATGTATTATTCTCTATTGATGCATCTTATCTTGTTCCATAATGCTAATTATTTTGATACACAAATGTTGAGACCTAGAAAAATCATTAATGGCCAGCCAAATCTTGTACAATTATGGATTAGGGTTTGGAATTATAGTTGTAATGAGCACGAGTTTTGTGGGATTTGGAACTAGATTGTTCACCCAATTTTTGATCTTCTTGGTGTAAATATTACCAGATTGTCTATTAAGGTGTTAAGGCTTCTAAGGCTTTGTGAGTATGTGGGTAAGTGACCTCAAGATCATAATTGGGGTGATTTCTATTTTGGGTAGAATTTCACTTTGATTAGGGTATATGGATGTCCTCAGCCTCCACATGTACTCCCAAAATTTGTTCCTCCAAGGGTTTTTCTCATATAATTTAATTGGCAGATGGTGTGGGCAGACAAAGAGCATTTGGCTCCTCATAGAAAAGGGACTTTTAAACCAAGACAATTTAAAGTCTATGATTTTCTTATTGGGAAGAAAGCTTTGCATGAGATTAATAAGTGGTTGACTCAATACATGATGGATACTACCCAATACAAATATGTACACCTACAAGATTTCAACAAAAATGAAAAGAAATTGTTTATTCCAAGTATTAGCACTATCCGAGAACATGAAGGTTTTGATGAAGAGGATACTATCAGAAATGTAATTGATAAATAAGAAATAGAGCAAAGAAATGGGAAATTCTGGGAATTAATGGATTTAGAAGTGCAATTGAATAAGGAAGGGATTGCATTTGGAGGATACTTCCCTGGTCTACCTTACATGTCCAGGATCACCAGAATGATTGACATGTATGGCACTCTATACAATCAACTTGCAAATCAGTTGGAGGAGAAGGAGGAAGTGCCCAAAGAGTACTCATCCTATGAGTATGGAGAGGATAGTGAGGGATCTTATGAAAAACATATCCCTCCCTTGATAACTGAGCCACTTGGTTTTGAGCAGAGGCTAGAGGTGCTTGACATAGAGGAAACAAGTGAGCCTCCTCAGAAGAGACAAAGAACAAAGGAGGGAGAATCCTCTAAGATGAAAGAGCATGAAAAGAAAAAGGATAGAGTAGCTTCTCTAGTCACTGGTGATAGGAATTACCATCACCAATTAATAAAAAGCATCAGAGAGGGTAAGAAGGAGATCCAAGAAGAAATTTAATTGCCCCTCCAATTGTGAAGAAGTGAGAGGGAGTTATACCAGGAAGAACTTTTGATTGATGATGACCTCATCAAAAGAGATGAGTTTAAGAATTTTCTCATTTGGAGAAAATAGCAAGAAATTGGCAATCAATTGGAAATTATAGAGGGCACCACATTGGGAGATGAAGCCTTAAAAGTTCTAAATGACTATGGTCCTAGCTCAGAAAGTATTATAGTGGAGGAGGCTAGACAGTTGGTAAAGTCTAGTGGGATGTTTCTTGTACCACAGTGGGATCTAGCATCAACATTTATCATAGATCAAATAAGGAGGCAGCTTGAGGCTCAATTATCTTTTGAGACTCAGATAGGAGATATGATTAGAGGCTATGGCTATGACCCTAGATCTCAAAATCTTTCCATATTGTCCTTAGCTCCAAGGACACAAAAGCCTTCCTTAATAAATGTGGCAGAGAAGAAGGATGGGGATAAGATAATCTAGATAGTACATAATACATCTGACATAGAAGTCTCTAAATCTATCACATATTTTACCCACTTAAATGAGGCCAAGACAGAGCAAGTGTCCAAGAGATATGAAAGGATGTTTTATGAAACAATTGCCTTGGCCAAAGACAGGGAGAAGGGCCTGATGAGAATCAAAGTATTGGAGGAAAAATTGGAGGACTTTAGGATAAAATTGGAAGAAGCATCCAAATTTTTTCCCCCTCCTATTCAATAAGTTGAAGTTATTGTGCCTTCCATCACTAAGAAACCTGATGAGTCAGTTAAGACATCTGACAAGGACAAGAATGAGGTTTCCCTCATTTTCTTAATCAATATTTTGCAACATAGAGTTGATGTAATAAAAGGAAAATTGGATGTAGTCCACAAATATTGCAATAAGTTGCATGATATTGACAAAGATGTAAAGGATGCAATAGAAAATTTAGATCCACTATTCAATGTCTGGTCTTGCAGGGGCTCTTTATTCGAGAGACTAGAAGCATTGCAACCCCACAGGCCAAATATTCCTGAGTTAGTAAATCAGGTTGGAGAAATGATTGAGCAGATTGGTGCATCCCTATCCTTTTTTAAGGGAAAGGCAAATCAAGTAGAATAAAAATTGAGTATGTTTGGCCCTAATTTTAGAAAATACGTCCATTTTATAAACAGTGAGAGTGATGAAGTAAAATTTGTTGAGTAGTGAAGAAATGATTTTGATGCATTGTTTCCAGAGAAAGAATCTTTCCTAACCGAGGATAATGTTTTGAATGTGGAAAAATATAATAGGGTCATGGATGATATTTGGAAAGATGAAATAGATTGTGCCAAGTTTGAGGCAGATACAAGGGCTATCACCAATGCAAGGTGGGAAAGACAAATGAAGCAGTTATAAGGCATTAAGAGTTTTGACTAGCCAACAAAGGAGGAGGTTGCACTGTGGGAAAAAAGTACAAAGCCAAAGAAGAAAAGTAGGTAATAACAGACTTGGAAATCATGGAAGATGATTGAATGACACTTGGCACCTAATCAATGAGCACAGGGATGGTAATTATCTCAAATAATAATGTATGATAGCCATGTAGGCAGTCACTATTCTTACAAAAAAATTCAAAAGTTACCTTGAACATCTGTGGACAAAGGTGTCAATTGTTAAAGCTTCAGAATGATTACAAAGAGATACTCAAGTTTTCCTCTCCACTGATGGCAAATGATTGTAACTATTTTTGTCTTTTAGCGACTTTTTATTTTCCTAGTCATCTAAAACTTGTTGCATCTTGATTCTCCCATGATTCCAAGATGGCTAGTGAATAATATAAATAGAAAGTCTTTTGTAAAATTGAAGGAGGGTGAATTCACAACTGTAAGATAGTTTTCTAATTTTAGTCTTGTTTTAGAGTTTTGGTCATTTTGAATGTATTGAAACAGAGAGAATTTTAATGAAAATATAGTGGAATTCCTTTGCACATTTATGATGTCTTCCTGTGTTAATTTCTGAATTCTTGTGTACTAAATTTGTAAGGAAAATTTTAATACACTATTTACAAGGTAAATTGTGGGATTATTCTTGAGTTTCTTTTAAGGGAAGGGTAATTCTTAAGGGTGGTTCAAGGGGATTCAATGATTTACATGAGAATTTGATGTTTGGGTGTGGAAATGAGAAGAATGATTTCTAAGTCATTTCATTTGAGTTCTGGGTGTGTTGATGATAAAAATTTCTATGAATGTATGTTCATTTGACTCTTTGCCCTGGATTAGGCACTAGTCTATGCTTGATAGGCATTTATCATCATCAATCTTTAAACTAAACAAATATTTACTTTACAATTTTTAATGTATTAATACTTAATATCAGTGTTTAAGACACCAATCCACTGTAAGATTTTCTATGAAGTAGTAAATCAAAAGAGGTACACCCGCCCGAGTCTGTGGAGCTCAAAGTGAAGGAGGATTTGATCCTTGTTAGTTAGAATTTTTCTTGATAGAATCAGGAGTTGGGAATCATAGAGTCAAGAATTTATGCTATATTAAGATTTTTCAAGAAAAATATCTAAAATCACTTACACCCTTCTCACCCTTCCATGGGTATTTTACACAAATTTGACCATATGACCAAACAAGGATCTTAATGGACAACTATGACAACTTTTACAAATGGCTTGCATAACCTTTACATTATGATTCATTTGGAATCAAAACCATCATATGAACTCAAATAGGGTATTTAAATTTATTACAACTAGTTACAACTAAATCTAACCAATCTCCAAGTTGGTTGGTTGGTTGATCCATTAATTAACATCATTTTGAAAATGTTGCAAAAGTTGTTAAGCAATGTTTGCAACATTTTTACAATTTTTTATAACTTAGTACTATGATCATATAATGGATATTATTACATAAAATTGGTGTCATGTATGACCAAAAAGAGAAAAAAAAAAAAAAAAAAACATATTCTACCTTAGTCTTTCTCATTTGACAATTTTGACCATATTTGACCTATTGTTCTTACAATATAATTTTGGCTTATTAGCCTTACAAAATGACTCAAGAAGATTACACTTGACATCAAAAATGACCTAATAAAAATTATTACATATTTGATTCAAACCTAGATGCAAAATTCTTCAAAGGCCCTCTGACCCATGGGTGCTCCTACACCATACTCATGGGGGACAAAGAATTCAAGTCCCATTGAATGGCCTTCTGCTTATTTCTAGTGTTCCAATTTATTTGTACATGGTTCTTGGTCCCTGCAAACAAAATTGATCCTCTCTCTTGTGAATTCTTGTTGTGCCTTCTTCCATCCAAGTGGTACTCGATCTCTTGGTTCCAAGAAATCAAGTCTTCAATGTATGTCTCCATGTTCTCATAGGTATCTTCAACATAATCATCTACATAGAATCCCTGCAAACTTGCATATAAATGATTAGGGGAAAAATTATAACTCCTTCATTGATATAGGCCTCAATTTTATTCTCAATACATTTCATCACCAACCTATTCAGGAACACATTACCTCAGTTCTTTATTTCCTCCATTAGGGTCCAACTTCAAGGCCAATTAGGCCTTGGTGGTGATCACCATGCCTTTACTAGATCCTTTCATCATCCAATGATGACATTTCTGGCAACAATGTAATATCCACTAATGATTTAGACCAGTTAACATACATGATCCTATATTAATATATATTGAATTGAATTGCTTAAGGCATATTGATTTAACTTATGCTATTATAATGAAGTCAAGAAAACTATTTGTATCTACTAAGTAAGAGATCCATGCTAATATTATATTATTTTAGTCTAAGAGGGATGCTTAGACATAATTAGATTTCTTGGACACCAATTCTCAATAGGATTTCCCTCAAATAAAATCAAATCAAATGACTGATTTTACTAAGATTGTCCTTATCTGAGCCATAACAGTGAACTATCTCTGCAACATGTAATCATGACCAAAATCTCATTACCATCCTCATTCTGCCTCATTTGACAATATATAAAAATCTATGCTTAAAACTAATCATAGATCAATCCAATAAAAAAATATCAACTCATAGATTCTAATACTGTCTTATAACAATTTACCATGTATTCAAAATATTTGTGATCAAAGTTTTATTTTTCCACCAAATTGTTGGTTCTGTAATCTACAAAGTTTATATGACTTGTCTTAACAATATCCAACCCTTTACATGCCTTTTAGAACCTTTCATAATCATTAAATTAATCAGTTAATATAAATTACTATCAAAAGCTCAATAAACTCCATGTTTCAGTCACTAGGGATTCAAATATCTCCCCCATGACACAACCATTCAATGTCAAACCAACTACATTTAAATTGGTAGATACTATCTATTTCTCAATTGGTTATATCTCCCACTTACAATTATAATTGTATTTATCAAATCTGATTCACTATGGACATTTCAATTGGTACAGACTATCTAGTTCTCCTTCAGATTGCTTCTACTCCAATATTTTACTTGTAAGTCAAGTATTTTTATTTCATCTCTTCTTGATGTTGGTAGCATTCATAGTAGGTTTAGTAGGTCATTAAAGACTAAATCAATTAGGAATCAAATGGTAATGATATTAAATATTTTAGGAAAAAGGTCATTTGATAATCATACTCTTAATATGTTTAACTGTTCTTTCATTATAGGTATATTCTTAAACTTTTAGTCCTTGACCATCTTTTGGCATTGTCTTCTTGTTATACTTAAACTATAAGCCCTTAACCATATTTTGGCATTGTCTTCTTATTTACTGGATTGAACTCCTCCTTTGAAGCTGCCCTTAAACTAATTTCATATCATCATACTCTTTTGATCTACTACTACCACTTTTATGCATCACTTGACAAATTTTTCAATAGTCATAAGATTATCTATTTACTCTTTACTTATATACTATGAATTTTTAGTAGCACATACATACTAATGTCATTCATCTCATTAAAAGACAACACCGGAACTAAAAAAATAGAAAAAAAAACCAGAAAGGTGATAAAGATGAGCTCATCATGCTCTTTCATGGTGGTGACCTCATGATTAACCTGGATGTAGGCGTATTCACCTCTTTAATGTTGTTTCTCTAATACTCTTCAGCTTAAAAACTGAATAGTAGTATTGAAGAGGTGGATATGCCTCCAATTAAGTTGATTATCTGTGTTTTCATCTATCAATGACCTGATGTTCTCCTCCTTATTATCTCTCAAACTAAAACCAAACTAAACTTCTGCAACTTACCTCCTATATGTAGCATATTTTTTTATGTAAAACAACGAGTATCAACTCATGTTTCAACTTATGGGTATCCTTTTCAAACAGATCGATAAGTTTCATTGGAATAGATGGAAACTGAAATTTTTTTTACTAATAATGCTGCAACTATTATTCAGCCATACCCCAAATGGGTTGCTTGTGATTTAGGACAATGAGTATGAACTCAGGTCCGATCTGATGGGCATCGACTCTGCTTACTAATTTCTTTATGATTTGAATCATTTTTTTTTTGTCGATTCAGCTTTCCCATTACCCTATATGCAATAATTTGATTAAGTATTCAATAAAAACTATCGGTAATAGCCCACTCTGATAAGCCATTGTTCCCCACTTGGTTTTAAATGATGTCTTATATCTATGGAAAAATAAGGCATTAGATCAATAAAAAATGAGTTTAATCATATTATTTGTTAATGAATGAATTTTATGTTTTAATGGATATAATTATGTGTTATGAATGTTATGTGATAATGAATGAATGTTATATTTTATTAATGTATGAAAGAATGAATGAATATTATATGTTAACGGGGAGTTTAGAATGATGTTAGAGGGGGAGGGGCCAAATGATCTTCCTCCTTCATGTGGTTGGCCCCGTTAAGTAGAGATTATTAAACTATTCTTGAAGCTAAGAAAAGCTCAATATTACACACACACACATACACACACACACACACACACACAGAGATTTCAACATCCTTAAATGAATTCAAGCATTGGATTCCCAAAGATAGGAAGAGAGAGAGATATAGATGAACATCCTCTCTCTCTCTCTCTCTCTCTCTCTCTCTCTCTCTCTCTCTCTCTCTCTTCCTTTTTTTGNCCCTCTCTCTCTCTCTCTCTCTCTCTCTCTCTCTCTCTCTCTCTCTCTCTCTTCCTTTTTTTGGGCATCCAAAGCTTCAAGTCATACTTGGTGATGTTAATTATGTAAGACTTGCAAAAAAAAATTTGTCCAAAGTGGGTTAAAAAATGTGTGTAATAAATAATATATTCCATATGGTGTAATACATAGTATATTTGTAATTCCCCGCCCGGGAATTCTTGGACACAAGGATTAAAAAAGAGCTAACAATTTATTTTTTAAGAAAGTTGACCAACATGAAAACATATCACAAGTGGAAGACTAACACAAAAACCAAATATTCCCAAGCCCTAACAATAACCATGAATCATTTCACATCTACATGATTAGCATAAAAAGTTCATCTAAGTTACTAAGTTAGTCCATAATGATTCTTTTAAAACAAAAGTACAATTCCTACCATGATTAGTACATACAAGTTCATTTACCAATTTGATATGCCAAGTCTAAAAAGGATTGCCTTTGATTACCCCCAAGCGACTCACACTCAATCTGTTATGATTTGGAAGGGTGTAACATCAAAAAGGGTATCCAGAAAACCAAATTGCATCTTCCAGTCGATGATGGAAATTCCCTTTGTCCATGGTGTGAAAAAATAGGGAAGCAAGCCAACATATTCTAATATGACAAAGAAATTTTCCCATATGAAAAAGAACTTTTGATATGACAAAATAATAGGTCTAGGATGACAAAACACCCCTCTCCATATGACAAAGTACACTTTGTTGTATGAAAATGCACTATACTTCGTAAAGGCTTTGTTTCAAAAGCCATAAATTTTGCATCCAAAGTCCGATTAACTCCGTTCAAAATGTGTCGGAAAGGTCTTGATGAGATATACAATATGATGGAACTAAAACCATCTTAGGATATCAAAAATTTTGTTTCCATCCACTTTAATTGAGTTTAATACAAAAGTAGGTTACTGTTGATGCCAATACTTACAACAAATAGTCTCCTAATTCCAAAGACTAGATAGACTTGTCGAGACAAACGTATAGCATAAAATACAATCTATCTCCAAATTCAGGAGCACCAGATACACACATATAGAGTTTATGGACACTTAAATGAAAATAATAACATACATGCAAGAAACTAGATCATCTAACATCATACTCTTGTCCCTAATTCATTACAATAAGAGTACACATCAAGTACATATACATGAGCATAAAGTAACTGAATAAATCAATGATAGTAACCTGAAGAAGTGAATGAGAAATAAGCTCCAATCCTGTAGTTGGAGGAAGACCAACTTTGTACTCTTATCCCTATTAGTGGTATAGAATTGTAATTCCACCCAACCATGTGGTACCCTCAGTCCCACCCTGTCATGCTCATGGAGATAAGGACCCGACCACAGTCACATAAGACACACAAACACACAAGAGGCTACACACACACCAACCAATGCATGGCTCAAGGTAAACATATGACCATGAATATAAATGTAGTATTCTATGTCACTACTCAAAACACACTAAGGATACTATGTAGGGACTCTAGTGGAGTGTCATCACTTGACTCATACTAGCCCAAACAGTATGTGGTATGATAACTCAACTCCCTCAGGAGGCCTCGTACCATGTCCTCATACTAGCTCACGCAGGAGACTGGTTATCATCACACACTGAACCCTCACTCTTGGTACTCCCAAGTGATGGACCTTGGTACTCCCAAGTGACATATGGTATGGGAACTCTACTACCTTAGGAGGCCTCATACCATATAGGTAAACTCTTATCTTTTATTAAGTTTTATTACCCATGTGTTTATTTGGTTATCACTTTATTAAACCTCTTCACATTACCTTGTTGACCACTTCCAGGCTAGGATAACCATGATAAGACACTCCACAAGTCTACCTGTACATACCCATGCTTTCCATATGACAAAAACCACAAGGTAATGCAATTTCTTAACCCAACCCCCAAATGATAAAACACTCAACTGGCCTATATCCAGGAGTTCAGATCCCGTAAGATCCACCATAAGAACACTCACATGTATGTATTAAACACAACCAACACAACATATAAATGGAATAACAATATGCAGGGGGCTAGATCTAGGAAAAGCAACAAGATGAAAAGAACATAACGCACTTGGGAAATACGACTGAGTGGAAACCAAAAGGAAACAACAATAACACATAGCTCAATTGGCCACTTTCCAAGAGCACAAATTCCCATGGAATCCTTAACTAATAATGTTAGCATATGAGGAGGACACACAATGCCCAAAAAAATCCATTCACTCAAAATTTTGGCAAATCTAGCAACAAGGCAAAATCCACAAATTTAACTTGACAGAGCACTTTTGGATCGGTATATAAAAATACTAGAAATGTCCTCTATCCATTCCAACTCCACAATCCTACTCCATGCAGTGAAGGCTACCAAAAACATAATTTGAGACATGCCCATAAGGCAACAAACAAGAACTAGGCAACATGCAAAACAAGGTGACACCGAAAACACTCAAAATCTAAACATCTCAAAATTTGACGAAATCAAAAACACACTTCTAAAACATGCCCAAACTACCAAAAATCAAATAAAATTTAAGTTTCAGGCACACATACAAAATCTGACAGCATAACTAGATAAAAACTTCAAACTACAAATATGGAAAATGGATAATTACACATACCCACCCAATCGGTTCATCAAAATGCATAAAAATGGAGTGGAACACTAGTTCTCAACCCCCAAACACTTATCAATCGAAAGAATCAACTAAAAATAAATAAATAAATAAAGAAGCCCTACCTCACACGACTGGTAAAAATCAGGAAAGGAAATAAAATTGAGAAGAGCCTGCCAAATCAAAAATGGTTCCACAAGAATTGAAGAAATTGTGACACGATTCCAACGAGCCGCTACCCACAAAATTCTGGCAAGTTGATCGATTACAATGAACATAAAACAAAATTCTTTCCATGGGGTTTTGGAGCAAAACTACAAAACTTCCAAATTATAAAATGAAAAGTGAAGTTCAAAAGCTCACATTTTCCTAATAAAAGCACTTTTATAAAAGTGACTTATAAATTAGAATATTAAGCCACTTAATAGACTAATAGGCCAATTCCCAAAATTAATTAAAACAATTCCAAGCATTTGGAATTCAACTATGATAAATTAGTTAGGAAATAATTAAAATAAAACAAATTATTAAAATTCCCCAAAATAATTTTTTTTAAAGAAAAAGTGGTTGTACCACTGAATATATATTAATAAAATAAAGCCTGATTCAAGAGCTCAATTAGGAAGGAACCAATAAGAAAACCCGATATCGTTGCTCATTACAAATTTATAATTATCACAACCTATGAACTACTAAATACATATAATATCATTGTACAATGACATTGAAAATCCAAATATCTTGGCCTTTAAACAAAGAAATCGCAAATACCATATGGAGGCCAAAAAACAACAAAATATTATAATATTAATGAACATATCCATGGTGACTCACGTTTCCAAAAACATACCAACACTTAGCATATTCTTCAATTTACTCCTCCATGGCATCCTAAAATTCCCCAAAATAATTAAATCAACAATTAAATTCAATAATTTCTAAAAAAACTATGGAACCCTAAATACACAGACACACTCATAGGTCAATTCACATAATGCATTATGAATCCAGATTTACCATAATAACTGGAGGGATAATATTTATAATAATATTATGGATACGTCACCCTTACAAGGATGACATTGGCTCAACATGAATAGTCAATGTCACTATCTCCTGGTGCCACTATCGGGGATATAGGTACACACTCGAATCCTATACTCAGATTGAATGTACCTAGTACCTGTTCAGTAAACAAGAAAACATCAAGTGTAGATACTCAATCATATAAATATCCAAAGCACAAACACACACATAATCATGTTGAAGGAGAATGGGACATCGTGTAGATCTTGCAAGTAAGTGATTATTAATCTGTCTCACTTTGTACTAGCACCAAAAGGAAAAACACATAGCAGTGGTGCAGTACAACATAACAATATAAAATCACATGATAACGCATTTAAATTAAAGTATTTAAATAATCATTTACATCTGTCTGAGCATATATCCACTAAAGGAAAAAGACAAATATCCACAACAGAAGAGCACCATAATAACGATTCCAATAACATATATCATATATAAACATAATTCTCAGTCCATTATCTGAATACAAGGTACATCAGACATCATCATCATGAACATAGTATCAGAATATTACTTAACATCATAATCTAACGTTTACAATAAGCAAAGATACATGTAATAGAAACAATGTACGATAATCAACTACCTCACTTATTGCAACCACTAGATCAATTACATGATTAATCATGGAATTACAACATCGGGGTACAATATGATAACTTCCAATCCAGAAAGTATCTCAACAAGGAAATAAATCATGATTAGGTAACCACTGGCACATATCTCAATGAAACCATCAAAACACATCATAAGCCAAATGGGCAGATAACAACCATAACTATAGCAGTAATCTCAGATTGAGCACAAGAATAAACTGAACTAGGTGCATCTCAAATGCCAACATAACACCATCGCAAAGGAATAACCATTGGAACACAATAATCCCTCAAAACTCAGAAAAAAATTATTAGAATACTTAGCATCACCAATAGTAATACAAGCAGCATAAGGACATAAACAAGTTGTTGATGCAATATCATAGATAAGATCATCCCAAAGGTACAACCTCCCATGGGTCCAATATGCTCATGAAATACACACACATAAAACCATCAAAGCCACATTCACGAAGATGGCATGCAGAACACAAATGGGAGAGGCACTACAATATTCATCTTATTTTTTTCTTGGAATATATTTGTTTTATGAGATGATTTATAAATATGATATTAATGCATGATCAAAAGGTTAGTTGTACTTACTTTCATCAAAAGATGTCAAAATACTTAAAAAATCTTCCATATGATGACCAGAAGAGAATGGATTGCAAATGATAAATGGTGCAAAGTGCATGTGCATGCCACCCCCATATGTTGAAAAATTAGTGAAGGGTGTGAATCAAACAATCTTGGCCAACAAATGCTAGGTAATATGAATGGTCTTTTTTCTTTTTAATATATCTAATATTGTGTCTAGAGTTGTTTATGCATAAGATTCATATTGGATATTGGTTGTAGATACCACCTTCTGGAAAAGGCTCACTTTATATACAACCACTTCTTATGGGTAGTGGAGTTGTGCTAGGACTTGCCCCCGCTCCTGAGGTTATTTTTCTCATATATGTTTCTCTTGTTGGAATTATTTTTAAGGTTAGTCTTTAAATGCTTTTAGTATGGTAATAATGTGAATCTAACAAGATAGAAATGTTGGGTATTATGTTTTTATCTTGAAATGTAGTTTTATTGTGTTATCAATTTTTCTTTGAATTCCAATGTGCAGAATATTAGTTTGCACTTTTTTCTTCTATAACATTAAGGCTTGGCACCAATCCATTTGAAGGTTGAAACAAAGCATCATTGTGCCACACCTGGTGGAACTGGAGGCATTAAAATAATAGGAAACTATGCACTAGTATGCAAAAATGTCGCCACCTATAATTGGTTATTTATATAATGAACATGATTCCTTGAACCATACATGATATCTTTAGAACCTTACATGAAAATTTATAACATAAATTGAAATGTGAATTGGATGATGATTGATATGTGGTAATTGTTAAATGGATATTGGTGTGGTGAAGGCTCCTGGTTATTTCTGTGGGAGAGAGGTAATTAGCTAAACTCATGGACATTTCAAAGGTATAGAATTGGTAAGTATTATGTTGTGTGTAAGAAAATTGATGCCCTAGCGGGCAAAACATAGTAAATTTATTTGTTTTTTATAGTAAATTAAATTGAATGGATTATTTTTCAAAATGAAATGATTCATATTGGCATGAAACGATCAAGGAAGGGTTTTATAATTTCAATAACCTCATTAGAGTGAAGATCAAAAGAACTCCATGGTTTTGGATAATGGATTACATGGTTATATTGTGACTGTCATGGAATGACAATCACATTAATGAAATAAACTTAGTTTTTTTAATTTCTAATATCTAACATTACCTTGTAGATGATGCACCATTGAATGCTGATGGGAATTCATATTATTATTACTGTTACCAATCAAAATAACATAACTATTAATGTGTGATCAAACTTGTTATTATGGAGAAGCAATTGATCTGCACTCTAATGGTGGATTTTTTCAAGGTACAAAAGGTATGGTTGGTGAGAGTTAAAGGATTAAGGTAATGTGTTTCTTGGGAACAATATACAATAAGTGGTGTAATGTATCAGTTAATCAATGGAATGTTTTATAATGCCTTGTAAGCAATTCGGGTGTTTGAGTTTCCAAGAGTTGTCTTTGATCCTAAAGAGTATAATGTAATGACATTTTGTGAGGGTTATATGATAATGATTTGTGTGTGTAAAAAACAAGGTTTAAAGGATGTTGTTGAAGGTAATGGTGTAATGAGTTTTTGGCATTGCAACCAAAAAGGATTTTATACATGATTCAAGTAATTGGAAGCAAGTTGTATCTGTGACCTTGAAATAGGTATGTAAGATGTTTGTATAGTTGAGTTACCTAAGGGTAAGGAGAGTTTTGGATCCCTTATGGATTAAGGTTCCCTAAAAATGAATTGACGGTGATAAAGGTGATTTGATAATTTGGTCAAAAGACATGATGAAATGGTTGATTTTTATTTGATTGTGCCTCTATTGTGTTAAATTTGATGAAGAATATGTGAAAATGTTGATTGGATCAGTTTGATCCTAGGGGGTTGTTGGAAATTTCCATGATTATCCACATCAAATTTGTAGTTGTTTCCCATTCAGCATGCATTGTCTCTCAAGATAAATTCCCCTTTCCTTGTTGTAGATACAACTTCTAACATCATGTGTCCCACAACTCCACACTATTCCAAGTTCTCTAGTAGGATCAATTCTCAAGATCCTCTAAACTTTCCTCTCTCTCTTTCAATAAGCTTTCATATACTCACTCATCCACCAACAATTTAAGGATCCTATCAACTCTATTTTCTTTTGATTTCCTGATTGCATATACTAACCTCACATTTCCTTAACTTAACTGATTGCATTATTATTCACAACTATTCCTTTATGAAAATATCTTACACCTTATCTAGCACAATTCCAACTAGGACCTCTTCCTCCCTGATATTACAAATGGTACTCTCCACTCACTTACGAGGTTTCCATAATGCCCAAAAAAAAATTCAACCACTGTCAACACATTGACAACTAATGTGAGTTTCCCCATTCACAAACCCTCAACAAACCTTCATGCCAACTCTATAAATGCATTGAATCCAATCACTATCAACTACGACAGTCAAGCACCTATTCTCTGAGATAGTCACAAAAATATTCACCATAATTTGTTCATTCTTCATTTAATCCCTAGAACACATTTAAGGCTTACCCCTTCACATTCATAAGCCAAATTCCACATTGAAATCTCCCTACATAAACAAAAAAACAGCTAAAACACCATATCATTGTATTGTCTCAGACTGCTACAACATTCACTACTTTTCTTCATTAGAAGCACGTGTTAGTTTTTATAGCTGGAAATATCTTTATTTTTCAGTTATTGCCTATCATTAGAAACATATTTATAAGTGTATTGTAAAATATATATAATTATATATTTAGAAAAGCATACAGCACATATGGATTCCATGGCTCCATTCTAGGGCATACATCATCTATTATGTCAGTTTCATTTCATCTTCTAGGGCATTCATTTTTTTTAAATATTCATTTTTGTCAGAATTTTGACTATAATTCTTTACCTTTGACAAAATTTTGCATCAAAACCACAATTTTGTCATCAATGTAAAATAGGCACACTCGTCGCAAGATCGATGACCTTTCCCAGTAATGACCGATAGTAATGGTGAACATTTGACGACCTTTTGCATCAAAGTCACAACATTCTCATTGGTGCATAGTTTGGGATCCTCGTCGGACTTCCGATGACTACCCCCCAAAAATTATGTTGAAAATGGTGAACACTCAATGACCTTTCCCATCGGTGATACAACATCCCTATCGATGTGTAGTCATCGGACTTCTGACGATGCCCCCAAATAATGACATCAGGAATGTTGATCGTTTGATGACAAGTATTGTTGAATCCTTGACGGAGTGTCATGCTCACAAAAAAAATGACTTCCAATGCACCTTCGTCGATATTTTGATGAACATTCCAATTTTCATCGAATTTGTGACAAAATATAATTAGAAAAGTGACAATCGTTCGTCAAAAAAGTGACAATCATTCATCAAAAATGTTCCCAAATATGTTAGTGGATTCAAATATATAAATTGATCACCAAAGACTCCTAAGGACCCAAAATGACTCAAAATAGACTCCTAGCAACCAAAAATGGTCTAAGAAGACTTTATTACATCAAAGACACAAAACTAAAATCAAAATGACAAATTTTCCTCATGGAGGAATGAAATCAACTAGGTGCTCTTGCACCAAAGATTGATCATCAAAAAATCAACAAGGATGGCCATAAGGAAAATAAGCAATTTTCCTACAAAGTCAAATTGATGCTACAAAGCCAGCCACCATGAGCATAAATATTCAATATCATCCACCCTAGGAGATAAAGGGGACCCAAAAGATTCATAACACATTATCTAAGAAAGAATTAATCAAATCATAATAATCACAACTATCCTTAAGGTTAGACCTAAATGAAATGTATAAAAATGCATTAAATCACATTAGCATGTTGGCCCAAAAATAATCTCCAATGCACATAAAACTAAAAACCAAAACAAGATCTCTTTTGATCTCTCAACTCTTCTTCCAAAACATATTTAGACTAATAAATTAATACTTCAAAAGTAGATTAGTTGTCTAAAGAGTGAAAGAGGAAGCAATATTGAACAAGATATCTTCACTTACAAAGAAAAATAATATTAGATATTCAAACTAGAACACTCCATAGATGTTAGAAACATGTCCACTAAATTGTGAAACATAAAATTAATATGCATAGAAATGTAGAGTATTCTCCAAACATATCATGACTATCTGTAACAATCAACCTTTCTATAAAAAAAAATATTAAAAAAAAAAACTTGTTCCTAAAAAATAGTGTGGACTTAAATATATGATAGTGCAACATTCTCATATCATACATTATAACACCAAAAACTCAATCCAAAAAATTCTTATGTGGAGGAATGTAGATCATTCTCTCATAATAACTTAAAATACTCTATCCTACATATTCTATCTTCTCATACTTCCATCTTCTCATATGCCACACACTAACTTTTCCTTACTACTAGACATCAAATAAACCATATAAACATATAATACAACACTTCAAATATGTTTTCCAACATATCAAAATTAAAATACTCTACTCTGCATATCAAGCTTCAAATACTCTACACCTCTCATACGTCATTCCATCAGGTTGACATTAATGCACAAATCATATTGGAATCAATGACAATAATGAACATAAAAGGCTTAAAATGTCCCCCTTTTTCATTAACAAAAATAGAAAAAAAAAATCAACTACACTTCTCTTAATTATCTTTACTTCTCTCCTTTGACATCAAGGACAAAGGGTGCAAAAATTGAAATATTTTCCTATTAAAAACACTCCCCCTTTTAATTATTGAATCTTAGTAACAATTTGAGGAAAATGTGGAGAGAGGGATGAGTGAGAGCCAGGGAAAATAAAATTATGACGAGGGAGGGGACCAGACTAAGGATGGAGATAATGATCATAATGGAGTTGTGAGGATTGGGGAGGTGTTTTTGTGGTTAGGAACATATGTTTGTTTGCAAGAGTTTGGGCCTGTTCATTATAGGCATTTTCTTAGTTTTTTGTGGTGAACTATCGAAGGGCCTTTTTCTTCCCAAGTTTGTGGCATATTCTACTAATGGGGGATGCATTGTAGTGGATGGGGAAGTCTCTGGTCTCTCCCATTTATCATTCATTGGACCTACTACTCCTTCTTTAGAAAAGAGTTTTGTGGAATTTGTGATTGGTGGTTCTAGTTGGTTGTCCATCATTGGTCACAACTTTCATTTTGTTGTTGAGTGGTTCGTGTGGGTTTCCTCCACAAGGGAAAAATATTTTGAGGTGCCCCATGGTTTTTCCCATGTATGTTGGGGTTGTGTCTATTTGTGAGGGTTCCTATTTTGGTTTGGAATGCACTGCCCATAACAGTTACTAGGCAAGGCTTATTTGGTCGAGACCTTGTTCTTGGCTTTGGAGGCTTGTGCGATAGGTGTTGGTGGTAGGAGGGAGGATGTATTTTTTGTTTGGGTGAAGGACATTCTAGTGTCCTTTTCTCTGTATTCAATTCTTTTTTTTATTATGGTTGTGGGGATTATGTTCTTTTCCTTTGTGCCTAGTAAGGGAAGATTACCTTGGTTGTTTGTATAATGTTTTTATTGCTTCCTAGTGATGGTGTTCCAATCCCTTATTCTTAGCCTCATTTGTGTTTCCATATTATCCATCCATTCAGTCTATTGTTATGTATGATATATCTGGTTATCTACTCATTTTTGCAGACCCTTTGGTAAACTCACCCTGGCTACATTCTCTCTTGGGGTGTGTGTTGGTTTGGACTTGTGAGGAGATTCTTGATAATGGTCAGGGATGTTTGATGAGGACTTGTTTCAAGCTTGGGGTTTTGGAGGGGGAGAAGATAGTGGCTTGGTATGGTTGTGTTGGGGGCTCTACTACTGTGTATGGTTATGGTTTCTTACACATTGTGTGTTGGGGTTCTTGGCCTATGGAAGTTGCCAACGAAGGTTTTGGGGACACTCCATGGATACAGAGAGTGTTGAAGGGTAATATTATTTCTATCTACCCTAGTTGGTTTTGGTATTGGTATTTTGAGGTATAAATTATGTATAGTGATAGCTCCCCAGAGTTTTGGAGAATGTTGTTGGCTCTTCACCATGGAGAGTTGTTTCGATTGGCAGGCTCCTTGCAGCCTACCTTATTGACCTTTTTATGATGGGTGTGACTTTATCTTTCAACCCGTTTCTACTTTTTCTAGGATTTTCCTTTTTCTTTGGTCTAGACAACGATTTCTCTTTTTCTTATGGCTACATGAATTCTGATAGTTTTCAAGGGCTCACTCTAGGGTTTTGTTTTTGGTTGAAGATTGCAGTTGGCTTGGGAAATTTTGCTAACCCTATGGTTTTGAGAAGTTTTATTTTATTTAGGAAGTTGGCTTGGTACTGACTGTCTGCCTCTTCTTTCACAGTTCCTATGGAGGTGGAGCAGTCTCCTTTTGAGGTGCAGATTTTTTTTTTTTTTTTGGAGGTGGACGAGTCTCCTATTAAGGTGGATAATTTATGGGCTCCCTTTTGTAGATGTGTAGATGGATAGTGGTATAAAATTTTGTGTCTTTTTGTGTTGATCTTTCTCCTCATTTCTCCTATTGAGGTGGACCCCTTTTCTATTGAGGTGGAAAGGGATATTGTATCTAATGTTTAGATCTATAACTAGGGTGTTGTTATTATTCACAGGAAGAATTATGACTACCTTGTTTATACTAAGGGGATTTGGAAAGATTCAACTGATATTTTTTTAGTTGAATCATGTTGGGGGTTTATAACCTATATTTTTCAGCCTTTTGAGGCCTTACACTCAATATTCAATCTTTCTATTAGGTCTCCTAGTTGAGTGTGTATTGTTAGTGGCTCCTTCACATTTAAACCAACACTTTAGTTTTTTCTGCTGATTTATTGACAACCCTATGGATGTGGATTTTTAAGGGTCATCCCCCTTGTTTGGTTGTTTCTAATATAAAAAAATGCTCCCCTTTTTAGGGATATATCTAAACTGCATTTTTTTTTAACCTCACACACTTTGAGACATAACACATCTCCCCCTGATATTGAAGTCACAAATTTTACTACTATCATTTCTCCCCTTGATAGAAACAACCACATCATTATATGAGACATAAGATAGACAATAGTTCTCCCCCATTAATGATTCACCTCTCTTATGCATCTAGTTTTTAGAAGGAGGGGAAATAACCCCTAGCCCATCCCATAGATACTCAAAGTTATCGTTCATGAATGAATTAGTAAAAATATCTACAATTTGTTTCTTAGTAGGTACATATTCCAACTTGAATTCCTTCTCAACAAATTTCTCTCTTAAGAAGTAATACCATATAAAAATATGTTTTTGTCTTTGAATGCATTACTAGATTCTTTGAAATATTGATAGCACTTGTGTTATCACACATTATTGGAATGTCTTCATCATAGATTATTTGAATATCCTTTAGAGTCTGTTTCATCCATGTTATATGAGCAGAACATGATGCTACAAAAATGTATTCATCTGCTTTAGTAGATAGTGAAATTGAATCCTACTTTTAAATTTTCCAAATGACCAATCTATCTCCAATAGAAAATGCACTACCAACCCAATCAACATAATTAAATGTAACAACCAACCCAACCAACATAATTAAGTGCATTCAAAGAAAATTCGTCATCTCTTTTGTATCATAGTCCAAAATTCAGAGTTATTTTTAAGCATATGAATATTCTTTTTACTACCACCTCATGTGACTATCTGGGATTTTCTTGATATCTGGTGACCAAATAAACTACATGCATAATATCCATTCATGAGGCAGAAAAATATAGCATTCCTCGTATCATTGATCTATAAATATTCTGATCAACTCCTAGAGATTAATCATCTTTTCTCAAGTGGCAACCAGTGGCTATGGGAGTTACATCCCTTCATCCCAAAAAAATTAAACATTTCTTTAACAAATTTAGCCTAAGATATGAAAATTCTATTTTCTTTCTGAATTGTTTGAAGAAAAATAATGAATGATAATTCATGAACCATTGACATCTCAAATTAAAAATTTCATTTGTTTAGCAATCATCTTGCAAAGGTTTTCATTTCCTCCAAAAATAATATCATCAACATATACAATTACAATCAACAACCTATCATTATCAATCTCAAAGTAAAGATAGTTATTTGTAGTACCTTTCCTGAAACTCTATTGCAATAGATATTTGTCTAATCTATCCTACCAAGCTATAGGAGATTTCTTGAGCCCATAAAGATCATTTTTTATTTCTTATACCATACCTAAATCTTCTGATAATTTAAATCTATTTGGCTACTCAATGTAGAATTCATCTTCTAGGTCTTCATTAAAAAATTCAAACTTGACATCCATCTGATATACTTTAAATTCTTTATAGGCCACAAAATAAAGAAACATTCTAATAGCTTCTATCCTAGCTAATAGAGGAAAATTCTCCTCAAAATATATTCCTTCAACTTGAGAATAACCTTTATGTACCAGTCTTTCCTTGTTTCTTGTAACTTGTCCATATTCGTTCCATTTGTCTTAAAATACCCTTTTAGTTCCAATCACATTTTTTTCCACCAGTCTAGGAACCTACTTGTAGGTCTTATTTTTCTCTATTTTATCCAAATTTTCCTTCATAGCTTTTATCCATTTTTCATCCTTGCTTACTTCTACATAAGTTTTTTGTTCTATCTCAAATAGAAAGTATTAGTTTGTTTGTTCACCTCCCTTGGCAAGTCTTCTCCTTGTTTCTACACCTTTATCTCTGTCTCTAATGATTTAATATTTAGAATGATGTCGCTATATATATTTAGCAAGCATCTTTGGTGTTTACTTACATGTATTTTCTTCTTAATCTAATCATTCTCTATTTTTTGGAGCTCTCTTTCCTTCTGTAGGAGCAATAGGGATCTCTTCCAACTCAATTTTAGGTTTAGAAATAGAATGAATCAATTCTTCATTTACCCAAACATTTTCACTTTCCTAAACTCTTTTTAGCCTCGTGTTGTAACATTAATATGCCTTACTTGTATTAGAATATCCCAAAAATATTCCTTCATCACATCATATATCAAACTTCCCAAGATGGTCTTCATCTGTTATGATAAATTTTTTTCTCCAAAAGATCCTAAAATATTTGACAGTGTTGGAAATAATAGGTACTGAGAAGGGGGCGTAAGTCAAGACTTATAAAACTTTCAAACTTCTACTTAAACCTTTCAATAGAAACAAAAGAAACTTCCAAACTAATAAGTATATAACTATAAGTGTAAAGTAAAAGTGCAATGAATGAAAAGACAATACATCCAAACACATAACACTCATATTTTTATCGTGGAAACCCTTGGTCAGAGGGAAAAACCACGGTGGGGATGACACCCACAATCTTCTCACTGCAATAGAAAAGAGTGCTCTAGTAGGAGCTTATAATATGTCACTTTCTATGTGATTCACCCTATTAGGAGTGATTGATACCTTGTTATAAGTTTCTAAAGTCCTATTACAAACTACCTTGTTAAAGGACTTAATCCCACTATTACATTGTTTGCCCTATTAAGGGATTTATAATAAAATTATTGTGAGAGACTACCTGGTTAAGGGATTTAACTTGATGAAACTGTTAGGAATACAAAAATAAAATTGACCTGTGATCTACACTCTTGAATGATAATTAGATTCTTTGATGCTATGTTATTTCTCTAAACCTGATCCTGAATCTTCTCTGTAATTTTCTCTGCAATCATTGTCCAAGATCTTACTTATAAACAATACTTCAATTATTCTTAACTAACTTCATCATACATACAAAATAGAAGCAACTATCATCTTATATCCTTTCACCTTTGATTGTAAGCCTAATTAGGGTTTATGTTCCCCTCCAAAATATCTTAAACAATCAGAAAAACTCATCGAAACATCAAGTCCTCACCACGTCATCCATAAAAAACTTCAAGTTCTTATATCCAATGTAAAATATTCCGTCAATATTATTGGTTAGAATATGCCTTGAATTCATAATCAGTTCTGTACACAACTACAAAGAAATTGACTTATTCAAGTCTTGAAACAATGTACTATGTTTTTCATTCTGTCCAGATTCATTGAATCTTGTATCGTCATAACTACTTTTACCAATTGAACAAAATTGTTCAATAAACTTTACCTTTACCTATTCACTGTACTAACTGGTTGGTGGTATCTTCATTTATGATTTTGCTGGTGTGACCTAAGTGGCGCGGTCACAAAACTTTCTATAGTTGTTGTCTTTGTACCTTCCAATGTATTGATAGAAAAAGAGTCTTCCTTAACTGATGTGTCCTTCATTTGTTCTCCTATTCACCTATTCTCTTGTTCACCTATTCCGACTTGACTTCATATTACCGATTGGTTATCCTGCATACCAGTTGGTATAAATTTATATGCTCATACAAAACTTTCTTACCTATCTAATGGTTTGGAAGAAACTAGAACCATACTCTATAAGATCATCATCAATGTCATGTATCAACAATCTAATATCATTATTCTCCCCCTTTGGCATTGATGGAAAAAATTTGTTCAAAACTTCAAAAAGTTTAGAACCTATAATCTATACTCCATGTATGTTTACATACTCACCCTAAATCTATAACTCCCTAGATTACATACTCTTTCAAATATATACTCCCCCTTTTGAGCTACTTGTATACTCCCCCTTTTTTTACAATAATGCCAAAAACTATGATAAACAATGTATATACAAGGTTTTTTATACCTTATAGTTTATTAAAGATAGTCTTGAAATGTACCTTTTCAGTGGAAAGAAAATGCTCCCATGAATCTTTAAGTGTTATCAGGTAAATGTGATGATCATTTATGCTTGAAGCCAAATCCTTCATACTATCAATTGTACTCATATCTGGAGTACCTATCAACAATTCAGGTTTCTTAATATAATCTTGTATAATGTCAATGTGTGGAGTCAAAAATACTTGTAGTTCTAGCAATGTGATCCTTATCATGTCCTCCTGTGCCTTAATTTCCATTTTCTTGTGTATCAACTCTTTTAGTTTTGCATTGTGATCCATCATGAAACTGTTCAAGGGATCCAATTGGTTGATAAGTGTAGCCAACTCTGTGTCCAGTTCTTTCTCTTGATCTCTATAGTGAATTTGGTCAGAATAGATGTTCTGTTGAAAATGTGTCCAACCTCAAGCAATGATTCCTTGAGTTTCTTAACTATTTCATATAATGAAACTTTCTCAAGTGAAATCTTCTGTAATAGATTCTCCATCATTTCCTTCTCCAATCTCTTCTATTCTCTCTTGATCATCTCCTCTTCCATGTCATGATCTAGACTATAAATTGCATCAACTAATATTTTGAGTTGATCAATCATAGATGCTTCTCCATCAATATATACATCAAGTACTAGATCAGAAATTATAGCAATGGTATTCCTTAGTATTTTTGTTTTGTACTTGTTTTTCTTAATTATGTTCTTCTCAGCCTTCTTTGCTAGTTTCTTTGAAAATAGTAATTGTTCCTTTGGCTTCAACTTATTAAAATATTTCTTCAGAATTTAAAATTTTTTATCATGCTCTTCCTCTTATTATTTATCTTCTTCTTCCTCCTCATCTTCTATTCTTTTTCTCTTCTTCTTCTCACTGGTATCCTCTGTGTTAGTTTGTGAGTCACTAGGGGTGTTACCTTTTGGTGTCTCAACTCCATCTTTGTTTCTTTTCTCACTTGTACCAATATTACTTGTATCCTTATTTGTCTCTAAGTCCTTTTTTGTATCTTTTTTTTGTTCATCTTGTTTTGTATCCTTTGCATGTTCAGTTGTATCCTTTTGTTGTTCAGTGGTCTTAGTTACATGTTATGTATCCTTACTCGTTTATGTCTCATTAACTTTTTTTTCTTTTGTATCAACTATATCATCATTAATCTCAACTAGATATACATCAAGTGGATACTAAAGTGGAATATCTTCATCTTAATCTCCAACCATAGGAGAGTTGGGATTATCAATGATATCCTCAATTATGACATTATCAGCTGAACATTTTGTTCGGTATATATGAGTAACCATACTTGGAATACTTCCTAACACATCTCCCATTAATGCATTCAAAGTAAAGGTATCATCTAATTGAGATTTACCTATTGTATATGTTACTTTTGGTTGATCCATGGTGAATATCATTTTCCATATCACCATTGTCTCATCTTCAACTTCTTTCTCCTTCCCAGCTAGTATCTTTGCAGTTCTATGTCCAACATTGAATCTGACTTTATATTTCTCAAGAGCCTCATCTACTTCCTTTAATATAAAATTGTCATTGTATCTAGAGAAGTTTCCTTTCTCTTATTTCATTTTCAGTCTCTAGGACAAACTCCCATCTTACATTAACTGCTTCATACAATTCATCAACAATGTAATTTTTTATTTTATTGGGTGTTCTGATGAAATTGTGAAAATGGAATACAATAGCATCTTCACTAATTTTCTTGTCTTCATTAGATAACTTATAAAATTTAAAGTTACTAATATTTCCTATCATTTCATTTTCATGTATTGCATTAGAAACTTTTGTTGCACTCATAGGAATGTTGAACTTTGTCTTTCCAGACTTCCCCATGTTAGTAATTTCCTTCTCAGAATCATTTTTCTCACTGTCTACTTCAATTTTCTTCTTGTTATTTCTAGGAGAGGCCTTTTCCTATCCTCTAGCTTTCCTCTTTACATATGTCCTTGTCTTTATAGGTTGAGATGCCTTAGGTGGCATAGGGTCAGAATTTTTACCTCAACACTCTTCTCCATACTAGACTTCTCTATAGATGGTATTTATGGGGTCTTACTCTGAGTTTCTACTAACTTCCTTTTCATCTTAGCATAAGCATCTGGAATTCTCTTTGGTTTTTCACTTGTGGAATTTCTACCTTCACTAGTAACAAATTTTTCTTCCAAATAGCTTATGATCTTATGCACTTTCCTCTCAATCCTTGACTTTTTGAGTTGCAAAGTAATTCTTTTATATGCCTCCCCAAAAGTATCATACCTCTTTGCTTGTTTGTTAACCGATAGCTTCAATAAAGCTTCAATGTTCAGGGTTAAATTTTTTTTATTAGTCTCCCATCTTAGGTATCTATAAAATTTTAGGATCCACCACTTGTATCTTTCATGTGTCAGTATCAACTAGAAAACAAGCAGTATCTATATACTTCTCCAATATGTGTGGAATTATCCTATACTTCTTGTGCATTCTATCTTAAAAGTTCTTGAAGTACCCCCACATAACATTTTTTATGTTATCTCCTAGTTCACTTGTGTATTCATTTATTTGATATAAAGTTGGTCTATCTAATTTCCAACTTACCGCTCCTTTACCAGGGAAAATGTTTTGCACATAGAACATACAATACCAACAGTGATCCAAACTTTAGTGATTGCTTCTTGTCTCTCTGAATCCTCTTCAATTTTTCCAAAAAATTTTATCTTACCATCTCAACTAGGTCATATCATGTTCCTTCCTTCACTATTCAGTAAGTGGCGTGAATAGCTCCATAGGGCACATTATTCAAATGACTAGACTGATAAACCTTGTAACCAACTATCATCACTACAAAAAAAAACTTCTTTATCCTCAATTTCATCTATTTTCATCACTCTATGATCTTTCTTGGACTTTGTGAGTTTTCCAATAGTCTTCATGGATATTTTCCTTAGGGTGTAGGGTTCCCCGTCCACTGAGAAACCTTTTATTAGATGAATCAATACCTTAATGATTTTGATCGATTCCTCCAGCTATATGAATTGATCGTGAAATCGACGCAAGACATATCAAATCCACTACTCCTTGAATATCTTTGATAAGTCCAAATATGTTTCAAACCCTTCATTTGAAGATGCTTGAACTCATCTTTAATTTCACCATTGTCACGTCGCTAAATACTCCTTTTGAATTTTCTCATTACCTAGATCAACAATATTGAAGTGGATAAATATCCTTACATATTCGATCAATAGAAATCAAGGTTGAATTGGGGATAGGGCACTGGCTTTGTCAAGTCCTGATGCCTTTAATAGGTGTAGCTTATGTTATGATTCTGCATCCTTTGTTATCTCAATTAGTTTAAGTTTAGCAACCCTTGACACCATAGTGATTAAACACATTTATGCTTTGTAGCTCAAACACACCAAATTTATTCACACTTGATCACCTCTCTACACAATATCTCAGTTAGGGTTGTTGAATTCAAAGTTCAAATATATGTAAATGATTATCTCAAACAATTCTTTCAATCAATTGCAATATGAAATATCACTTTTCTCCTATAAATGCTCTTCAAGATGAAAGGTGTATAATGAATAGGTTTACCTATAATTTATTTTCACAAAAAGTTGTCCAATGGCTAGTTTTAGCTAAACATTAAATGCATCTCATGAATATCACTCTATTGATTACAACTTCCACCCGTTATTGCCAAAAGTATCATTAACACATAAATTTTGCAAATGATAAAATCGGTGTTTTATAGCAATTCATCTCTATAAAATTCAGTAAAATAAACATCAATGCATCTCACCATACAAATAGATATTACTACTCATCATTATAAGGGACCGGTTAAATATAACAAATAAATTAAATCCGTAAGAAAAAATTATTTGCTTAGTTTGAGGATGAATCTATCTGAGCTAGAGGATGGAGGGTTACTTGTCAATGTGTTGGTATCTTCTTTACTTTCCTTCTTATTCAACCATACCTTTTTCATCTCATTCCTCATTTCTTCAATATTAACAGTCTTCTTACCTTTCTCATCTTCATTGCTTGGTGATTGATTCTTGTATCTACAATCTCTTACTAGATTTCTAATCTTATGACAATAAAAATATGTCATACCTTTTGTGCTCCAGGGTCCAACAGTACCTCTAGGATTCCTAAATTGACAATTCATAGCCATGTGTCCATAGTTTCCACAAACAATGCATGTAACATTCATGTTACCTTCTCTTCTTAGAACACTCACCGGTTTGTTATTTATCCTTGATCTGCAATGTTCTTCCTTATGTCCAAATTTGTTGCATGTATAATAGTAGCCAATGAAACTCCTTTCAGATGATCTACTTTTGGTCCTTGATCTGCACTCATAAGCTTGATGACCATACTTATTGAAAATATAATAATAACCATCAAAATGAGTAGTTCTTGGAGCATTTACCAGTTGGCTTCTATATACATTAGTAGTGTGTCTAGGCTTTCTACAATTGTAACAAGTGTGTTTAGTGGGTCTCTTACCTTGTAGATTTGTATTAACCTTAGGAATATTTGATTATTTCTCAACACAAGAGTTGGATGGTTCTCTTTTTTCAAATTTATTGTCACCGGTATATCCTAGGCCAGATGTATCTCTAGGTCGCCTTTGATTCTTCAGTTTCTCATCGATCTTCTGTAGGCTTTTTTCACATTGCTTAAGTTTTTTATTTGTCTCTTTCTCAATCTTCAAGTCTTCTTTCAATTGAACATTCTATTGTCTTAGGGATACATTTTCATTACTCATATGTATGTTTTCATCATTGGTATCATGTAACTGTTCATTCAGTGCATGGTTCTCATATGTCAATCTTTGAAGTATTATGTCCATTTCTCTGATAAGTTCTTCGACATTCTTCTTTGCAGTTTCAACAATTATTTTTGCATCTTCAGCATCTCTCATGTCTTCAAGCACTTTACACATCCTTATAGCTTGAGTTTCTTGGTTTCTTTTCATCTTGATTGCTTCTTCACTCAAGATCTTATTCTTTTCCATCATATATGCTATTGATGACTCAACTTATTTAGAGTTAACACTTTCTTTAGATAATTCATCAATGTTGTTTAGACTTTTTCTTAGTTGTTCAGACAATTCTGTCCTTTTTCCAATGAATCCTTAAGCTTGTTCTTTAACTCTTCAATCATCTCATTGGCTACCACCAATTGTCTTTCATACCTATAGCTTTCCATATCCTCTGATCTACTCCCCAAGTTGTCAAACTTTTCCTCTAAAGAGTATGTACTCTGATACCAATTATTGGTAATAATAGGTACTAAGAGGGGGGTAAATCATGACTAATAAAACTTTCAAGCTTTTACTTAAACCTTTCAATAGCAGCAAAATAAAATTCCAAACTAGTAAGCATATAAGTGTAAGTGTAAAGTAAAAGTGCAATGAATGAAATGACAATACATCCAAACACATAACATTCATATTTTTATCATGGAAACCCTTGGTCAAGGGGAAAAACCACGGTGCGGATGACACCCACAATCTTCTCACTATAGTAGAAAAGAGTGCTCTAATAGGAGCTTGCAATATGTCACTTTCTAGGTCACTTACCATATTAGTATTGACTGATACATTTATAGAAGTATCTAAAGTCCTATTACAAACTACCTTTTTAAAGGATTTAATCCCACTATTACAATGTTCACCCTGTTAAGGAATTTACAATAAAATTCTTGCGAGAGACTACCTAGTTAAGGGATTTAACTTATTGAAAGTGTTAGGAATACAACAATAAAATTGACATGTGATATGCACTCTTGAATGGTATTCAGATCCTTTTATGCTATGTTCTTTCTCTGAACCCAATCCTGAATCTTCTCTGTAATTTTCTCTACAATCGATGTCCAAGATCTTACTTATCAACAATACTTCAACTGTTCTTCACTAATTTCATCATACATACACAATAGCAGTAGTTGTCATCTTATATCCTTTCACCTTTGATTGTAAACCTAATTAGGGTTTCTTTTTCCCTCCAAAATATCTTTAACAATCATAAATGACTCATTGAAACATCAAATCCTTACTGCGTCATCCATAACAAACTTCAAAACTTGTTATCTCGAATGTAAAATATTCCTTCAATATTATTGGTTAGAATATGCCTTGAATTTATAATCATATATATACACAACTACCAAGAAATTAACTTATTTTTGGAGATAATGGGAAGTGTGTACTGAAAGGGGAGGGGTGAATCAGTACCTCTAAAACTTGTATCTCTTTTAACCTTTATCCTTTGTGTAATCAATTGTGTGACCAACCATCTGTTCTATATTATCTTTGTGTAAGATATATCAATTCTTTAACTTAATCAAACATGTAAATATTCATAGAAACATTCATGAAAGTAATTAACTCATAACACAAGATATGGTAACGTAGAAAACCCCTGTTAGAAGGTAAAAATTGCGATGGGGATGGCACCCATAAAAACTTCACTATCTACAGATTGGAAGGGGCCGGTTAAGGCTTACAATTTGATCACTTCTAATGATCTACCCTATTAGGAGTATCTGTGGATACTTGTTAAGGTCTACTCTGTTAAGAGCTTTAGCAACATTGTTTAGTATGCACTCAGTTAAGAGATTTACAATAGGATTGTTAAATCCACCTTCCTTGAAAGGATTTCTTCTATTTCCTACACTTGTTAGAATGCAGAAAAAAAATACTCATTGACCTGAGTGTATGCAATCTAACAATTGTTGATTACAGATCCATTACAATTCACATGTATAAATGCATCACCTATTGTGATTGATTAATACTTATGTTGCTCAGTAGCCTCTATTCTTGGTTCTTGATAACCAATTTCATCTTTTGTTGTTCTACTTCTTGAAACTCTCAGTCTGATCCAAAGATGTTCTCGTTGGCTGCATTCATCCTCTCATCCTCTATAAAGAATGATTGCAACATCTATTTATAAGATAGATTGACCTAATGTAGTTTCACGTATTACAAAACTAACTCTATGATCAAAGGTTTACAACTTGACCTTGATCTCCTATTCTGCATGTTTTTAATCAGTTAGACTGATTAAAACAATTACAATAATGTTGCTTGTCCCTTAAATAATGGTTTTAAAACAAATCAAGACTCTATAAATAGAATATAATTGTTTTATCTGACGTGGAAGTCAGATCCACTTTTTTGGGGATATAACTGAATTTCATTGTCTGATGCTCGGTATGCTCTGAAGTCAGTTAGACTATCTTTCAGTGTTCCTGGTTGAACTTTCTTTTAGGTTTCTCTTTTTCTGTTCTCTCAGTTTGAACTGTATCTTCTCATCAGGTTCCTCTGTTAGTTTACTCATGTTGGGTTCCTCTTTAACATCTTTGGTTTGTACTTTTGGTTAACACTTCAAAACTGTGTCATCGGTTTTCTCCTTTCTTAGCATTTTTAGTTTGAACTAAAAACCTGACTTTCAGTATAGTGTAACTAATGGCTTGTTTTCTCATTGCATACTAATGGAAAAACTTTATGTTTATCAATTCAACTCTTGAAATAGTGTACTACATTTTTCATTATGTCCAAATTCATTTAATCTTGCACCGTCATAAACGATTTGACCAATTGAACAAAATTGTTTAATAACCTTTACCTTTACCTATTCATTGTACTAACCAGTTGGTGGTATCTTCATTTATGCTTTTACCAGTGTGACCTAAGTGGCACGGTCACAAAACTTAGTATACCTATTGTCTTTGTACCTTCCAATGTATTGATAGAAAAATAGTCTTCCTTAACCGATGTGTCCTTCACATGTTCTACTGTTCACTTTTTCTCTTGTTCACTTATCAGACTTGACTTCTTATTACCAATTGGTTATCCCACATACCAGTTGGTATAATTTTATATGCTCATACAAAAATTTCTTACCTATGTAATTTTTTTCCAGCAATGACAACCATAATCTATAAGATCATCATCAATGTCATGTATCATCATTCTTATATCATCAGACAATAGGTGAATTTCCAAATTAGAGTTCATAAGGTTTCTTTGTATAATTTAATCTTGTCTATATTATGTTAAGAAGATAAGAAGTAGTATGTACAACATATCTCCATTATACATTAGATGTATTAGCATATTTTAGCATATTCCTAATCATTTCTACAATTGTTGTATTTTCTTTCAACTACTTTATTTAGTTGTGGATTCCTAGGAGAAGAAAATTGTTTCCTAATGCCATAATCTTCATAGAAACTATCACATTTAGGTGATACAAATCATCCTCCTCTATCAAATCTCAAACACTTGATTCTAGCATTCATTATATTCTTGACCAAATGATTGAAAAGCTTAAACCTTCGTAAATCAAGATAATTTTTCTCTTAAGAAAGTGAGTCAATTCATTCTATAATAATCATCAATAATTAGCATAAAGTACCTTTCATTATTCAATGCTCTTGTCCTTGTGGGTCCACATAGGTCTATGTGTCTCAATTCCAATGGTCGTGTGGTTGAGGACTCCTTATTTTTATACTTATTTTTGGGTTTTTTTCCCAACTGACATGCTCTGCAAATAGTACTAGTAGGCTTAGTGATTTTAGGTAGATCCCTCACAATCTTTCTAGAACTAATATTCACCATATTATCAAAGTTGATATGTCCCATCCTCTTATGACATTTCCAAAACTTCTTTGATCCGAAGAACAACTATCAATATTATTTTCCTTGAGATAGTAAATATTTCCATTTCTCATACTTTCTACAACTATATTTATGGGGTCTTTTCTAATATCACATCTAGATCCATGAAAGATAATTTGAAATCCCTTACTACACAACTAACTCACATTTAATAGATTCTTCCTTATTCCTTTGACATAATATACATCACTATATTTGTGTTTACCATCAAAGGATATAGTTCCCTTACTGCATAGAGGTACAAAGTCCTCACTAGAAAATTTGATTGATCCTCCATCATATTTTACTATCTAAATGAATTTCCTTTTATCTCCTATCATATGATTTAAACATTCAGACTCAATGATCCAATTTTTGGATATTTTTCTAACATATAGCACAATATTTACTGGTTCTTCTTTAACATTCCATCTTCTTGATCTATTACTATTATCATCCTTAATTGCCAAGAACCTCACTTCATCATTTGTGTTAGTTTTTCCCTCATTCTCTAATGAATGAGTCTCAATTCGGAAAAAAAAATATTTCTATCATTTGATCTGATACTCCTATCATACTTTTTATACTTTTCCTTTTCTTCATTAGTAAACCTATATCTTCCTTAAAATGACATTTAGCATTATAGTTTCTTATTCTTCCAAAATTGAAACATGTGAAGGATGAATTACCTTTATATTTTTTGGACCCTTTCTTCTATCTCCTAAAAAATTGGCTTCATCATTCATACCATACCTTCTTCAAGTACATCTTCATTCCTCTTAGTGGCCTTGAATGCAACATCCTTCTTTTCATATTGGCTTTCTTCAAGTTCAGATATCTCAAAGATACAAAATGCACCATAGAGTTATTCTAGAGTGTATTTATCCATATCATTTCTTTGTTGGATAGAAATAAAAAAAGGTATCGATGTAGGATTTGATCATAGTTCTCAATACTTCCAAAAAAACTTTATTGTCTTCAATAGTTCCACCAATTTCTCTGATTGCATTTACAATTTTATTCACCCAGTGCAAGTATCCTTCAATATTCTCATCCTCATACTTTATTTGAGTCTCAAACTTATCCTTAACATTTTTTCACTTGATCTTTTTGTCTCTTTAATATATGTTTCCCAACTTCTCCCAGACTTCATATGAAGTCTTGCATCCCATAACTTTTAGTGATTCCGAATCTCTCAGACCACTGATAATAGCATTTTCTAGCCTTTGAATTTTTCTCATGAGCCTTGATCTCATCTAGTGTAGAAGGAGTATTTGCTGCTATATGTTTGTAGTAGTTTTTGGCAACTTGTAGAACTCCAAACGACATAGAGTCCAAATATGATTTCATTATTTCTTTCCAAAAGGTATAATTTATTCCATCAAACTTTGGCACTTTGACACCATTATCATTTTTGATACAGTTATGGCAGGAGTTTCCCCACTAGAGATAGTCCAACCATGAAACAAGAGTTAACATAGTGGAAACAACCAATTCTAGCTCATTAAGAGCTCAATAACGAACAATCAACATGCCTTGTAGGCCTTGTTATTATCCATAATCAAATATTTGCATCATAAATGCCCAACAACATGTCATCTTACATTCTACTACATGCATGCCTATTTACAATCAGAAATCTAGATCCATACTGGATGCTAAGATACTATTAAGAGCTACTACCAAACTACTACAAAGATACCTAGCTAAGCAACCAAGACTACAAATATATACAAGATCCCAAGCCACAAGTTGGCCAAAGAGATCACATTCTCCAAGAATCAAGAATTTTTGTACAACATATAGGGCAGGACCTAAATCCATAAGAACTCCTCCATATAATAATTAAATTCCATGCGATCACACATGAATGTAGGAACATCCACTACGCTTCTCCAATTGAGGAACAACTTCAAAGATAAGAAAACCCAATCTGACTATTAGAACATGAAGAACAATAGGAATAGACACAAACTTAATAAATCTTCAACATGGAAGAACGTATCAAGATGCAAAGCCAAACATAGATTCATCATGATAGATTCATCATGATGTCCAAAACATGGCATTTGGATCACAAGAGATAAGAAACCAACTAGAAGTATTGTCGATCAAAATACGAAAATAGACTAAGAGGAATAAACTACAAACAAACAGAAAAGGAAATCTTTTTGGTTGATTCAAGATTACCAATGACCCAACGATGCTCCTACATCAAACACTTAGGGTTATTAATAAAGTGAGCCTCTCAATTTGTAGCTTTAGAAGAAATCCACAACTAGCTAAAAGATTTTATTCCTACCTTTTACATCCCAACCCTCATGGTTAAGAACATAAACCTGCACACAAAAAATCTCTGCCCATTCTAATATGATCTACACACCCTTTGCATTGGAATAGACCAGAAAAAAAATCCACTGGAATAACCAAACATATCAGCAACATAAATAAATATAAGATTTGCACCCCTCTTCTCAAACCCACTTGTCATCATCAGCCACTCATCACACATCTGAATACACTCTGCTATCAGTCCATCAACAACAAGGAAATCAATAAACTTCCCTAAATCCACCACTTTGATCCTTCATCCACTCTTCTTCCATCAATGCCATCATCTATGTCTTTAAATCAGTCTTCATCTTCACTCTTGGTATGTCCATCCTCAAGCCATCATATATAATCCTACCAAATATCTACTACTCCTCTTCCCATACCTATTCTGCAACATAAACAACAACATCTTATTTCACAAAAACAATCTGATTAGTATCAACATCAACAAACAACCACATGTCTTCTCTCTCACACACCCTTTAGGTAATCTATGTAAAAAATATGTATCTAACCGAAACAACTCATTCTGCAACTCCTTAACAACAATATGTTCGTCATCAAAAATGAAAACCCTATTCCTAACATCCTTATACTGATCAACAAATCCATCAGCATTAATACACTCACAAATAAGAGTCTTACGACAAGTCATCTCATACTCGCCAAGATAAATTTCATTAACAACAATACCCATACTGCAAACAACATCAAAATCAGCAACTTCACTAAGTTCAACGAAAGGAAATTCATTCCTAACCTCAATATTGTCATCCTCAACAACCTCATTATCAACTCCAACAAGACACTCCTCAACTTTCACATCAGATCCAATCAACTAACTATGCATCTCAACCTTATTCATACCTACCTCATCCACTTTTTCCTTTGAAATTTATTTCATACCTGATATCAAAACATTAAAAGGTGTGCATACCATAACCTCTTTCTTAGAAGCAATCCTAACTTTCTTCCTCATCCTTTGAACAATCCTTCTCACAGGCCCAAAAATCCACCTCTTGATCAGTAGATTCCAACTCAACCTCTTCATTTCTTGTTAGTGAACATATTTGTCCTTCAAAAATAGATAAACAAACTAACTCCAAATGCCTGGAAAGAAGAACAAAGAGCACTAACAGTTGAATAAATTATCATTAAATTTATAACTCTCCTCTGAATTGAGAGGTACAACTCCCTCTTAAAAGATATGCAATGAATAAATTGATGGTTATGTCTTTAACCAGAAGACACAAAGGAAAAATAACATTCATCCATCAACATGACATGAATGGGATTACATATTTAAAAGACTAAGAGAAGAATAAACAAATAGCCTACAAACCACCTATTTAGTATTCCCATAACAGAGAAACAAAGAGAAGATTTATCATTTCATTTTGCATAAATCAATGCACAAAACCTACAGATTTATAATACACACATACACTTGATAGAATAGAAAAGAACAGTATCTAGAAACAGAATGAAGCAACCAATAGACTCATTTCTATCAAAGAAATATATTCAAACCAACAAATTTGATATGTATATTCCTCTTTGTTTTTAAATACATAATAAAATGATCAACAAATCGTTTCATCCCTGCACCATAAACAAGTTTGCGACATCAAAAACAAAATAAATATAAATCCCTCCTCTCTTTGTTACAATTGCAAAACTCATAAAATCATATTCTCTTTCCCCAATGGCCAACTAACTTCTAGAAAAAAAAAACCCCTTTTCTTTGAAAATCCTTCTCTTTTATAGAGAATTCTGGAAAATCCTCTTTCCTGTAACTTTTCAGTTACATAGCTGATTCTTGAAAATACCTCAACTTCTTCTTATCCTTATGATACCTACAATATAATAATATGTCATTACAATTTATAAAACATCTATCGGGTCTACTCATTATAAAAATGAGACATGCTTAACTAATGTTTAAAATTAGTTAAAATAAGAAGTTGTTGGTCACTTTGATAGACCCGTAATCAGTCAATCATAAATTTTTAATCTGACCTAATTTTGAAAATTGCTTCGGTCTCTTCTAGTGTAATTTGGCTCTTCACAACATATCAAACACTTGGCCAAATCCAATGGTGCAATACAAAGTTATGCCCCCGCACTGAGACTAATTTTCTGCTAAAAAATAAACTCTGCAAATTCACAGTCACAAGCTGCTCAATTTTGAGAAAGTATTAAAATAATATATAATATGAGCTCTCATAGCCATACGATTAAATATGTGAATAATTATGACCAAAATAATAGGTGGGTCAACATCAGATCTAAAAAATCTCCAACCTTATTTTATTGCATTTTCAGACCTTCGGATGTGTAGACAGTCATTTTGAGAATTTGAACTTTTGAAGTTCAAATGAAAGTTCAAAATGACAAAAATTGTCTTTCCTTCATTCATCACTTTGTCTTTGATCTTCCATGCCCGATTTGAACCTTGAGCTTTTAAATTTTGAAGTTCAAATAAAATTTCAAATGAAAGTTCAAAATGATAAAATCTGTCTTTCCTTCATTCATCATTTTGTCTTTGTTCTTCTATGCCCGATTTGAACCTTGAACTTTGAACTTTTAAGTTCAAATCGAAGTTCAAATGAAAGTTCAAAATGACAAAATTTTCCTTTCCTTCATTCATCACTTTGTCTTTGTTCTTCCATGCCCGATTTAAACCTTGAATTTTGAACTTTTAAGTTCAAATCGAAAGTTCAAAATTATTTGAACTTGAAGTTGCAACTTTTAATTAAGGAACTTTGATATTTAAACTCTAAATTTTTAGAGCTTTTGAACCAGGATTTGAACCTGCACTTTTGAACCAAAATTTGAACTTGCTCTTTCGAACCAAAATATAAAATTTTTGAACCCGATTGTGAACTAGCTGAACTTTTTATAAAATACCATCCTCACATGATATTATGAGAAAAGAGTGCAAATTCTGATTTGACCATGACATGGACTTGGTTTTTAAAAATTTAAAATGGGGGACCGTGAGTGAGCCAACAATTGGCTCTATTTGGGGACATGGACTGAAAGGACATGGATAATCCAACATGTCTCTAGGAAAGATCAATGCCTAGCATCCATTGGGTAACAGAGTCAATTAAAGCTATGAGGATATGGAGATGTTTATAGAAGGGTGGAGCAGAGCAGAGAAGGGAAACAAGCAAGCCAAAACCAAAGCTAAGCTAAGCACAACAAAAACTTGCAAATCTGAAACTTATTTACAAGTATGTATGGGAGAGAAGATCTCACCAGAGGAACCAAAGCTAGGAAAGACTCACACAAAACCATTTACAGGCCGCAAGAAGAACGAGCCTTTCTGAAACAATGGGCTGCACCTGAATGAAATCACCCAACACAACTTCCATCTGGAAAATCCTTCATTGCTGAAAATTAAACTAAAATCATGCAAAAACTTTATAAATAAATATCTATGCTCAAAGAGCCAGGCTTCATCATAGACTTCAGGATCTTTTGGAGGCCTTTGCATGGTGTTTCTGAAGCTTTCTTTAATTTTTGGCTGCAAGTAATATTTAGATATTTCTAAAATAATGGAAGCATCACCTCCAATATTAAAATCATCATCCTAAAAATAACTTTTAAATTTCACATAGATCTTGGAACAAGAAATGATTTCATCAAGCATAGGATCTATTTTATCTGTAAAGTTTTCATGCTCCTTGACTGCAACCAAATCTGAAAATTCTTTATCATAGACCAAGATATGAGATGAATCAATACCTGGAATTTTTAAATGAGGTTCTTCTTGCAGCAATGACAAGAAATTATGTATTATATCCTCTTGACAAAGATAAGTGTTTTCCAACTCATTAACCAATTCTTGTGGCTGTCATACTTCACCTTGTCTATCATCATTTTGATGAACTATAACTGATTGAATGTTTGAAGATGTTAAGTTGATGATCACCGAGCTATAGAAAGTTAATGCAAGACATTAAATCAGTTAATGTATTGTATTGTCATTGATGTCAACTTGATATAATCTGATTGGTCATATACATATTGTCAAAGACTTTGAAGAACCAAAGAGATAAAGGTTATGTTATCAGTAATTTATAAAAGTTCAGTATACACAAGGTGACAACAAACACTGATGGACAGTGTACACCGATGGATACAGAACCCCAAGAAGAGTCACAGTGATACCCAAGAAAGAAAAACCAAAGTGATACCTGAGAAAAACTAAATGTCATAGTTTTTCCCGACGGATAGAGATGCCTGGGGACAACTGAATTCAAGACTGAGCAAACAATTAGTTAAACACCGATCAGAACTAAAGTTTAGAAATGACAAAAGACTTAGCTGGCAAGAGCTAAATATGGAGTTAACTGATTAATTACATTGTTTCACCAACCGGTTAAAATCTACAGATAAGCTAGAGATTTAAATCTAGTTTTATTCTAGTTGTTAAGAAGAAATCTAAAGGATAAAACTAAAGAAATATTTAAAGCAAGAATGGCAAGATTTGCGGATCACGTCAAGAACAAGAAAGACAAGGACTTAGAAAATGGTAAAATCATATCTATAAAAGAGACAAGCTAATTCATTACGAAAAAAGAGGATGATAAAGAGATACTAGTGAAGATAAGAATTCTTCATACAGACCTAATCATACAAGCTGAAGAATAGAGCTAAAGATTTCTACAGACACCATGCAACAGAGAAGCAACAATGTTCACCGAGAAGAAAGAAGTGGAGAAAAGGAACATAAAAGAAACATTGATCAGAAAGGTATTATGAGCTTACAATAGATCTGAACATCTCCAATATTAAGTTGTATTTATGAATAGATCATATACTAATTCAGTCTAACCATTGATTCAGAAAATCTCTTAACAGAGTGGGATCTAACAATCCTTTATATATTGAGATACATCCCAAGGAGTATCAAATAGTTTTTCATGAAGATAGCATAGTGAAATGCCAGATATCAAGTGACAAACTATTATATTTAAATCCTCTAACAAGGTTGTACTTAACAGTGTATTTTTAACCTTTAACAGGGTTGGCTCTTCACCGAGCTCACTTCAAAAGAGTGAAAATTTTGGGTTACCAGTCCCAAATGGTTTTTCCCCTAACAGGGTTTTCACGTTAAAAATCCATGTGTCAAATGTGTATATGGTTCATTGCTTTGATGTTTTTATCTACACATTACTAAAATAGGATTGATCGGTAAACACTAAGTTATTTAATGTATTTTAGTAAAGACTAGACTGTTATTTGGTAAATCTTAAGAAAAAGGATAAACAGTATATTCTGAGCAGTAGTTATTTGATAAGATTATTTAAAGGCATACATCTTGTAGGACTAAAGATAACTAGATGTTTATATTTGTGATATAAAGTTTTGGGTTGATTTATTGGATTAATTATTGAGGCCGTTGATTCACCCCCCCCCCACCCCCCACTCTCAGTTATTCTAACAATTGGTATCAGAGCTTGTGTCCTCAGAAAGGGATTTTAAAGACTCAAGAAAAATATCACAAGATGAGCAAAAGGGATGTGCCTAAGTTGAAAAAAGACAACTTCGCATCATGGAAAAGTAGGATAAGACTCCACCTATCAGGTATTGGAAATAATGTTACTCAATACTTGGATACTGAATATGTGTTGCCTACTAGACCTCACACACTTGATAAATTGAGAGAAAAGCAAGAACACAATTCTATGATGATAGAACTTGCTTCCTCACTCTCTGATGCTGAATTTGAAGTTGTCAAAACATGCACCATTGCAAAGAAAATGTGGGACAAATTGAATCTATGGAGGAGATGCAAATGTGCTAAGAGCTAAGGTAAAAAGCCTAAGAGGAAAGTTTGATGAACTAAGAATGAAAGAAGGAGAAAATATCACTCAGTATAGCTGTAGAATCAAAGAGGTATTCAATGATATCTAAGGAGTAGGAGGTGTACTTGAAGAAGAAATAGTGGTAAGTAAAATCCTAAGAACCTTACTGCTTGTTTATGCTATTAGAGTATCTTCTATACAAGAAATGAGAGCAGTAGAAAATAACAATGCCACTCTAGATAGTTTGGTTGGTAGACTTATTTGATTTGAGATGAATAAATTTGACAATAGTGTCCTACCATCTATTGATTCTGCATTCAAATCTTCTTTAAAAATAAGTAATTCAAGTCATAAACACACTATGATAAATGATAGTGAAAGTGATAGTGATGACCAAGAATTTGATGAGATTGAAGCGCTAATGGCTAGAAGATTGCAGAGAGGCAAAGGTAGATACAAAGGTAAATTACCATTGGTATGTTTTAATTGTAAAGAGATTGGACACTTTGTTGCTAGATGTCCTAACAAAAGAAAAGAAGATAGAAACAGTGACAGATCATATGAAAAGAAGTTTGGCAGAGGTGATGACAGAGATTACCGAAGCAACCGACAATATTATAGAAGAGACAACCAAGAATACAAGGACAAAGGGAAGAAAGCTTGTTACCTGGCTGAGGACAAAGCTGTGAATACTGACACCAAATTTGATGAAGATATTGAGGTGGTATTTGTTGCTATGAAGGATGATTCAGACAAAGAGGAAATGTATGTTGAGACTATACTCATATCTAAGGTTACTAAAAATAATGTCTGTATTATTGATAGTGGTTGTACTCACCACATGACTATAGATAAGGAAAAGTTTGAAAATTTTGAGTATTATAATGGTGGATCAGTAAGAATGGGTAATGACTCAGCTTGTCTGGTTGAAGGTAAAGGAACCATAATGTTGAATAATCTAATAAAATGTGAAAATGCATACTGGGTAAAAGGACTTAACTATAATCTATTGAGTGTTTCATAGCTGAATAACACAGGACACCGAATCGCATTTGAGAACAAAAAGGCAAAGATCTTTAATGAATCAAGAAGGTTGATTGAAACTGGTGAAGAGACAAAAGGTAACCTATTCTATCTTGATGATAGTAACACCACTTGTTTAATGGCTAGAAATGAAGACATATGGTTGTTCCATAAAAGGTTATGTCATGTAAATTTTGACAACATGATTAGGATAAGCAATAAAAGGAAAGTAAGTGGCTTACCGAGCATGTCAAAGCCCAACCATGTCATGTGTAAGAATTGTCAAAAAGGTAAAATGACAAAGTCTAGTTTCAAGAGAAAAACCTACAAATCTAATGTCATTTTAGAATTAGTCCACACTGATCTATGTGGAACAATGAGAACAAATAGTTACTATGGTGAAAGATACTTCATTCTCTTTGTTGATGATTATTCTATAATGATGATAGTTATGTTCTTAAAAGAGAAATTAGAAGCATTCAAGATGTTTAAATGGTATAAAGCTAATGTAGAAAAACAAAGTGGTAAGGAACATAAATGCTTAAGATCAGATAGAGGAGGAGAATTTATTTCTGATGAATTCACTAAATTTTGTAATGAGCATGAAATTCAAAGACAGGTTTCTGCACCAAGAACACCACAGCAAAATGGGATTGCTAAAAGAAGGAATAGATCCATTTTTTATTGTGCTAGACCACTGATGATTGAGAAAGGCATAACTCAAACATTCTAGAGAGAAGCTGTCAATACTATTGTCTACACATTGAATAGAGTTCAATTAAAGAAAGACACCAATAAGACACATTATGAGCTATGGTATGGACATACACCCAATGTAAGTTACTTCAGAATTTTTGGAAGTTAATGTTATATTTTAAAAGATGATAGAAATGGAAAGCTTGACTCCAAAGGTGAAGAAGGGATATTTTTAGGGTATTCTACCAAAAGAAAGGCTTATAAATGTTTTAAAAAATCCTCTAACAAAATAATTGAAAGTGCAAATGTCAAAATAGATTAATTTGCTGAGAAAAATGATGAGGAAAGTAGAAAGGATCCTGAAGACTATAACAAGTTTTTCTATAGTGAAGAACCTGACACTCTGCCCAAGCAATAGTGTATCACTCCCAAGCGATAGAACAATGCACCTGTGCATCAGGGTGCAAACACCAAAAAATCAATAAATTTCTCAAAACGATGTCCCGAGCAATAGAGATTAGAATGAAGGTCAAGATGATGATTAGAATGATGAACAAAGAGCTGAACTAATACTTTTTAATTATGTCAGAAGACACAATCCAAAGAACCAGGTCATAGGAGACAATAAAGATGGAATGAGAACAAGAAGTAAGTCACTGAACACTAGATGTTTAATTTGTGATTTTGAGCCTAAATCTGTTAATACTGCACTTGAAAATGAAGAATGGGTCAGTGTTATGAATGAAGAGATAGAACAGATTAAGAAGAATAGAACATGGACATTAGTACCTAGACCAAATGAAAAAAAATTCATTGGTACCAAATGGATATTTAGAAATAAGCTGAATGAGAATGGAGAAGTCACAAGGAACAAAGTAAGATTAGTTTGCAGGGGTTATGCACAAGAAGGTATTGACTATGGAGAAACTTTTGCACCCATTTCTTTACTAGAAGGAGTCATAATTCTACTTGCTTATGTTGCATTCAAAGGATTTAAGGTATACCAAATGGATGTCAATTTTGCATTCCTAAATGGAATACTAGAAGAAGAGGTATACATTGAAGAACTAGAAGGGTTTGTTGATCCTAACAAGAGAAACATGGTTTGTAGACTACACAAAGCCTTGTATGGATTGAAACAAGCACAAAGAGCATGGTATGAAAGACTTCATTCCTATCTCATATGTATTGGATTTGTAAGAACAATTAAAAATAGTAATCTGTATTTACAAGAAGATACTGATGATAATTTTTTATTGCTGAAATATTTATTGATGATATCATATTTGGAGGGAATGATAAGTTATGCAAATAATTTGTTGATGAAATGAGCAAAGAGTTTGAGATGTCAATGTTTGGGGAGATCAAATTCTTTCTTGGTCTACAGATTCTTTAATAGGATGCAGGCATATATATCACACAATCCAAATACATCAAGGAAGTGATAAAGATATCCAAGATGGAAGATTCCAAACCAGTTGGGAAACCTATGGCAACTGGATGTAAGCTGACAAAGGAAGACAAGTCAACTAAGGTAAATCAGACCTATATAGATCTATGATTGGAAAAATCATGTATGTTGTTCATACTAGACCAGATATAGAAGTGTGAGGAGGATTTTCAGAGCCTTAAGGGGTGTTTGACTAGTGCACCTATCCTAGCAGTACCTGATCTAGTGGGAGATTTTGTGGTGTGTTTTGATGCTTCATTAGAGGGGATTGGAGCAATCCTTATGCATGATGGATGAGTGACTGCATATGAGTCTTGCAAACTCAAGGATCATGAGTTGAACTACCCTACACATGATCTTGAGTTGGTTGTAGTGGTCCATGCATTGGTCTGATGGAGACACTTCTTATTGGGACATCAATTTGGGATTCATAGTGATCACCGTAGTCTTTACTACATCTTTACTCAACCTAATATGAATGCTGGACAGAAGGTGGATGGAGTTCCTTTGTGAATATGATTTTGATATAAAGTATATTCAGGGCAAGGAGAATGTAGTTACAGATGCTTTGAGTCACAAGCGACAGGCTATTATAGCATTGACTCTTAGTGTGGATTTGAGGAGTAGGATTCTCCAGTCACTTCCTAAAGATACTTTGTACAAGGAAGTGAAGGAAGAGACAGAGTCAAGGAGACCATTCGAGGGTAGATTCTTAGGTTATGTTTTGGAGTCAGATGGTCTATTGTGACACATGAGCTGGATCTATGTACCACCATTGGATGATTTGCATACATTAGTATTATTTGAGGCTCATTTTGTACCTTATTTAGCACATCCTGGTGTCAAGAAGATGCACACAGACCTTTGATAGCTCTACCCTTGGACTGGTATGAAGCATGATATTGCTAACTTTGTGGCTAGATGCTTAGAGTGTTAGAGGGTCAAGGTAGAACATCAGCATCCAGCGGGGCTTTTACAATTGAATCTCATTCCATCTTAGAAGTGGGACATCATTTTGATGGATTTTATTGTTGGATTGCCTTTGAATCCTTGGAGACATGATGCTATCATGGTGATTGTTGATTGGTTGACCAAGGTGGCACATTTATCCCCTATGAGATCATCTTATACAGCTGCTTCTGTAGCAAGAGTCTTCATGCAGGATATTGTGAGACTACATGGCATTCCTCACAGGATCATATCAGATTGAGATCATGTGTTTACCTCTGCATTTTGGATTTCATTATAGCATGATCTTGGTGCTCAGCTAAATTTTAGTTCAGCGTACCATCCTAAGACCGGTGGACAGACAAAGAAGGTTAATCAGGTACTTGAGGACATGTTGAGGATGTATGTCATGGATAGACAGACTCATTGGGATGACTATGATGGTACCCTAAATTTGGATAATTTATAAGTCCCAATCCATTATCAAGAAGACTTTTTCTCCATTAAAAAAAAAGATCAAAGGAAGGAAGCTTTATGACACAAATAAATAGAACTAACTAATCGAAGCCTTCAGAAAATGCTAGAATTTAGACCTGCTTCAAAGATTATTTTGACAAAGGATAAAGGTGGTTTAATTTTAAAAATCCAAAAAAGACCCAGTTCGGGAAATCAAATTTCCTATCTCCAGCAAAAATATTAGCTTTTCACAAGGTGTTTTGGATTTTCAACCAAAGCCAAATCTGAAAGTTAGGTAGTTATTTTTTAGTTAGTTTATTGTTTTTTCAAAATAATTTGTAATAAGAGTTGTGTCTTTTCACCCTAAAAAGGTGTGAAAGCCACTCAAACACACACACACACACACACACACACACACACACACACACACACACACAAACACACACACACACACACACATATATATATATACATAATGTAAAATGTAAAGAAGAGGAATAAAAATATAATACAATTTCACATATTTGGATAGTTTTTAATCAACAAGTATAACATGGACATGGATGTACTATTTTTTCAAAATCAATAAAGATAAGTCCTTTTTCTTTCACATGTGTAATAGTTTCATT
>MU224422.1:1591646-1633634 GCA_018584345.1 Thuja plicata
GAGGCCTTAGTCAATTGGTCTGTCATCTGAGAAGTATTACCCTTTTGAAATATCTTTGAATTTTTTTTAGGTTGCATGTACATTCCATAACACCTTTGAAGTGATAAGTTTTCTTGTAAAACTATCTATGAGGTTGAACATAAGATTGGAATGATCTCGACTATATTGCCCGTGATAGAATAAGGCACTAGTCTAATTATTATTTGGATTATAGTTATTCAGTTCATTGCTATAGTTTTGTGATATCTTATCTATCTATTCATTTCAATTTATATACATATTTACTAAACATTCTTTCAATTACTCAAAGTATTTTAGTTAATAGTTTATGATATATTGTTTTTAGTTAGATTTCTTTCAAGTTCCTTGCCATACTTGAGAGAGAAGGTTGAAGTGTTTCTTATCTGCTATACAAAGCCTTGTAACTTGGAGGATAAGTCAAGGTATAGTCCTACCAGCCTTGGTTTTGCAGAAGTTCTAACCTTGCCTTGGTTGTGACTTGTTAGTTGGCCAAATCACTTGGGTTTCCCAACATTGAATTGGCAAGTCCATAGGAAATCCAATCTGTTGATTTGAGCACCAATAGACTACTTGTATCTAGTAGAGTTTTCATATAATAATGGATATCACAATTCCATTGGCATGTCACCTTTCCATGTGTTGTATGGATGTCCTTGTCATACACCTTTAAGCTGGGATAGATTGGAGGACCATATTATTCTTGGTTCAAAGATGCTTCGAGACATGGAGCAGTAGGTAGTACGGATTAGTGAGCATTTGGTCACTGCACAATATAGATAGAAGAAGTATGTAGATGCTCACGAGGTGGATAGACAATTTGTAGTTGGAGAAAGAGTGTTCCTGAGAGTGCACTCACGGAAGAGTCTGATCCATTATGGAAAGGGTTCAAAGTTGGCACCTCACTTTGTGGGACCATTTGAGATCCTAGAGAGGATAGGACCAGTTGCTTACTCTCTTGCTTTGTAATCTAGCATGTTGCGAATTCATGATGTTTTCCATTTTTCAGTTCTTAGGAGATATATTCCCGATATTATGCATGTACTCTGATATACCCACCCATAGTTTTCTTTCAATATTTGATGTTGTACTCTTTAAGGCTGTTATTTTAATTAATTGGTCGGATTCTTTTAGGCTACATTTCATGTGAGGTGTTATTATCTCATTGGATGGTGATTCTGGATCATGATGTTTATGTGTTTACCATATGTGTAGATAGATGATGATATTATCATGATGTGATATTATATGTTGATTTTAGATTATGATGTTACTTACCCCATACTTGCATGTGTATGGTTAGCATATATGTTGATGTACTTTTTGACATGTTTGTTGTGGTAGAGGACGGAGATGTAGTTACTTGCATTGAAAGATCCACACGTTCGACTGATCCCTATCATTATTTGTGATATTATATTGGATGTACATGTGTGTTCTTTTGATGTCAGGTTTGCAAGTACAGGGCATCATCTTCCTTGAATTGGCAGTAGTGAGCGTGCCCATATATTTATCTCAATGGTAAAGAGGGGAGTTAACATACAGACCCAAAACCTTACCCTAAGCCTATTGTCCTAAGTGTAGGATGAGTATCAATTTGACTACCTTACTCAAATTCATCTAGTTGACATGAATTCGTGGATCCTATCCTTGAGTATGTTTGAGTTGATTTTGGTGGATTTTAGTTGAGTGCATTGATATTGTGTGATTTATCATGTCATTTGTGAAATTGGTTATTGTTGGAATTAATTATGAAATATAGGGTATTTAATTAATTGAAAATTAATTAAATACCTATGTTTCATTGGGAAATTAATTAAAGTTCAAATATTTGAATATTTGGATTTAATTAAATATTTAATTTGGAATTTGAGTTAAATTAGCTTTTATGATTATTAAATAATTAAATATTTAACTACATGAATAAAAGTGTGTTGTAAATATTTAATCTATTTAATATATTATTTAATTAATTACATGTGCAAGATAATTATTGAAATTAGAGTTTGAATTCAAAATGCAAGTTGGTTTAATGAGTCAAAGTTGAGTTGCATAATTAAAAGGGATTTTTAATTAATAATTAGGATTTTCTTTCAAACTTGGAGGTTGAGTTAACTAAGTTTAGTGGAGTGTCTATTTTGGGGAGATTTGCTTGAGAGGTGGAAGTTGATTCTCTTTAGGGGAGTTCTCTTCTCATTTGGTCATAACAGGTTTTTGGAGAAGGATTTTGGAGAGGAGAAAATTTGTGAGAGCATTTGTGTATGTTATGTGAGTAAATAGTATATGCTTCTGCATTAATGTATGTCTTATTGTGTAAGCTTTAGAAGAAAAAAAAATCATCAAACTTAGTATCATGTTCTAGGTTAATCTCTCTTGGGTTCCTTGGCGAGGCGTTACATAACATACCCAATATTATGTTGATTTAGGCAACTAAAGTGTCTAAGGAGAAGGTTGAAAGCTTGAATTTTTATAAAAATGGTATGGTTAGTGGAGGGAACTCTAAAGGTGCTTTAGGAGGCATTGCTAACTACTGGAATGGGGATGTGATTAAAGGTGATATTATTATCTAGGAAAATAACTTGGCTTGCATCAGATTTCAACATATTAAGGATGGATCTACTTGGATTCTTACGAATATTTATGCTCCTAATACTAAAAAAGGTAAGAAATTTTTTTGGAATAACCTTAAAAAAATCAGAAAATTTTTTGTGAATGAGTGTTAAATTATAATGGGATATTTTAATACCCCTCTGAAGGAAGATGAAAAGTTTGGTGGTAGCTAGCCTAATCTAGGCAGCAAGCTTGGCTTGATGAACTTCATTTCTAGTCAAGCTATGACTGATATTGATCTCCAGGGACTTAAATTTACTTGGACCAATAGAAGAGAGGTTGATGAGCTTATTCAAGTGAGACTTGATAGGGCCCTTATCTCTGATGATTGGTATCAACACTATTATTGTTCTCTAACTAATTTTGTTAGAATGGGGTCTAACCACTATCCCCTCTATTTTATTGATGATATGATCTCTAGGAGAAGGCATTTCCCCATTAGATTTGAAAAGATGTGGACTATTCATCCTAATCTGACTCATAGATTAAGTTATTGGAGGAAAATCAAGATTGAAGTTACAGTTATGTATAGGTTAACTAATAAACTCAAACATGTTAAGGATAACATCAGGAGATGGAACAAAGACTCTTTTGGTGATATTTTTTACTCAAAGGATGATATTCTTTTGGAACTGAAGGATATTCAGGATTCTATCCAAAAAGATGGTTATATGAGTATCCCAAAGGAGAAAGAGATTCAATTCTTAATTAAATATCATGATATTTCTCATAAAGAAGAAACATTCTGGAAGCAAAGGGCTAGAAATGTTTGGCTTAAAGAAGGTGACAGAAACTCTAAATATTTTCACATAACGGCCATTAAGCATAAAGCAGCTAACAAAATCTCTAAAATCAAGGTGAATGATAAAATAATGGAGAAGGATGAGGAAATATCTAAGGAGGCTATGAACTTTTTCTTTATATTTATTACTCAGGACACCTCACTAGATCAAAATAACCAACGGGATATTTTGGAGAATATCCCTAAAATCCTCTCTAAAGTGGACAATTGGCTTCTCAATGTTATCTCCTCTAATAAAGAAATAAGGAAGGTTGTCTTTTCTTTTGAAGGTAGCAAATCCCCGGGTCCTGATGGCTATCCTATGTTTTTCTTCCAGAAGTATTGGATCATTGTCAAAGAGGATGTCAAAAAAAATTTTGGTTCAAAGCATATTTTAAAAGAAATCAATGATACTTTCATTGATCTTATCCCTAAAAGACTGGGGCTGATACTATGAACCTCTTTAGATCTATCAGTCTATATAATTCCACTTACAAGATTATCTCTAAGGTTATTACCTCTACAATCCAGATCTTGCTCCCCAGATTAATTTCTAACAAATAAACTGGCTTTGTGTCAGGTAGACAGATCCTAGACTTGATAATTATTGTTCATGAAAATGTGCATTCTTTGATTATGTCTAGAAAAGAAGGGTTCATCTTTAAAATTGACCTCTCCAAGGCCTATGACAAAGTGGACTGGGATTTCTTACAAAAAATTATTAAGGCTTTTAGTTTCAATAAAAATTGCATAAAGATTTTGTTGCAGCTTATCTCTTTAGCTACCTTTTATGTGTTGGTCAATGGCTTCCCTACGCCCTTCTTCAAATCTTCCAGGATTCTAAGGTAGGGAGACCCCCTCTCTCTTGTTTTGTTTATTATTTTGGCTGAGTGTTTGGGGAGATATATTTCCAGCCTGGTTCAAAAAAGAGACCTTAAAGGTCTCAGAACTTCATCTTCTTGTTGGAAAGTGATCGATTTTGTGTGTTATGATTCACTTTTGGTTTTCATTTATGGAAACACATCTGGGTTATAGATCAATTCCTATAAAGTTAAGTTTTGGTGACTCTGAAACTGACTAAGTATAGAAGCAGAGATACACAGGTATTTTGGGTATCGAAGATCGAGATCGATGAGTTAAGGAAAGTGAGCTTAGAGGAAGATAGTATGGGGTATGTGTGATCTCCACCTAAGATCAATTTTGTTTTGGTAATGTTTACAGAAAGTTAGAGATATTTTAAGATAGACAGACAACAACAAAATAGTGATACAAAGCAACTGGACAGAAGCAATGATTCAGAGAGTATGACGTGGACTCCTGGTAATCGGAGTTGGATTATGATTTTTTCTAACATATAATTTGATTATGTAAGAGCACCAACCATGCATTTGATATTTTTTTTATTAAATGTATTTTCTATTGAAAGTTGACTTTGTAATATTCATATTGAGAGCCAACTTGGAAAAGAAGAAATGTATATATGTAAGATCTTTTTGTTGAGTGATGAATGATAGATGAATGATATGTTTTGAGGAGATACAAATGGCAGAGTAGAGGATGACAAAGATCATTGATGAGATATGAACAGGAACTATCTAAGCATTAGAGATGCTTGTTTTGTTCATTACTGAGGACATTTTGTAACAAAATTACATTGTAAGAGTTGTATGCTTAGTTGGACCCTAACAGAGTGTTGTATACCTTTAACAGGGTTATTATTCCTTTAACAAGGAAATGTACTCTGTAATATTCAGATCCTAACAGGGCTAGGTCTCCTAAAAGGGACACTATACTTTAGTGCATGCTTGTGGGTATCACCCCCACCGAGGTTTTCCCTTAGCCAGGGTTTTCTCAATAACAAATTATGGTGTTATGAGTATTGTGTTATTTTCTTATTTTCTTTTCATTTCTGCAAGCATATGGTTAATGTTTAATTGGTTGAAAAGTTTTAATAAGTGTTGTAATATTGATTCACCCCCCTCTCAGTATTACCTAATCCTAACAATTGGTATTATATCTTTTGGTCCTTGGAGAGAAATTCTAATAGCTTAAGGGAGATTAGAATGGATTTGGACAGTTTGCAAGAAAACTTTGATGTTGCCATAGAAGACCTTGACAAAGAAAAAGTAGAGAATGGAGAATTAAGATTCAACATGCTAAGAGATGAGAAATTTTTAAAGAAACTCAGAGACCAACTTGAACTTTCTAGAAGTCAAAGATAGGATCTTGTGGTTCAGATAAAAGAAGATTCACACAAAGATAATTTAGATCAGGTGAAGCAACTTAAAGAATAAAATGAAACTTTGAAACTTAAGAATGAAGCTATGGCTAAAGAGATTCAATTAAAAAAGGATACTAAGAAGAAGATTGAAGAAAATTTAAATGGGCATTAGAAAAAATGAAGAATGAGGCTGACAACTACAAGAAAAAGTATCTAGAACTGGAGAAATACAATTAGATCATAAAAGGTGAACTTGTTGAGGCAAAGAAACATATTGAGAAACTTCACACTAGCAGTTATTTGATCGATGAACAAAGAGATAGACATAAACCTAAAGGTGATATGACTGGTATTGGCTTCAATGAAGCTAAATGCTCAAAGAATCAGGAAGATAAATCTGATGCAAAGATTGATGCTAAAAACCTACTATTGAAGAAACTAGAGAGCAGATCAGACCTTTCAAAGGTAGATGCTTTGGTTGTAACAAGTTTGGACACATGAAAAGAGAATGCAAAGGTAATTTTCCTTTTAATAACTTTTTTAGTTATTGTTTAAATTGTAATGGATATGGGCACAAGAAATTAGAATGCAGGAAATCTAATCAATCTAGATATAGACAAGATAATGGAAGAGAACCTACATGTTATAAATTTAATAATATTAGACACATTGTGAATTATTGTAAGCTGCAATAAAATCAGGAAAGAAGACCTATATGTTACAAATGCAATAATCCATGTCATATAGAAAAGTTTTGCACGTATAATGGACTAAACCATAGAAGAGTACCACCTCCTATGAATACACAGAAGAATGGAAATGATATTTGCAAGAGTGTTGCAGATTTAAAGAGTGATTTTGACAATTGTTTCAAGAAAGAAGAAGATAACAATAGTGGTAAGATATGGAAGATCAAAGAAACAAGTGAGACATTGGTTCAGGGAGAGACATTCGATGCTACTGGATCTTCACCTAATGGTAGCAAAGCAGAATCCACCTAATTGGCTGATCATGGCCTTAGGGGGAGCATTGGATAAAGACATCAGAATATATCTCACCTTGTATTTTATGGATTGATCTCATGTGAGCTTAGTTATGAGTATGGTCAACATCATGGAGTATACAATTAAGAGCGCAACATCAACCGATGCAGATATTTTGATCGCGGGATCTACAGCCAACTGGATAGTATTGGGTAAAGTAAAATTTTATAACTTAACATTGTATAAAGCACCATATGATGACTGGGATGACTGGGTAACAAAGAGTAACCTAAGGAGATCAGAGAGCAGATAGATTCAGTCTATCATACATTTACCTTGCGTAATTGATTGAAGTAAAAACTCAGAATTCAGCATGAAAGAGGTATTTACATCATCTAGATATGGATGCACCTATTATTTATGATGTTTTAGATTGACCTAGGTATAATTTCAATAAACATTCATTCAATTCTTGTGAAGAAGACCGCTAAGGAGAATTTTCTCATACACCCTATAGATTTTTACACGTAGAAGATATTAGGGCTTACATTCATGGAAGTATGATATACTAGGTATTGATGAAATTTGTACTAAGATGGAATATGTGACTGACAAAGGAATTATGAGAGATGAATATAAACATATTGATTAGTTGAGCATTATAAAAAATTTGGATTTTTATGAATTCGGCAAAGAAGAATGGTTTAAGATATTCTTGAGCAGAGTGCATGATCAGTTCATTTGGATAGGTGAGCATCCTGTGAAGATTTGTAGTGATTTAATTCATGAGATTACTAGATTGAACAATACTGGAATCAGTCATGTTGTAGAAAAACATGTGAAGAAGAAAGTCAAAACCCTAACTCACTCAAAATGGGACATGCAAGCAATGACTGTGAATGACATCTTTCAACATGATGTGAGACTAATTTCTATGATACTTGGCTACAAATTCTACTATAGCAGTAGACCTAATTCAGTATGAGCATGAGTTATCATGATGGAAAATAGAATGGTGATAGAAAATTTCAAGTGTAACCTATGCGAAGTGTTGGCACAATAATTTCTGGAGAATGTAAAACTAATAAAGGAAGATAGATCAAAGACCTTTAGATTTGGCTCACTATTGGTACATATGTTCATACACATTTAACACAAATTCCCAAGCATGCACCCTAGTGGTTGGAGAATAGGGATACCTACTATTATTCACATTTCACAAAGCTACAAAAGACGGAATAGGACATGGGTTGATGGTAAGTTATTTGGCATGACCAAAATTCTTCAAAGGCAGATGAAAGGTAGATACAGGATACCTGAAGACATAGTTGAGAAGTAAAAGGATATAGTCTATTTTATGGTTAAAATTGATTGTGTATGCTTTGAGGGAGTCACACCAAGGAATAAATGGTGTTATCCTATGGGATATGAGGTAAGTTTAGAAGTACTGACTATCCAAGTTGAACATGTTCTTGCATCTGAGATTGATACATCTGAAGAAAGATGGGGAACCTATGAGGATAAATCTGCTAAGGTAAGAGAGGAATAGACCAAAGGATTGAGGAAAAGGAAAATTGACAACATTGTGCATGAATGTGGTGTTAAGGCGGGACTGATAGAGGAAGATTTAAAGGAAGTAAAAAGGAAAATGTCAGAGTGATCTTCTAGATTGGCACATGCTAGTACCTCATCCCTTCCACATCCTAAAGTTGTGATGATAGTTTTTGCACCTACTACAGACATTAATGTAGACACCTCCTCTCCACCACAGTAGACATCACAAGCTGAAAATATTTCTCCTAGAGTAAGCACTAGATCTAGCAGACAGACACCACCTAAGGACACAAGCACTGTGAAAAAAGAGAAGAAAATTGAAAGTGAGAAAGACATATGGAAGCCTAAGTTGAAGATGATTGAGAAGAGAGCTATAAAGAAGGGTAAGCTAGTTTCTATTAACAAGTACTATGAAAGGCATGAGGAGACTGGTAAACTCAATATTGAAGATGTTGTAGTTAATCATTTACTTGTTTTCAAGAAGACTCCATTGGAAATTGAGGGCAGTGTGCCTGAAGAATTATATGGGAGATTGGAGACTAGGAAACATCTAGCACAGATTGAGGATGAAACTATCAAAAAATAGGAAATTGATAATATGCTATCTGTGATATCTCTACAAGAAAGGGACAGAATATTCAAATAATTGATATCTTTATTGAGAACTAAGATTAGAATACTAAAAATTATGGCAAGAAAATATGATGAAATCACTGAGGAGACTCAGAAAGCACTGGAGAAAATATTAATTAACACTACTCCTGAGAAGACTCCACTTCCTAAAACTAATTTGACTACACCCTTAGGAATGGGAGAAAGTTTGAAACCAACTGACAATAGCAAAGTTAATACATGGCCAAATTTCTATGTTTTTTGTGTACCTATTTCATTTGACACCTCTAATAATGAGAAGGACCCTTTTGAAGGAATCTTTGACAATGCTATGACTGAAAATGAAGAACAGAATGATGAAGAATGCAAAAAAGAAGAACAGAGAGAAGCAATATAGGATGGATGGAAAGAACATGAAGAAAAAGATGAAACAAAAATTGAGGTAAACAAATCTTCTATCTCATTGTTGGAAAGGAATGACAATCCAAAATATGTTGATGTTGATTGCATGGATGAGGAGGAGTTAGTAAAATTGGATTTTACTACACTTACTAAAGCCAAGGAGAGATCAGAGAAAAAAGGTGACAAAAATGTTAAGGTAATAACCAGAGCAATTGATATTGTGAACAAATTTGTTCCAGTACCTATTGTTTTCCAGCACAAAGATGATATTGAAAACCTGAAGATAACACTTGATGAATTTGATGGTTATTATGAGAACTTGATAAAGATTGCAGAAGAGATGGCAAAAAGGAACTACTCGAAGAAGAAGCTATCCAAAGTTTGCAAGTCTATCTCATGGGACTTGAGCATTTTTAAAACTACTACTGCAAATGCTAAGAGTTGAATTGCACATGGAAGGAAACTATTTAGTTACTATATGAATCCTATCAGGCATGTTTAGAACATTGAAGACATTATTACTAAGGACAGGGAAACCTTGAACAATATGATGGATAGTTGTGAGACCTCTTCACAAACTATAATGGAATTGGACAAAGAAGTAATAAGAATTTTGGCAAAACTAGATGTATTGGATATTGAGAAAAGGAGAGTACTAACCAGATTCAATTTGCTAAAGAGTTTAATCACTCCTAAGCTATCTATAATTGAAGCACACTTATCAGACATGGAGAAGACTACAGATTCCTTAGCTAACTCTATACATATAGAGTTGAAAGATGCAAAGACAAGAAAATTTTCATTGAATGGGATAACTTATGTTAGTCAACTAGTGCTTAAGTCATGGAGTACAGAAGTGAAGATCTTGGAAGATTCATTTCAAGATATTCTGAAATTGGTAAGCAAGCCCCAATAATTTTATTACTTTGTATGCACCTTTGTCATTATTTTCAAAGGGGGAGAAGAGAAGAAAAAATTAATGGGAGAAGAGAGAATAGGAAAAAAAATGGGAGAAGAGAGAAGAGAGAAAAAAATAGAGAAAGAAAGAGAGACAGTTTTGTTTTGTTGGAACACTTAGTCATTTTTTTCTTAAGTGTTGCCATCAATGCCACAGGGAGAGATTGTTGTAAAGTGATAAATTTTGTGTGTTATGATTCACTTTTGGTTGTCATTTATGGAAACACATCTGGCTTATAGATTGATTCCTATAAAGTTAAGTTTTTGGTGACTCTGAAAATGACTAAGTATAGAAGCAGAGATACAAAGTTATTTTGGGTATCAAAGATTGAGATCAATGAGTTAAGAAAAGAGAGCTTAGAGGAAGATAGTATGGGGTATGTGTGACCTCAACCTAAGATCAATTTTGTTTTTTTAATGTTTACAGAAAGTTAGAGAGATTTGAAGACAGACAAACAACAGCAGAATAGTGATACAGAGTAGTTGGATAGAAGTGATGATTCAAAGAGTATGACATGGACTCCTGGTAATCAGAGTTCGATTATGATTTTTGATAACCTATAATTTGATTATGTAATAGCGTCGACTATGCATTTTATATTTTTTTTATTAAATGTATTTTTTATTGAGAGTCAACTATGTAATATTCATACTGAGAGCCGACTTGGAAAAGAAGAAATGTATATATGTAAGATCTTTTTGTTGAGCAATGAATGATAGATGAATGATATGTTTTGAGGAGATACGAATGGAAGAGTAGAGGATGACAGAGATCATTGATGAGATATGAATAGGAACTATCTAAGCATTAGAGGTGCTTGTTTTGTTCATTATTGAGAATATTTTGTAATAGAATTACTTTGTAAAAGATGTATGCTCAGTTGGCCCCTAACAGGGTGTTGTATACCTTTAATAGGGTTTTTATTCCTTTAACAAGGAAATGTACTATATATTATTCAGCTCCTAACATGGCTAGGTATCCTAACAGGGACACTATACTTTAGTACATGCTTGTGGGTACCATCCCCACCGGGGTTTTCCCTTGGCCAGGGTTTCCTTGACAAAAAATTATGGTGTTATGAGTACTGTGTTATTTTCTTATGTTCTTTTAATTTCTGCAAGCATATGGTTAATGTTTAATTGGTTGAAAATTTTTAATAAGTGTTTTAATACTGATTGACCCCCCTCTCAGTATTACCTAATCCTAACACTTCTAATCAAGTCTTCTCCCACCAACAATTTGTGGATGACTCTATCTTCATGGGTGAAGCTTCTATCTCTAAATCTTGGAATCTCAAAAATGCTCTTAACACTTATGGGGATGTCACTGGTCAATTTATCAATTGGATCAAAAGTTCCCTTTATTTCATCAATACTCCTGATTTTAGACAGCAAAAAATAAGTAGAATTATGGGTTGTCAAAGTGGTTAGCTTCCTACCACTTATCTGGGTCTCCCCCTTGGTAGCAATCCTCTTGAAGATTTTTGGATCTCTATTGTTGATAAATTTCACAATAAACTCTCAGGGTGGAAAGGTTACCTTCTCACTCAGGTTGGTAAAGTCCAATTATTGAAATCCTCCCTTCAGAGTATTCCTCTTTATGCTTTGAGCCTCTTTAGAATCCCTAATAAATATGTTGAATCTATTGAGAAAATCCAAAGAAAATTTCTTTGGTTAGGTGTTGAAAATAAAAAAAGATTCGCTCTGGTTTCTTGGGAAAAGGTGTGCATGCCAAAATCTAAGGGGGGTCTTGGTCTCAAAAGTATAAAAAAATTTAATGCTTCCCTTCTTTCTAAGCTTGGTTAGAGGGGTTATAGATCAGAGAGAGAATGGATTTTTATATGGGATAGCAAATATAAGATGAATTTCCCTTCTCTCCAATATTTCTTAGCCAATGAGGAGAATCATGAAGGTTCATGCATTTGGAAGAATGTGAATAAAAATAAAGACCTTATCAGAAGGGGGGTTAGATGAAAAGTGGGAAAAGGTGATAAGGTGGATTTGTGGGAGAATGTTTGGATGAGTGATTCTCCCTTATCTGATGATCCTCTCTGGGGAAATTATGCTACCCTTTTTAAGCTTAGTATAGGCTCCAAATGTTTTCACTATTGGGATGGTGGTCAGTGGAAGGACCTCTCCTCTTTTGATCCGGCTCTCAAAACTATGAACACTACCCTCAATTCTTTCATATTGAACAATATGGAAGATCAATTGATTTGGAAATTTACTAATGATGGAAAATTTACTGTGGCCTCCTCCTACAATAAAAATTTGTGATTTTATTGAAGCTCCTTTATGGGCCAAAGCCTGGATGAAATGCCTGACCCCCAAAATCAACATTTTCTTCTAGGTGATGCTTCAAAATAAGATCCTCACTATTGATAACCTCAAAAAAAGGGGTATGTGTTTTCCTAAAATGTATATTCTTTGAAGGAAGGAGGAAGAGTATGTGAATCACTTGTTCATTCATTGTTCCTTTGCTAGAGAAATCTAGTCTCTTTTTTTGAAGACCTTCAAGCTGGATTGGGTTTTTCCTTGGGATGTTCAAAGTTTATTTTCTTCTTGGGATATCATCTTTGTGAATAAGGAGCTTAAAAGGATTTGTAAGTATTCTTTTCCCCACACTATATGGGCTATTTGGAGAGAGAGGAATGATATAATTTTCAAAGAGGTTTCTACCCTTCCCAAAATCCTATTTGAAAAAACCAAGAGACTGATTATTGAAAATTATAAAATTAGGTTTTTCTCTGCAAGTTGATGTCTTGGTTATTTTTTCTCTGCTAGGGTTTAGGGTCACGTTTCTATTTTGAGCCCTCCTATCCTTTCAAACCACATTTACTGTGGGAAAAAGCTTAGTATTTATGGCCCCGACCACCATTAGCCCAGTAGTTGATGCTGGTGTTGTTTTGGTGACAGATAACAATGGCGCCTCCAAGCAAGAGACCTCGCAATTTTGTTCCCAAAGTGTTCCATGAGGTATGTCTCAACCTAGTATTGTTTTTCCCATTCATGAGTTTTATGATGTCTATTCTTGGCTTGAAACGCATACTCTTATTGGTTACTTTTTGGGTCACAACCCTCCTGAAAATATGATTAAGGATTAGGTGGTAAAAGCCTAGACTCCTCATGGAATCCGTCTGGATGGTATTCAGAGTCTCACCAAAGGTTTCTTTTTGTTTCACTTTTCCAATCCCACTCATGTGGATGCTATTTTTTCCAAAGGACCTTGGAATATTAGGGCTTCCCTCTTATTTTTCCAGCATTGGTCTCAAGACTTTTCTGTCTCTGACAATAAGAAACTAAAAGTCCTTGTGTGGGTTGAGTTTTCGGTTCTTCCTCTACCTTGTTGGCCTTTCATGCATGCCATTGCACAAAATCTAGGTAGGGTTATTTGTAGTGAGCATGACCATTTTTTCAATCCTCGGCCTCAAAAGAGGCTTTGTATACTCTCTCATGATCTTAAAGAAACTGTTGAGATTCAGGTTTGTGAAAACATCTTCTCTCAGAAGGTGCTTTACCTCAACCTCCCCAACACTTGTTATCATTGTCAATCTATAGAGCACAAGATCAAGGACTTCCCTTTGGCAGTTCCTCAGCCCAAACCTCCTCCTAAGGATTCTGGTTCATGGCCCGTTGATGATGGTAAAAAGGAGGACACCAAGAAGGATAACTGGGTAACGGTCAACCACAAGAATAAACAGTTTAAACCTATTTCTTCGACTTCCACTCCTTAGTCGTCACCTCTTGTATCACCTCACATTGTTTCTCATGCTAAGAATGTTTCAAACCCTAGACAGTAGGGGAAAGAGACTTTGGATTTTGGTGGCAACCCTATTTGGGTTCGCATACCTTGGGCAGCTCCCATGATTTCCACTCCCTTTTCCTTTCGCCACTCTCGCAGCCCTGAAGGGCATACTGAGGTGGCTCAAGAGGGTATGTCCGAAAAGTGTAGAAATATTTCCATGGAGCCTCCTGCAACTAACTTTTCTTATTTATAAAATAGTTTTGTGTCCCTTGGGGAAGGTGATGGTATGGATGACACTATTTTTCCATGAAGTACATCTCATGGAATGTTAGGGGTATGACAGACCTACCCAGAAAGTATTTTTTCAGAGATGTTCATCGTCATGTTAGTCATCTAGATGTTTTATGCCTCCAGGAAGTTAAAATTTTTGGTTTTTCGCTTGATGTTACTTGCAAAGTTATTTGGCCAAAGAGCCTTGCTCTTTGTTCTTAGCACGAAGCTGGTCAAGGGGGAGTTTTTACTCTCGTATCTCCTCATTGGCATTCTTTCTTAATCAATCATGGTTCAGATCCCATGCAGCAATCTGTTTGGGCCACTTTCATTATCGAGAATCATTCTTTTGGCATAGTTAATGTTTATGCTCCCAATGATGTTGTTGAGAGATCTCATCTCTGGCGTTGGCTTGTGGATTCTCTACCACCAACAACTTGGATTTTTTGTGGTGACTTTAATATGGTTGAGGTGTCTTCTGACAAAGATGGAATTCTGCCTTTTTGATGGACAGCTGGTGAACGGGAAGCCTAGTACTACATGCGTAATAAATTAGGCCTTTTTTATCCCAATCTTGGCCGCCATCGAACTGATGGTGTTTGGCACATGTGGTCTAATTTTAGAGCCTCTTCTGACAAAATTCACAAATGGCTTGATTGTGCCATGATTACGGCACAGTCTTTTTCTCTTTTTCTAAAAAACAAGTCTTGCCGGTTAATCCTCTTGTTGATGTGACCTTGTCAGATCACTTTCCCATTCAATTTAATATTGTTTGGCAGATAGCTAAGGCACGACCTCCCACCACTCAGTTCTTTTTTAACACTTTTGTTCTTAATCATGCTTCCACAATGGCCCACATTCATTGGGTTTGGAACCTTGAGCCTCGACCATTGCAATCGCCTGGCTGGATTCAATGGTGGAATGATGCCATCTGGCATACGGCACGCTTTCTGCACATTTATGGTAGACATCTTGTCATCTACTGCCATCGATCCTATGATGCCAACACCAAAGCTCTCTATGCTACCACAAAGACCTTAGCTCTTGATCCGTTCAATCAGAGTTTGCAACTTCACCTTGCCCAGTTACGGCACCAAAAACAAATTGCAGACAATTATGCTGCTAGAGGTGCTCAGATCAAGGCTAGACTGCATTGGTTAAAGGTTGGAGATTAGGCCTCCAAAGAATTTTTTGCAGCCCTTTGTGCCTACCACACTAATGTGGGCATAACCAAGATCAAAGAGGGTCGATCCCTCCTCACTAAGCTTCCTGATGTTCTGCAAGATTTTGTGCGTCATTATGAACAATTTTTTGCCACTCAGGGATCTTCTCCTGCAAGCGAGCAAGCTCTTGTGAGTTGCATAGTTGTTGTGCCTCAATGTGTCTCATGTTCCCAGTGAGCTTTCTGTGACCAGCTTCTTACCTTGCAAGATCTCCAGGAAGTTATCTTCACCATGGTTGATGACAAAGCTCCAGGTTGTGATGGGTTTCCCTATGAATTTTATAAAACACTCTGGGATGCCATCAATCCTGATTTACACTAGGTCTACCTCGAAGCATACCACTCTCAGTCTCTAGGAGAAATTATCAATCAAGGAAATATTAAATTCATCCCTAAAGCTGGGGATATTGAGGATATCTACAACTGGTGGCCTATTACCTTGCTTAATGTCTCATACAAGATCATCGCTAAGGTGTTGGCTCTGAAGATTTGTCACATCCTCCCTCAAATTGTTTGACCAGAGAAAACTGGCTTTATTAAGTCCAAATATATTCTAGACAACATCATTGCAATTTGGGAAGGTATGGAATGGGCTCGTAAGTCACAACAGAAAGCCCTTTTTCTTAAGATTGATTTTGCTAAAGCTTATGATTGTATTGAATGGCCTTTTATTCTTGCTATGCTTCACACTCTAGGTTTTGGCCCCAGATTTCTTCAATTTGCTCAGATGCTTTTCAGGGATGCCTCTACTTGCATCACCATTAATGGCAGTCAATCTTCCTTGTTTGGGCTCTACAGATCTATACAGAAAGGATGCCATCTTGTTCCTACCTTATATGTTCTAGTTGTTGAGGTTTTTGGCTATTTGTTAGCTCATTCAATTTCTCTGGGCAATGTTCGTGGGATTTATCTTCCCAATTCCACACAACAACTGGTTAACGGCCATTTTTTTGATGATTCTTTTCTCACTCTTATAGAGGATGAAGAAAATATAAAGGCAGCCTTGCAGTATTTAGACACTTTCTATCTGGCCTCAGGCTCGGCCATTCAGTGGCATAAAACCTTATGCTACAAGTAGTCTTCCCTTCCTGACCCGCCCTGGTTTTCCTAGTTTGGTTGGTCCAAGATTCAGCATGGGGAAATTTTTCGCTTCCTTGGCATTTCTTTTGGATTTCAAACTACTTCTACTGAGCTATGGAATGTCGTGCTAGCTAAAATTGAAAAAATCTTACCTATTGGATTACCAAGCCACTCTTGCTCACTAGAAAATTTTAGATTTGCTCCAAGGTTTTGGCTGCTACTCATGTCTACTATTCTTCCTATTGGGCCCCTTCAAAGGCTTCCTACAAGAAGCTCAAAAAATTGTTGAGGGATTTTCTTTAGGCCTCTGGTGCTAATCACAATGGTTTTCACTGATTTGCTTGGGAATTTTTTTGTCTCCCCAAGACCTTTGGTGGGCTTGTCTTACTTGATACCCAGAAGCAGGGCCTGGCCCTTTGTACAAAATGGATCGTGTGTTGTCTCACAGGTACAGAGGCTTGGAAAGTCTTGCTTCGCCATTACATTTCTTTTGGGTTTCCTCTGCACAAACCAGCTTGGAAAGGGTTTGGCTTTCAAACCCTCCTGGTTATGAGACACCCTGTTCAAATCCAAGGTACTTTTGTTGCCAAAAGTATTTGGAGATCCTGGGAAGCTATCAAACCTTGGCTTCACTGGGTCGGCAATGACTTCAAGGATGGGTTTTCTTTCAATCAGTAGAATATCTGGTGGCCCCCACTTTTTTCTCAACAAGGGTTTCCTCTAGCCAGAATCTAGGGGATTAGTGCTCTTCATTTTCACAAATGAGGCATTCAAACGCCCAAGGATTTTCTTTCCAGAGCTACCATGAGTCTTCGTTCTTGGGATGATCTCTGGATTCAGTTCCAGCTCACTCGCTGAGACTGTTAGACTTTTGACTTGCTTGTCTCTGCTATTCCGCCGCATCTCCTGCATAAAATTGGAATTCAGTCAGTTAAACCTTGGTGGAAAGATTGGAAATGGTACCCTGATACACCATTTACCAACTACAAAACCAAACTTGGTTATTCTTGGCTTGTGCCCCATTTCCCCATGATGGATTCTCTCAATTATCATTGGCATATCTCTTCTTCCCAGAAGACTTGGAGCTGGCATTTCTGCACTATTTTGGGTGCTGTCACTAAACCCAAAATTGCTCATTTTGCCTGGTGTTTTCTCTACCAAGGTTTACCCTTAGGAGCTCAGCTTAGGCACCTAGGTTTGCCTGATCCTAAATGCCCTTTTTGTGGACACTCTGAGTCCATTATGCATATTTTTTGGTTATGTTGTCGGGCCCAGAATTACTGGAGTTGGATTCATAGTTTATTTATGCCATTTCAGCCTGAACCCTTCTCTTGGCATATAGATCTCCTTGGTGACTCTCCCAAAATGCCTTCTCAGTATATCCAAATCTAGCATAATTTTAGGATGGATATTTTGTTTTCCTTATAGAAAGATCGCAATGTTGTTATTTTTACTCACAGCTTTTTGGATATCAATGTTTCTCTCTATGCTAAGGCATGTTTATGTAATAATGTCATGATGCAGATTCAATTTCAAGCTGACAAGGTGGCCCTTGAGGTCGCACACTTGTAGGAGCTGCTACAACATTGGGGTAATGCCCCATGTACTATTGCTCGTGTGCCACCAGATTATCTATTTTTCGACCGCATGCCACCCCGGGGTCGGCGTTATAGCAGGAGTGCCTCGGCGATCTAGAACACCGCACTCTTGGCATTGTCTCTCTACCTCCCCTCCCAATAGGGGCACTTCAGCTTCTGGCTAGCCACCGGTGCTTGCCTCTACTACTGCTTGGTCATCGGCCACTATTCCTGTGTGGCCTCCCGCCCCTGCTAATAAAATCCCCCACCTGGCTCTGGCAATTTCTCCCAGGTGGGAGGAAGGAGAAATGAAGAAAGAAAATGAAACTGATGATGTGTGGTCACTTCCTAACCAGACCCTTGGGCCCACTGTTTGGGGAAATCCAAGTGATAAAGATCCTCTACCCTCTTCTGCTACTGCTCTCATAGCCTAAGGGCTTCTTATATGTTTTGTTTTATGAATAGTTGTTTTAGTTTGGCATGATGCCGAGTGACACTTCGCGAGGTGATTTTTAATCCCCCAAGATTTTTTTGTGAATACTGTACTTTTTTATATTATTAATATTAAAGGCCTCTATTCATCAAAAACAATTATAAAATTAGGTAATGTTGTTCCAATACTAAGGTGGTGGGGATATTGATGTCCTAAAAAATTGGAGAATTGAAGTTAAGAATGATGACCAAAGTAATCCTAGGGAAGATGTTACTTGGGAAATACCCCCAAATGGGTGAATGGAGGTAAATTTTGATGGGGCCTCTAAAGGCAACCTAGGTAATGTAGGGTGTGGTGTTTTTCTTGGTGATGAAAAAGTCATTTGTAGGGCTATTAGGGCCATTCCTATAGGTATCCAAAACAATCATGTTGTGGAAGCCATGACGGCTTACCAAGGTCTTGTGCTTGCTAAGGAGTTCAATTGTCAAAATATTTGGTTAGAAGGGTATTCTTTAAACATTGTCAAATGTTTTCATAATATTTCTCCTCCCTCTTAGATGATAAACAACATTATGCAAGGTGCCAAGGAGATAATTATAAATATGAAAATATGTATTATTACCCATGCCTATCATGAAACAAATGGGGTTGCTGATTGGGCAGCCAACCAGACTTGCAGAAATGATAGTATTTACATATTGCAAGTTGAAGTGGATCTACCTTATGATATAAAATCTTTCATTGTGAAGGAACATATCCATGGTAATCATAGAATGGAAATTAAATTAATTAATGATGGGAAAGATGCCAAGATTTGTAAGGATTAATAATGACTCTGTCATTCCAAACATAACCCATCTCTTTAATGATTCCACTTCTCATGGATTATGGGTGTTATTGAAGAGTGTTAACACAAATAAAATTGACACTTTCAATTCTAAGTGCATAGTGAAGATCTATGATCAGACTGAGAGAAGTAAAATGGGTGGTAACAAGAAGAGATATCAGCTGAAGAGTTGCAAAGAATGGAGACAGAATGACCAGTTCTGGAAAATTTTATAGAAAGGTGGTCTTATTGTTTACATGGAAAGGCTTCATGGGCATAATCCGGCCATTACAAAGTATTTTATTAAAAACTGGAAGAATGAGAATATCTTCCTAGATAATCATTGGATAGATGTCACTGAAGAGTTTATTGCAGAGGTGATAGGTTTGTCGAAGGAGGGTATGAAATTATACCATGACAGAAGTGTCTCTAACAAAGCTCTATATAGATTTCCTGATAATAACACTGAAGTGGCCAGACTTGTCAAATGGGTTGGTGGGTATCATAAGCCCAAAAAAATTAGTCATCCTTGGCATTTCATTCTATATGTGGCTATCAGCTACATTACTCTGGATGTTAGGTTCTCCCATGCCTATGGGCACCATTTTGTCATTTTAAATCACTTTAGATAAGAAGAAAAAAATAGTATTCCTTACTATCTCTTTAGTTCTATGAGGATTTTGTAGAAAGACCCTAATGGGGACCATGCTTCCCATCAAGGTCTCATGGTTTTAATTTACAACATGTTAAAACCTCATAAAGTTGACAAACCTTTCCTTAAAGGAAATGCCTCTGGCGATGAGGAAACAAAGGATGAGGAGTAGGGTGATCAATTTGAGGAGGACACTAAAGATGAATCAATGGACAATTTGGGGAACAATTCCAAAGGGAAAGGTAATCAGAAGGGAAGTACCTCTAAGAAAACCAGCAAAAATAAGGAAAAGATGGAAGAGTCTGAGTCTAAATTCGAACTGGGTGATGAAAATACAGATGAGGAGAAGGATAACCCTAAAGGGACAAAGAGGAAAATCCCTCACAAAAAGGAGAAGAACACAAATGCCAAGATGACCAAAGGCGGAAAAACTAAAAGAAGTATTTTCATATCCTCTTATGAGGTGGAGGAAGTGTATGAAAGCCCCTAAAAAAAAAAGAAAAAGAAGGGTACTAAAAATAAAAAAGAAATGGAAAGCAGAGGTGATGATACTAAAGATGACACCCAGAATGTTTAGCATAATATGAATGAGACCAATCAAACAAGAAATGACAATGTTCAAAAAGACACCACCCTTCCTGGTAACCAGAAAGATGATGTGGATACCAACTTTTAGAATAACTAAGAGGGGGGGTGAATCAGTGGCCTCAACAATTAATCCAATAAATCAACCCAAAACTTTATACCATAAATATAAACCTCTATTTATATTCAGTCCTACAAGATGTATGCCTTGTGTGAAACTAACATGTATATACTTCTCGGTGTTTATACTTTTAATCCTTTCCTTAAGCTTTACCGATCAGCAGTCTATCTTTTCTTAACCTTTACCAAAATACAGTAAATAACTTAGTGTTTACCGATCAATATTGTTTTAGTAATGTGTAAAGAAAACCATCAAAGAAATGAACCATATACACATTTGACACATGGATTTTTAACGTGGAAACCCTATTAGGGGAAAAACCACTTGGGACCGGTAACCCAAAATTTTCACTATTCTAAAGTGAGATCGGTGAAGAGCCAACCCTGTTAAAGGTTAAAAACACACTGTTAAGTGTGACCTTGTTAGAGGATTTATCAGTAACATTTTATCACTTGACCTCGCATTCACAATGATGTCAACATGAAAACCTTTTGATACTCCTTGGGATGTATCTCAATATATAAAGGATGGTTAGATCCTACTCTGTTAAGATATTTTCTAAATCAATGGTTAAACTGAAACAGTATATGATCTATTCATAAATACAACTTAATATTGCAAATGTTCAGATCTATTTTAAGCTCATAATGCCTCTTCTAATCAATTTTCTCTTATGTTCCTTTTCTCCACTTCTTTCTTCTCGGTGAATGTTGTTGCTTCTCTATTGCTCAGTGTCTGTAGAAATATTAGCTCTATTCTTCAGCTTGTATGATAAAATCTGTATGAAGACTTCTATATTCACCACAATTCTCTTCAGCAATCCTCTTTTGATAATGAATTACTTGTCTCCTTTTATAGACATGATTCCACTATTTCTTGTCCTTCTTGTTTTTTCTGTTGATCACTTCTTGATCTGTAAAGCTTGCAATGCTTGCTTTAGTTTTAGTCCATAAAACTCTCCTTGTTTTCTGGAATAAAACCTTCTTTAAATCTCCTTCTTATCTTTATCTTTTAACTAATTGATGAAAATAATGTAATCAAACACTTAACACTATATTTAGCTCCTGCCAACTAAGTTTTTTTTCTCTTTTTCCTAACTTCAGTTCCCATCGGTCAACACTTCATTTGTGCTTAGTGACTACTGTAGATAGCTCAAGAATAAAATTCAGTTATGTTCGGTGACAATTGCAGTTAGCTCGGTAATGCTTGCTCAGGTAACATTGTCCGTCTGGTAACAATGTGAACTTCAGTGCTCAGGGTTCACTGTCCCTCGGGATTTACGTTCACTCGGTGTACATGATTACCGATGAAAAAAACTTTGTCTCTTCAGATCTTTAAGTGTTGTGACAATATGAGTATGAGAAATCATACCATATTAAGTTGACATCAATGAAAATACAATACATTAAGTGATTTAATGTCTTTCATTTACCTTCTGCACCTTGGTGATCATCAACTTTGTCATCTTCAAATAGTCAATAAGTCATAGTTCATCAATCTCTCCCTTTGGCATTGATGGCAATATACTACATACTACTAATACAATATGAAATATATCAGTTTTAGTTCATCAATCTCTACCAAAATTATTTTTCTATAACCAATACAAATGTCTGAATCTTGGTAAGCTCTTATAGCTTATATTTTATTCTTGCAGAGTACTTTCTTCATTCTTCATTCCCCTCACTGGATAGATGTAGCAACTTTTGATTCTGTCTCTGCCTTTGTTGTAGAATCTCTTCTCCCTTTTCTGGACAGATATGTAGTGTTAAATTTTCCAATTCTCTCCCTTAGATGGATGTTTCTTTGAATTTATCTCTGATGTTTTCTCTCCCTTTGACTATTCCTCCTTTTGATGAATAGTCCTTTTCTCTTTGACAACAATATATTCCTCTCCATATTCATCAAGTACATCTCTCCTTTTGAATACTTCTAATAGATATTTCATAGGGATATAATCTCTCCCTTTGACAACAATGCCAAACTATATCTCTTTTCTATAATATATTCCTTGAATTTCCTCTCCATCAGCAATATAATAACTCTAGTGTTCAGTGCAGATAAGTACCTTCATGTGTACTGATATATCTTTGCATTCCATCTCTTTGCTTTCATCAACATGAATGATCTTCTGATAATGTGTAGGATGATGCAACCTCCTAGGTAGCTTAGTGACCAATAGACAAGGGTCAGACCCCTAGTCTCTTTCTCAGGTACTCAAATGAATCTTTAGGCAATGGCTTTGTGAATATGTCTGCTAATTGTTCCTTAGATTGAATATATTCCAGTATCACCTCTTTCTCTTGCACTTTTTCCCTTAAGTAATGATACTTGATAGAAAAATGCTTTGTCTTAGCATGAATGATAGGGTTCTTTGAAGTTTTGATAGCACTAGTATTATCACAATAGATAATCATAGGTTGAATAATTTTCATATTCATACCTTTCAGTAATTTCTTGATCCATGCAATGTTAGAGCAATTTGTAGCAGCAGCCACATATTCTACTTCTGCAATGGATTGTGAGATGCATCCTTGCTTCTTACTTATCCATGTGACAAGTCTGTCACCCATGAATAATACTTCTCCATTTTTTCTCTTTCTATCATCTAATTTTCCATCCCAATCAGCATCTGTATAGACTTGAAGCTCAAATTTTCCATCTCTTTTATACCATAAACCATAGTCTTTGGTATTCTTTAGATATCTCATAATTATTTTGGCAGTAGTCATGTGTGATTCCTTGGGATTAGAAGAGAATCTTGCAACTATTCCAACTGCATGTGCTATATCAGGTCTAGTATGTACAACATACATGAGTTTTCCAATCATAGATCTATATAGGGTCTGATTTACCATGGTTGACTTGTCTTCCTTTGTCAGCTTGCATCTAGTTTCCATAAGTGTTCCAACTATCTTTGAGTCCTCCATCTTGAATATCTTGAGAACTTCCTTGATGTATTTGGATTGTGTGATGTAGATGCCTGCATCCTATTGAAGAATCTGTAGACCAAGAAAGAACTTGATCTCCCCAAACATTGACAACTCAAACTCTTTCCTCATTTCAGTAGAAAATGATTTACATGACATATCATTACCTCTAAATATGATATCATCAACAAATATTTTAGCAATTAGAATGCTATCGTTAGTATCTTCCTTTAAATACAGATTACTATTTTCACTTGTTCTTACAAATCCAATACTTATGAGATAGGAGTAAATTCTTTCATAGCATGCTCTCGGTGCTTGTTTCAATCCATACAAGGCTTTGTGTAATCTACAAGCCATGTTTCTATTGTTAGGATCAACAAACCCTTCTGGTTGTTCAATGTATACTTCTTCTTCTAGTATTCCATTTAGGAATGTAGATTTGATATCCATTTGCTATGCCTTGAATCCTTTGTAGGCAGCATAAGCAATTATAATTCTGACTCCTTCTAGTCTAGCCATGGGTGCAAAGGTTTCTCCATAGTCAATACCTTCTTCTTATGCATACCCTTTGCATACTAGTCTTGCTTTGTTCTTTGTGACTTGTCCATTCTCATTTAGCTTGTTTCTGAATATCCATTTGGTACCAATGTTATTCTTGCCATCCAGTCTAGGTAATAATGTCCATGTTATGTTCTTCCCAATATCATCTATTTATTCATTCATAGTAGTGACCCATTCTTCATTTTCAAGTGCAGTATTAACATGTTTAGGTTCAAAATCACAAATTAAACATCTAGTGTTCAGTGACTCACTTATTGTTCTCATTCCATCCCTTTTGTCTCCTATGATCTGGTTCTATGGATGGTGTCTTCTAACATACTTGGAAAGTATCAGTTCATCTCTATGTTCATCATTCTAGTCATCATCTTGACCTTCATTTTGATCTCTATCACTTGGTGCATCCTCTTCAGCAATTTCTTGATTTTTGGTGTTTGCAGCCTGATGCTCGGGTGCATTGTTCTATTGCTCGGGAGTGATACACTATTGCTCAGGCAGAGTGTTAGGTTCTTCACTATAGACAAACCTATTTTATTTTGGTTCCTTTATGCTTTCCTCGTCATTTTCTTAGCAAATTCATCTACTTTGACATTTGCACTTTCAATGATTTTGTTAGAGGATTTGTTAAGACATTCATAAGCCTTGCTTTTAGTAGAATACCCTAGAAATATTCCTTCTTCACCTTTGGATTCAATCTTTCCATTTCTATCATCTTTCAAAATATAACATTGACTTCCAAAAATTCATAAGTTACTTACATTGCGCATGTATCCATACCATAGCTCATAAGGTGTCTTTTTGGTGTCTTTCTTCAATTGAACTATGTTCAATGTATAGAAAGAAGTACTGAAAGCTTCTCTCCAGAATATTTGTGTGATGCCTTTCTCAATCATCAATATTCTAGCACAATCAACAATGGATTTGTTCCTTCTTTCAACAATTCTATTTTGCTATGTTGTTCTCGGTGCAGAAACTTGTCTTTGAATTCCATGCTCATTACAAAAGTTAGTGAATTCATCATAAATAAATTATCCTCCTCCATATGATCGTATACATTTTAGTTCCTTTCCACTTTGTTTTTCCACTATAGCTTTCTACCATTTTAACATATTGAATGAATCTGATTTCTCCTTTAAGAGCATAACAGTCATCATTCTAGAATAATCATCTACAAATAGAATGAAGTATCTATCTCCATAGTAGCTCTTAGTTATCATGGGTCCACATAAGTCAGTATGGACTAGCTCTAAAATAGCATTATATGTGTAGGTTTTTCTTTTGAAACTAGACTTTGTCATTTTACCTTTTTGACAATTCTTACACATGACATGGTTGGGCTTTGACATGCTCGGTAAGCCTCTTACTTTCATTTTATTTCTTATCCTAACCATATTGTCAAAATTTACATGACATAACCTTTTATGCCACAACCATATGTCTTTGTTTTTAGCCATTAAACAAGTGGTGTTAATATCATCAAGATAGAAGAGGTTACCTTTTGTCTGTTCACCAGTTCTGATCAACCTTACTGATTCATTAAAAATATTTTCCTTTTTATTCTCAAATGCAACTCAGTGACTTGTGTTATTCAGTTGTGAAACACTCAATAGATTATAGTTAAGTCCTTTTACCCAATATGTATTTTCACATCTGATCAGATTATTCAACATTATGGCTCCTTTACCTTCAATCGGACAAGGTGAGTCATTACTCATTCTTACTGATCCACCATTATAATACTCAAAAGTTTCAAAATTTTCCTTATCTCCAGTCATGCGGTGAGTACAACCACTATCAATAATCTAGAAATCATTTTTACTGACCTTAGATATGAGTGCAGTCTCAATATACCTTTCCTCTTCATCTGAATCATCCTTCATAGAAACAGATACCACATCAATATCTTCATCAGATTCGGTGTCAGTATTCTCATATTTCTTCTTAGTCAGGTAACAAGATTTCTTTCCTTTGTCCTAGTAGTCTTATTTGTCTCTTCTGTCAGATTGTCAATTGCTTCGGTAATCTCTATCATCCCCTGTGTCAAACTTCTTTTCATATGATCTTTCATTGTTTCTGTCTTATTTTCTTTTGTTAGGACATCTAGGAGCAAAGTGTCTAATCTCTTTACAATTAAAACATACCAATGGTAATTTACCTTTGTATCTACCTTTGCCTCTCTAAAATCTTCTAGTCATTAGTGCTTCAATCTCATCAAGTTCTTGGTCATCACTATCACTTTCACTATCATTTCTCATACTGTGTTTATGACTTGATTTACTTATTTTCAAAGAAGATTTGAATGCAGACTCAATAGTTGGTAAAACACTGTTGTCAAAGTTATTCATCTCAAATGAAATAAGTCTACCAATCAAACTATCTAGAGTAACATTGTTATTTGCTACTACTCTCATTTCTTGTATAGCAGATACTCTAATAGCATAAATAGATAGTAAGGTTCTTAGAATTTTACTTACCACTGTTTCTTCTTCAAGTACACCTCCTACTCCTTAGATAGAATTTACAACACCTTTAATTTTGCAACTGTACTGAGTGATGTTTTCTGCTTATTTCATTCTTAGGTCATCAAACATTCGTCTTAGGCTATCTACCTTAGCTCTTAGCACATTCTTATCTCCTCCATGTACTAGCTTCAATTTGTCCCACATTTTATTTGTAGTGGTGCATGATTTGACATCTTCAAATTTAGCATCGGAGAGTGAGGAAGCAATTTCTATCATCATAGAATTGTGTGCTCATGATTTTCTCTCAATTAATCATCTATTGGAGATCTATTTGGTAAAAAAAATTGAGTATCTAAGTATTGAGTAACGTCATTTCCAATACCTGATTGGTGGAGTCTTATCCTACTTTGCCATGATGCAAATTTGTCCTTGTTCAACTTAGGCACATTCATTTTTCTCATCTTGTGATCTTTAGCTTGAGTCTTTAAACTCCCTTTCTAAGCACACAAGCTCTGATACCAATTGTTAGAATAACTAAGATTGGGGTTGAATCAGTGGCTTCAACAATTAATCCAATAAATCTACCCAAAAATTTATACCACAAATATAAACCTCTAGTTATATTCAGTTCTAAAAGATGTATGCCTTGTGTGAAACTAACATGTATATACTGCTCGGTTTTTATAATTTTAATCCTTTCCTTAATCTTTACCGATTAGCAGTCTATCTTTTCTTAACCTTTACCGAAATACAATAAATAACTTAGTGTTTACCGATCAATCCTATTTTAGTAATGTGTAAAGAAAAACATCAAAGAAATGAAGCATATACACATTTGACACATGGGTTTTTAACATGGAAACCCTATTAGGGGAAAAACCACTTGGGACAGGTAACCCAAAATTTTCACTCTTCTAAAGTGAGCTCAGTGAAGAGCCAACCCTGTTAAAGGTTATAAACACACGGTTAAGTGCAACCTTGTTAGAGGATTTATCAGTAATAGTTTATCACTTGACCTCGCATTCACTATGATATCAAGATGAAAACCTTTTTATACTCCTTGGGATGTATCTCAATATATAAAGGATGGTTAGAGCCTGATCTGTTAAGAGATTTTTTGAATCAATGGTCAAATTGAAACAGTATATGATATGTTCATAAATAAAACTTAATCTTGCATATGTTCAAATCTATTGTAAGCTCATAATACCTCTTTTGATAAATGATTCTCTTCTATTAATTTTCTCCACTTCTTTTTTCTCGGTGAATGTTGTTGCTTCTCTGTTGCTTGGTGTCTGTAGAAATATTAGCTCTGTTCTTCATCTTGTATGATCAGATCTGTATGAAGACTTCTATCTTGACCAAAATTTTCTTCAGCATTCCTCTTTTGATAATGAATTACTTGTCTCCTTTTATAGACATGATTCCACCATTTCTTTTCATTCTTATTTTCTTTGTCGATCACTTCTTGATCTGTAAATCTCACCATGCTTGCTTTAGTTTTAATCCGTAATACTCTCCTTGTTTTTTGGAATAAAACATGCTTTAAATCTCCTTATCTTTAGCTTTTAATTGATAGATGAAAACAATGTAATCAAACAGTTATCTCTATATTTAGCTCCTGCCAGCTAATTTTTTTTTTCGTTTTCCTAACTTCAGTTCCCATCGGTCAACACTTCAGTTGTGCTCAGTGACTACTACAGATAGCTCGAGCATCAACTTTAGTTATGTTCAATGAAAACTGTAGTTAGCTTGGTAATGCTTTCTCGGGTAACACTGTCCATCCAGTAACACTGTGAACTTCAGTGCTCGGGGTTCACTATCCCTCAGGGTTTACTGTCACTTAGTGTACATGATTATTGACGACAAAAACTTTGTCTCTTTAGATCTTTAAGTGTTGTAAAAATATGAGTATGAGAAATCATACCATAATAAGTTGACATCAATGACAATATAATACATTAACTGATTAAATGTATTGCATTTACCTTCTGCATCTTGGTGATCGTCAAATTTGTCATCTTCAAACATTCAATCAGTTATAGTTCATCAACCAACCAGGCCCATGATGATGTTGGCAACAAAGATCAAGGAGAGGTTCAGATAAGGCTGGAAAAAAATGAGAGTATTTTGTCTTTTGGCCATTTAATGGTTAACATTGTGCAAGATACTGAGAAAATCAAGTCAGACCTAAAGGAGCAGAACAAAATTGTATACATGATAAGAAAGGTGAACTTTGGCGACAAGCCCTTGCCTACCAACTTGGAAGATTGGATGGAAGTTGTGCGTAAAGGTGAAACTTTTGGGGACCTCAGCAATACTGTTCTCCAAATAGAAAAGAAACAATGATTTGAGAAAGGAGGTCAAGGAAAGCAACTATGAAGCCAAGATCTCCATCTTGGAGAGAAAAGTGGAAAATCTAGAAAGCACTCTAAAGAAAATCAGCAAGTAGAGTTTCCAAATTCTGAAGGCTTCTGCGGACCACAATAAGATTCTAGTGACCAAAATGGAGCAAAATAGGGGTGAGGATACCAAGGAGACTATGGAAAGTACAAGGCCCATTAAAAGAACCTCCACCAGCACCAGAAAGAAGGATGTTGATCTAGAGGATCTAAAGGTGTCTACAAACAACATGGACCTTCTGGTCATCCAAGCTAAAGAAATGATGAAAACCTGCTAGTTGTTTCCTTGCTTTCTTTTTGTTGTCTTTTGTTGTTGTTGTATGTTTTTTTTCTGTTGTCTTTTTCTACGTTTAGGGCCTAGGGCCTATATTTCTTCAAGTGTTGTTGCACATTTTATTCTTGTTTTGTAATGTTTATCCTATGATTGCGATGTAAAAACTTTTAGGTACCTTTCAAAATGCCTTTTTACTTAATCATAACATATAACATAAGTAACTAACATCCATAGTTATCTAGCATTGCATGTAACACCAAATTTAATGAGGAAACCCAATTTGGGAAAAACCTCCATGGGAATTTTCAACCATAAAAATAAATATTCTTCTAAAGTATGTTTGCTTAAGGGCCAACCTGGTTAAAGATTACAATGCACATTTGTTAGATGTGACCCTGTTAGGGGATTTACCTTATATCTATTAATATCTTCACCCTATTAGGACTCGCCTGGTCACAGAGCTTAAAAATTCATCCTAGAATGTTAACTCTCTCAATAATTTACAAAAAGAGTTGTTAGGTCCACTCGGTTAAGAGATTTTGTGTTACAAATATTAGTAAGAAACAATGTACTGAATTGATCTGTGATTCTGCAACTATATTTTGCTTGATCATATCCCTTGTGCACTCTCTAAAACTACTGGCATCAACAAATCATTAGTCTCTTATGTGGACTAGATCTCCACTACTTTCTCTACTCTGCTTGGTAGCACCTTAACTCTTCAACCTCCCAGCATCACTGTATAAATATACAGACTCAACAATATTAATCTTATTGATTAGGTATTCCTTCAATTATGCTCAGCCCTTAGATCATCTCTTATGAATTGATTCAATGTATCTGCAACTCGGTTAAAAGGTTAACCTTTGCCTGGTGACTTGCATTTTCTTGGAACTCACAATTTTACTTTTTTCTGCTTAATCTTCATATCAGATCTTCAACTTGATTTTTAATAATAGTAGATCTTGTAACAAAATTCATCTTTATCCTTAGCATCTTATAGATCTATGCACATTCACATTAAATTCATTATGCTCCTTGAATTCAATCTTTGTTCAAACTTTGTTCCATGCTCAATGACTCGATGACTATCTTCACTCGGTGTATGAGTTTTCTCGGTTACCAAACTTTCTTGGTAACTGACCTTGCTTTGCTTGACTAACTAACACTTCACATTACCAATAGACTTCTCACTTCTCGGTAACTAGGCTTGTTCCCTTTACTGACTTGACCTTTCTTCTTTACTGACTTAACAACATCAAATGTTACATAAAAAAAATTATACCAATAGTACCTCATCATTGTATGATATTTATTATCTGCCCAATTAAGTTCCTCTTGAATGATATGGATACTTAATATAAACCAGAAATCAATTGCTTGACATCAATGAAAAAATAACAATTGATCTAACAATTCTACTTGCTTGTATTCTACTGAACTTGGTCTTCATCATCATTACCATAGTTGGTTAACACTAGAAGGCTATGATCATACAAGTGACTCACAAAATTCCTGTGAATAATTTGTGAGATTTGCAAAGACAAATTGGGGTAGAATTTGTACATGACATTTATTAGGGCCCTAAACTATTCTACCAAGCTCTAATAACTCAATTTATGCTAGAATTATTCTCTGAACAACCTTCTTCAAACAAGAAATATGAAAAAATGGATGTATTTGTGTTGACATAGGTAACTCCAGTTTATACACTACACTACAATATTTTACAACACCTTATGAGGAATATAGTACTTGGGTGTCCTTTTGTTGTTGTTTTAGCGACATTTTCTTATCTAGCTATAATTGCATAAATGCCCAATCTCTCACTTAAAAACTTCCTTTCACTACAGAATTGGTCAACCTATTTATTCATTCTATTTTGTGTCATTACTAGGTTCTCTTGGAGACTAGGTAGTGCCTCTTTCTAGTGTTGCATATACTTTTCAATTCTTTGAGCCTATTTTGGTCCACTGGCAATGAAGAGGTGATTCAAAATAATTGATACCCGTGTAGAGCCTAAAATGAAGGCATCTTAGAATAAGGGTGAAAAGAAGTGTTATTGCATCATTTTGATAGTGGTAGCCACTACATCCATCTCTCTTGATTATCTAAATTAAAACATAAGAGGTACCCTTCCAAGCATTTTTTTACCACGTCCATTAAATTGGGGATGATATAATGAGCTACGAGTAAGATGAGTGCCCAAAGATGAAAATAATTTAACCCAAAATTTACTTGTAAATATAAGATCATGATCACATACTATAACTTTTGAAGTCCCATTTAGTCTCTCAAGTATCCATAAAATTTATTGCAATGATGTTTTGGGTTTGCCAAAACATAAATGTGCATATTTGTTCTCATTAAGTAAAAATAGGTTTTACAAGGACCTAAAATCTTTACAAAGTAAAAGAGTTCAGTAGGTTTTATAAGGACCTAAAACCTAAAAATATTTGATACAAATATTCAACGAAGATCAGCAACAACTGTATCGAGGCACCCAAGAAGGAAAGGAAACAACCATCCAACAACTAAGCTAAAAAAGTCCCACAGATAATAACAATAAAGACAGGGACAGCAAAAAACCCAAAAAGACAGCAAAAAAAGGAAAGCTACATGCCCTGCACTAGTTACTGGGCCTCGATCAGCATAACCTGCATATTACTGACTATATTCTTGAAATCTTTTGTTTCCTTGTCCACCTTTGGACTAGTCTTCTTTGTTCTTTCTCTTGTTTGGGTACTTGGGCCAGTAGCCTCCTTTATCTCCCTATAGTCTTTCTCCTTGGTGTCCTGTTCAAGGCTATCCATCAGGATCTGCACATGGCCAGTGTAAGCTTTTAGACTCATCAAACATTGCTCCCCAATTTTCTTCACCATTCCCTCCAACCTTTCCACCTTGATTTTTTAGGTTCTCGATTTGCATTGCACTATCATCCTCCTCTGCCTTTTCTTTGATTTCCTTAATCTGTCTCTCCATTGTCCCCACTTTATTAACAAAATCCACCTGGGCTTCCGAGTTATCTACAACTTCTTTCATTTCTTCCAAACAAACAGCCACAGTTTTTTCCCCAATTCCCATGCTATTTAAAATATTCATTTCAGCCCTCATAATTTCAACTTGTTTTTTCAGATTAGCATTATCATCAATCAGAATACTCACCATACCTATAAAACCTGCAATGCACTCTTTACTATCCACCGGCTTTTGATACTCCCCCATATCCACATTATCATGAAAGCCACAATCTTCATTCCTAGACTCTTTCTCTGTTCTTATTTCCTTATTGCCCTTGGTAATATCTTCCTCCTGCTTATTATTATCAACCCTAGGGATTTTTTCCTCATTCTTATCACCTTTTTTATCCTCCCTATTTTCACCTTTGTCCTCCTCCTCATGGTTTTCCTCTATTTTTTCAATCACATCTTCCTCCTCAGAAGTCAAATCAATTCTCCTCTTACTGGAGTACTTGTTCTTTCGATTTCCCTTAGCTTTCTCCTTACCTTCCCCACGTTTCCTTTTCTTTGAGTTCTTATTCTCCTCCTTCACTTCCTCGGACTCATTCTTTGTTTCCGTTTCTTCCTCCTGAGTCTTATTCTTAATCTTCTTTTTCCCTTTTTTCTTTTTACTCCCCTCCAACATATCATCATTAGTGTCCTTTTCCGTTTTGAATTCTTCAAAAAAGGGCTTCTTCTGGGTTTTCTTTTTTGATGTGCCCTTTTTATTCATTTTAGGGGTTTTATAACCCTTTGACTCCTCTTCACTATCTTTAGTTTATTCTTCATACATGTTGTCATTCTCATCCCCCTTTGTATCTTCCTCATCCTTCAGAATCTTCTTCCCCAAAGGCCTTTCCACTTTTTTGGTTTTTAGCACCTCATAGATAAGCAACATAAGACCTTGGTGGGATGCATGATCCCCCTTCAAATATTTCTGCAAGCTAGTGATGGTGGCATCTAACAAGCTAAGCAGATAATATGGCAAACTAACTTTCACCTCATGTCTAAAATGGTTTAGTAACATAAAATATTGTCCATACACTCTTGTAAACCTACCATCGAGCGTGACATAACTGATAATCACATAAAGAACATACCTCTAGGGTCTGGATATGTGCTTCGGATTATGATAGGAGGCATCAACCTTGACCAGTCTGGCCTTTTCTTTCTCATTTTCTAAAAAAGTCTCTCATGCTTTATCAAAAATCGCTCTATCTCTAAAGAACTTAATACCATCCATACCCATACCAGTAGCTTCTGCTATGATCTCCTCCATAACCTCCATATACTAATCACCCACCAAAATCTTTCCCTCTTTCCAAGTTTTTGTAAAGATCCTCATGATAGAAGGGTTATGGCCATGGAGTCTTTCCAGATACATAGCCAGCCCACCATCTTTCAAAATTTTCCAGACTCTTTGGTTTTTTCTCCACTTGTTACAGTTAACAGGCTCAACCCTTTTCTTATTTCTGCCCATTTTTTCCCTCTGGTTGAAACTATTGTTTCTGTTATGACTACTAGTAATGTCGAAATGAATAGCACACCTCTTTTTCTGCAAAACCAAAAACACCCAGAAAGCATGCCAAATCCAACTCACAATCACCATTGGGTACTTGCACCTCTAAAGGTAATAAAGACACATCACCTCTGCATAAATGAACATAATGATACTTACCATTTATGATTACTTTGCTGACGACTCCTCAACCGATCACTATCAAGCAATAATTTGGCTTGAATAGGCACATCATTTCCATCATTCCACTGCACCACCACGTCACTCTTACAAGCTGTGTTGGCCGCCCAATCAGCCGCGCCATTAGTTTCCTAGAATTTATGTGTAATAACACAATTCTCGAAGGATCAAATGATATCTTTAGCTTTTTGAATGTTATTATAGATAGTCCATGAAGTGGGAGTATCATCATTCAAACATTTAATAATGTTGAGAGAATCTCCCTCTAACCACACTTTAGAACAGCCTATCTCTTTATCTAAAATAAGACCCTGAAGAGTAGCATAGGCTTCAACCTGATGGTTCATTTTATTACCAACGGGGATGGCTTTAATTCCTTTACAAACACCATTTTCATCTCTAATGACAATGCCACACCCTGCAACCCCCGGATTGCCTTTAGAGGCACAATCAAAGTTAATTTTCTGCCATCCCTTAGGGGGACAATCCCATCTAGCATCCTCTCTCTTATCTTTGTTATCCTATTTCTTGAAGTTCCCTTTGATTTTTCAATTGTTGAAAAAGAGGATATCATTCTCATGTAAGGGTTCTATAACTTTGTCCTGTAGCAATAAGTTTTCTTTAATGGCTCTCTTGATTTTAAAGAAAACCTCCTTCTCACTTGTCATTTTCTCCCTATACTCTCTATAATTTCTCTCTTTCCAAACCCCCCAACAAGCATGAGGAAGAAAAAAATTCCAAACCTTGATAACAGTATCATTCTTTGAAGGATAGTTCCAAAAGTTAATAAGACTCTTCAAATCTTCAGGAAAAACCCACTCTGTATTAAGAATCTGGAGAAAATAATCCCAAATCCTTCTAACATAGGGACAGTGAATGAAAATATGGTACACACTTTCCTCCTCTTGCTTGCAGAGGTAGCACCTGTTCACTAAAGGCATACCTCTTTTTTTAAGATTATGAATAGTCAAAATTTTATTTTGCATCATAATCCAGAAAAACACATTAATTTTTGGAATAAGATCCTTAATCCAAACTTTAGCCCATAGAGGCTCATTTAGATCCTCAAACTCTAGATGGTACAGTGAGGAGACAGTTAAATTACCATTTGTGTTGTATTTCCAAATAATCATATCTTCTTCCTCAATCAAAGTGATAGAATTGAGAATTTTATTAAGATGACCCAGCTTATTATTAATAATAGATAAGTCCTTCCAGTGATCTTTGTCCCAATAGTCTTCCACTTTCCTTCCAAAAATGGTTTTTCTTTGATTCTCAAACATCCCCCATTCAGGAGACTCCCTAAGAGGGGTATGAAGAATCCACTCATCTTCCCAAAAAAGGACCTTGCTCCCATTTCCCACTTTCCATTTGATTCCTTTTTTAATGTTGTCTTTATTTTTCATAACATTTTTCCATATAAAAGACCCTCCCCCTCCCTATCCTCATTCAGAAAGGCATCAAGATTAGTTCATTCCTTATTATATTTATTGTCCCATATTAAAGTCCACTCTCCTTTTGAATTGTAATATCTCCATATTATTTTTGCCAGGAGGTGCTCATTCAATTTTTTTATTCTTCTTAACCCTAAACCACCTTTTTTGATCGGTCTACTAAATTTTTCCCAGGCTATGAGAGATATCCTTTTCTTTTTCTCCATCCCAGTCCATAGAAATTTTTTTGAATCTTTTCAACAGCTTCACCAAACTTTTTGGGAATTTTAAAAATCCTCAAAGCATAAAGAGGGAGACTGTGGAGAGTATCTCTGAGAATATGGATCTTACCCGCTTGACAAAGCAACATACCTTTCCATCCAACAAGTTTACTGTGAAATTTATCCACTAAAGAACTCCAAAAAGTATCAGGTGGTTCCAGACAAAGAGGAAGACCAAGGTAATTTCCAGGAATAGTCCCCAGATCACATCCCAAAACCCTCATGATCCTCATCTTTCTTCTTTCTGGGACATTGAAGAGATATACATAACTCTTTCCCCAGTTGATAGTTTGGCTAGAGGCTATCCCATAATTGATCAAGGCTTTCTTTATATTTCTAGCATTTTTAACAAAAGCCTCTCCCATAATCACCGATTCATCAACAAACTATTGATGAGAACAAAATTGGTTAGCAGAAGAAGGATTTAAACCTTTAATATCTCCTTTCCTCACCTGGTTCTCCATATACCTACCAAGGCATTCAGCCATGAGGATGAAGAGGAAAGGAGAAAGGGGATCCCCCTACCTTAACCATCTAGTAGACTTGAAGAACGCGGTAGGGGACCTATTGACAAAAACTGAAAAGGTAGCAGAAGAAATAAGCTAAAAAATGAGATCAGTACACTTTTTATTAAATCCAAAGCCCTTCAGAACTTGCACAAGAAACTCCCAGTCTACTCTGTCATAAGCTTTAGACATGTCCATTTTGAGAAGAAGACCCTCCTTTCTAGACATCACAAGAGAATGAACATTTTCATGAATAGTAATGATGGAGTCCACAATTTGTCTCCCAGGCACAAACCCATTTTGTTGCAAAGCTATCAAGGAAGGGAGAATTTCCAAAATCCTAGTAGTCATGACCTAAGAGATAATCTTATAGATAGAGTTGCACAGGATTATCGGTCTAAATTGATCCATCTTATCATCTCCTTGTTTCTTAGGAATAAGAGCTATAAAAGTACCATTCAATTCCTTCAAAAAATTTATAGTGCCAAAGCACTCTTTGACAGCATTAGTCACATCCTTTTCAATAATGTTCCAGAATAATTGAAAAAAGAACATAGGAAACCTATCTGGACCAGGGGATTTCTCTCCCTTAAAAGAGAAGATAGCCTTCCTAATTTCAAAATTATAGGGGATAGCATTGATCCCAGCATTATGATTCTCATTGAGAATGTGGGGAATGCACTTTAGAAACTCCCTTTGTTCAACACTATCCAAATCTCTAACTTTTTGCAGCAGGTTTTGAAAAAAATTCTTGGCCTCCAATATAATAGCCTCATCATCATTTGATATATTACCACTAATGTTGAGCTTAGAGATCCTATTTTCCATTCTATGCTTTAGAGTTGTCATAAAGAAGTATTTTGTGTTTCTGTCTCCCTCCAAAAAAAAAAATCTTGATCTCTGTCTCCAAAAGGTTTCTTCTTTCACAATAATGTCATGCATTTCAACAAGCTTTACGTTCTCTTTTTCTCTAGTAATATTATCATAACCATCCTTTTGGATGCTCTCCTAGATGTCCTTAACCTCCATATTGACAGTGGCCTTATTTGAGAAAATGTTTCCAAAAGTCTCTTTGTTCCAGGCTTTAATATTATCCTTGACATTTTTAAGTTTTTCAGCCAGAATGAACATAGTTGTTCCCTTGATATTTATCTTCCACCAATCTTCAACCTTTTGTTCAAGTTGTGGATGCAAAGTCCACATTCTCTCAAATCTGAAAGGAAAGTTTATTTTCTTGTCAATTGGGTCCGCCAAAAAAGTTATGGGATTATGATCTGATCCCACCCTTATATGAGCCGATAAAGAGCAAAAATAATGTGTGAACCATTCATTAGTGATGAGAGCCCTGTCAAGCCTAACTTGAATAAGATCTTGACCACTTCTTCTATTATTCCATGTATAATCAGTTTCCTATAACTCAATATCATGAATAGAATGGCCATCAACAAAATTCATAAGATCCATCCTGCTTTCCAAATTTAATTGGCATCCTCCTTTTTTTTCATTTTCTTTTGAGGGAGTATTAAAATTTCCCATAAAAATCTAATCTTTGTTATAGAAGGCATTTCTCAAATAGGACAACTAGTTCCAAAAGACCTCTCTACCTTTTTTATTATTTGGAGCATAAATATTAGTCAAAACCTAAGAAGTGTTATCCTTAAGATGCCTAAACCTGATACAAGCCACATTATCATCTTAATAAATAACATTTCCTTTTATAATGTCTTCATTCCAGATAGTTGCAATACCCCCAGAGGCTCCTTTAGAGTCACCCCCACAAATAATCCCATTTTTTTAAAATCTAAGCTTTTCCACTTTGTCTTTAAGCATTTTAGTTTCTTGAATCAAAAAAATGTATGGTCTATTATCCCTAATTATATTCCTAACAATGTTCTATTTATGGGGATTATTCATTCCCCTAATATTCCAAGAAATTATCTTCATACCTTAACAAAGGATCCATTGGCTTCCATCTGCTATGTTTTTCTTGGTCTCCTTAGCTCTCAGCTTTTGGTTTGATGACCTCACTGGCAAAGATAAAATAGCTCCCACATCCCCATTTCTACTGCTTCTTGTAGCTACCTTTCTACTTGGTAAATCTTTATCTTTCTTCCCTTTTTTTCTCTCCATGAATCTCCTTCCCATCTTCCAAGTCACTCTTATCCCAGGAAAGGATTTGGCTAATCTCCATAGAATCTCCCCAATTAGGTGTTTCAATGTCATTAGATTTTCTATCCCCTTTAGCAGTCTTCTCCAAATAGTCAAAGATTTCTTGACTCAAAACCGTTTCCTATTAAATTTCCTGCCCTGTTGTTTGCTCTTCCACTACTAGAGTGATACTTTCTAATCTCCCTTCCTTTTGTTGATCCTCGTCATCACCATTAGGGTCTTCCTTTCCTTCCCCTATAATAATCCCTTTTCCTACTTCCTGGATCTCCCCTTCTTCCACTTGGACCTCCTCTTTTTCCTAGTTTTTCTCCATGTTTTTACTTCCCTCCAGATCCCCATTATTTGAGGGATCTTCTTTCACAGTTTTTGATGTCACTATTATTAGAAACACTGAGAGGGGGGGTGAATCAGTGTTTGTCTATTTAATACTTTTCAGAAACTTAAACATAAATCAAACATACATTGAATGAAGCTTAACATAAGAACTCATAACACATTATATGATTACAAGGAAACCTTGATTAGAGGAAAACCCCAGTGGGAATTAGTACCCACAAATATTGTACTAGTATAATGAACCTATTAAAGTTCCTTTGCCCTGTTAGAAGCAGTCTTTACAATATGAGTACAATGACTTGGTTAAAGGTCTGACCCTGTTAGGAGTCTATTACAAAACCCTGTTAAAGGTATATGGCTCACTGCCTAGGCTCACTACCCAATAGGATGAAGGCTACAACCTTCTGAAAGTTGATATACACTATATCAAAAGTGAACTGCTATGATGACACTATTGTCTGATCAGTTCCGTGTATGTGCGAATGCTCTTACTCTTTTAAATATTTATATCATATACTGACTTCATCATACTTCTCTTCTATATCTTCCTCTTACATAATAATCGACACTTGTAACATGACTTTACATTACAAACTTATATGTTCATATCCGAATAGGCGCGACCCAAAACAAGACTCTAGTCGGCCCTAAAAAAAATTACACAACACTTCCAAACAAGTCAGCTCAAGAGTGTTTACAACAATGTTAATTACATCATTACAAACATATAATCAAAGGCGCTTAGCCATTACATAACAAAATAATTCATGCTGATCAAAACACTAGTCAGCTTCCATGCTCTGTCTTCTGGACTGCTGGTCTACTAATCTACCTGTAACTTCTCTGTACTATTGTTCCATACTATGCATGTTTGGATGTAGTATGTACACATGTCATAGAACATATATATGAATGCGCATATTCTGAGTTGATCTCTCGCACATGCATTAATGTGCTGATCGTTGAATATCTTTGTCTGCCCTGTTTCCATACTTAGTCATTTTTCCTTGATAGAAACTTAGTATGACTTTGTTGCCATGATGACAACACAAAATGAGTCATGCATCCTTAGGAATTCAACTTGCCAATAATCTCCTCATTTTTCATTTATAGAAACAAAGGAATGTAGCCAAGTTTCTCAAAATGACTTAACACAAAAAATAACTGTATATCATAACATCTTATTGATATATACATATACTGCTTCTCATATATACATATTTTATATTACTCCCCCTTTGACATTAATGACAAAGGTGTACAAAAACTTGTAAGTCTTCTTCATACTTACTCCATGTAAACTTCAGGGTACACAATCTAAAGAGATTGAATCTCTTTCTGCCAAAATACTTTCATTGCATCAACAGTCTGTAGATGCGCACATAGGGCATATGTCAGTTTCTCCTTTTTCATCAGATCCATGCAAGGACCTTGATCATATGTCGCAATGGTGGCATCAATCTGTTTGATGTTCTCATTTAGGACTGCTAGAGATGGCGCAAGTGCATTTCTCAACTGAGTTTGTCAGACTCTTATCTTGTTGATTTCCAACTTAGCCTTTTCAATCTTGTCTAACTGACCTTGATAGACATTATTGCATATGTTCATGTCTTGCGTGGAAGTCTCAACTGATTTTCTAATGCTGTCCACCATGATTTCTGCCTCTTCTATCTTTTTAATGTGCTCAGAGGTGAAATTAACTCTGTCCATGCAGTTTTCTATGACCTTCTTTCCCTTAGCTACCAATTCTTTTAATATGGATTGCCCAATCTTTAAAGATTTTAGGTCTAAGGTAAAATTCTTTACCAATTCATTCAATATCTCCTTCTTATATTCATCTTCTGCAATTTTAGTAGCTGAGTCTACTAGGCTTGTAAAATGTGATTTGAAGTTTGTTAGAATGCTATCCACATCTTCAACTGATTAAACTTTGGCTACTTTCTTGTCAGCAGGCACTAATTCATTCAATATGTTCACTGATTCCAAAAAGTGAGGGTTCCTCATCACTTGTTTCTCTTTTTCTTTTTCCATAACAAGAACGTTGATCTTGATTAGGTCTTCTTCTCCCCATGCATCCAGACTTGTTGAATCAGGAGTTAACCTTGACAAAAATGAAGTAGATGGTTGAGTGGATGGTGAGAATATAGTATTCTAACTGGTATCTATGCCTTCACTCTTTACTGGTATCTCTTTTATTGGTGTCTCATCACCTTTCTCTTCATTCAAGTTAGTTGAATCATTGGAGGGAACTTCATCTTGTTGTGCAGATGTATCATCACTACACATTTCTTCAGTGCTTACAAATTCTTTATCAACTTTGGCCATGTCTTTGTTATATGTTGTCATGGATATCTTGATATTATCAACTACTATAGTATCTTCTGAGTCTTTTTTTGTATCAGAAGTTATTGTCACTGTGGGCACTGAAACCTGTGGACCTGTTGTAGGTTCTTTCTGAATCGCTAGTTCTGTAACTTGTTTGGGAGGAGCTGGAGTTACCTTTATAGTAGGCATCATTGATGGATACATTTTTCTATCCATAAATACTTTTGAAAATTCCTTTTCAGTCTATTTACCTATCTGCTCATACTCTTTGTTCATAATCTATAAAGTCCTTGTCTTGGTTCTGAGATGAGGCTTCACCAGATCTAATAAAATAGCCTTCTCATCATGTGAGCATATAGGGAGAAGAGTATCCAATGTTTCTTCTCTAATCCTCATGTATTCCTCTATTGCATGTGTTTTCATGATCTCCAGTATGTTCCATAACTTACCCGGTATCACTGTTTTGAGTTCAAGAACAGACTTCTTAAACTTGATCATATGAGATATGATCATAGAATGTATCTTAGTTTTATCCATTTCTTGATACTTTTCATAGACTTTAGAAATTGTATCTAATCTCCCTTCATTTACAATCCTATTCTTCAAAACATTTAGACTAGGTCTAAATCCTACCTCGGGAGGAGCTTGAGTATTCTTTTCTTTGCTCTGTGTGTTCCTTGAGGATGGGTGATTTGTAGGCGCCTATTTTCTTCCTCTAGACTTCTTGCTTGGTATAGAAGGTGGAGATGAGTCTAGGTCAATAGTGGTAGAGGGCGCAGAGGTGCTCTCTACTTTCTTCTTCTTTTGGATCTCTTTAGCCTTCTCAAGTTCTTTGGCTATCTTGGCATCTCTAGCTTTGTCAAGATCTTCTTGAGTGACTCCATGAACTTTTAAAATGCTAGATGTAATTCTGGATGCCTTCCTTTTGTTATCAGCACTGTGTAAGATAGTATCCACTTCAT